>JAQFVV010012852.1:0-545809 GCA_028023455.1 Epiperipatus broadwayi
CTTTGCCTTTAGTATTTCTGGTACACGCCTGAGTTAACCCCCATCTATTGTATCATAAACTTATATTTAATAATTTATTTTCTCATAATAAAATTTATGAAATATGGTTCAACTTAATTTGGCTGACATTTGTCTTTGTGCCTTTTTGTCTCAATTGTCTAAACAATTTAAGATCTCTTGTTTCTCCCTGAGTCTAGTCAGCGCAAACCATCATCATCATCTATTCTGATCACAGTAAACAAATTTTCCAGACACGTAGTGGTCTGGTGGCGCCCTCTGTTTCAGAATAGATTGAGTATCCGGTATAATATATATATATAAAATAAATAAAATATCCGTTAATTAAAAACAATATTGTAATTATAATTGAAATAATATATTTTAACGGTTTATAAATTGTTTATAATTGTTTATAAACCGTTAAAATATATTATTTCAATATATATATACACCAACTGAGGAAAACATGCAAACTGAAGATTACCTATTCACCAATTACACAATCAAAAACAAACCAATATCTACCCCTGCAAAAAAGAAACTGAAAGCCTCTACTCATAACAATATCCCATTAGAAATCTCCATTAATTATCATTGGATTAACAAGTACTCGCAGATATTACTACACTCACTCCAGAAGAAAAAACATTTTTTCACAGGAATAAAAACTCACAAGAGAAATAAAAAGAAATTCAAGGACAATAAAAATTTATTAACAAATGATACAGCATCCGATGCAATTGTCAATCAAACCTCACCTTAATTTAATCCAACATTAATAAACATAGAGCTATTTTATTATTTTTAAAAACAAATAAAGATCTAAAATCTGAACACAAGATCTCATAAAAAACCTTCAAGTGGAAATACATAAACTAAAAACTGATAATAAATATAAATTTCTACAAAAGACCTTGTGAAGTTTATACTGATCATAACTAATAATCACATTTTTACAAATATATTTACAGAATTCTTTCCAGGATGAGTAAATTATGGCATTGGAATATTTTACTATTCAGAAATAGTCTTGAAAAGAATCCTATTAATATTTTCACTCATTGTTTTTCTTTAGTTTTTTTATTATCCACAGCTATCTATATTTTTGATATATACAAACAACATATATATATATATATATATATATATATATATATATATATATATATATATATATATATATATATATATATATATATATATATATATATATCTGATAAAGCCTTCATATAATATACACTTTATTTTATTACTCAACATAACAGAAATAAATATTAGGGGAATTCATTAATTCCCCAGAGCATTTTTTTTTTTGCTAGTAATAATTGGATTAACAAATATTCTCCTCATATCTTTCTATTCTCTAAAATTAAACATACCCCTAATAGCTACTCAGACCCACAAAGAATTCTAGGTAGATTTGGATTTCTTAAATTTTCCCTTTCCATTACTGTTGCTGTAGGAGCTGGAATCGAATACATAATAAATCTCCCTTTCAATATTTCAAATTTCTATTTCTTAATGAAAATATGAGTATTATTACTCTATACCATAATGCTTTTATAATCAACATTATAACTGTTTACTTATACAACAAAACTGATTTAATATTATCTTAATCAATCATATCAATATAACTTTATCTACTAATCCTCACCCACCCATACTTTTAGGGGACTTTAACATGTCTTATAATGTTTTTGTTTCCAAATATTTACACCTTAACAATAAAAACCTAATGAGTGCTGAGGGATTTCCCCCTAAAAATGTGATATCCTTCTGCACTAAAAAACACTCCTCCCTAATTGACCTACTGTTTTACTCACCAAATCTTCATTTCATTATCAAGCCATCACTGATATCTGCTACCTTTACTGACCATTTGGCTTTAAGTATAGATATAGACATTGACATCCAATATCAACCAAACTCCAACTTAATAATACTATCGGATTACTAATGAAATATACATATACTTTAAGAAAATCAACATATTGTCATTAAATACAGTAGATTCTGGGATTGCCTTTATAAACATAATACTCTCAATTATTAATTTTTACACCAAAAAAAATAGATCTCCTACCTCCCTAATAAAAGAATTAGACACTGTCCACTAAAAACTAAAACGTACTCCTTGTGACAAAAACTCTATTACCTACATACTTGCACTTAAACAAAAATATTAAAAAAAAACACACACAAATTGGCAGAATATTTATCTACTAAAAAATCAAAAATCTTTTTAGCACAACCCCATAATTGGTTCAAAGGCTACATAAGATGGTCCCTAGACTACAAAATCAAAAATTTAATACCATCTTCTTTTATAAAAAAAAAAAAAAAAAACTCCCAACTAATAACTGGAGAAAATATGCGTCCATACATTTTTTTTTCCACTTCAAAGAGAAATTACAATTTAATAAAAAAAAAAAGGCTCTTTACTTCTTTCCTATTTGGACACAGTGGTGCCAAGTACGCTATCCTAAAACATGAGATAATTATTAAATTAAAATCAATATCTGACAGTAAACATCCTGGATCACATGCCATACCAAAATTTATATTAACACATCTCAGTCACTTCACAATTCCTATAATGTACAATATTCTAAACCACTCTGCCACTCAAATACATATTATTAAAGAATTATATCCAGTATCAATAGTTCCCTTTCTTGAACAAAACACTACTCTCCTCTAAACAATTTACATCCCCATCTCCATGACACCTATCCTAATAAAAACAATAGAATCATTTATAAAAGACAAAATATGACTCATATTTCTAACTTCAATATCACCATTCCAATTTTCTAAGAAGGGATCCTCAACTTCTGAAGCAGTCATGTTATTCAAAATTATAATAAATCATATAAGACTCTCCAGAATGGTTGGGCCTATTGCAATCCAATTAGACATTTCTGCTGTCTTTAACTTAGTACCAATAGACAACTATTACAGTTTCTAAAAAAGCTCAATATTCTAAACCCTCTCCTCTACATTATTGATAACTTACTTAAAAACAGAAATTTTTATTACATTAAATGGAAAAACATCCCCTAGTTAGACTCACCTCTCAGAGCACTACTTTTGATTACCTATATTAACCCTCTTCTAAATGACCTCAAAAAAAGACTTTCAGGTATTCTGATTAACACCATAAATAAATCTATCACACATATCTATTACATGGATGATATTATAATCTTACTTCCATCAAAAAAAGTTATCTGTCAACTAACGAACATACTTGAAGACTATACTAAAGAATATTCTTTGCAGTTTAATAGATCTAAATCATCATCTTGGAGCATCTAACAGGACATAAAATTGACTTTCTCTTTACAGCAAATGTCCATAATTTTTTTCTTTCCATCAATAATATGAGAACTAAAATTCAAAACAATCTTCTTAGTCAATATAATCCACTATCAACCCTTTATTCAAAGCCTATCTCTCAATTCATGCTAAAATATCTCTTATATTAATATTCTCATATTTCCAAAAACAACCTACTATTATCCAATAATAAAATACACTATGTAATTTACTAATAAGATTAATTCTTTATGCACAAAACTTATATGGGAAAGAAAGACTATTTCAATTAAAACTTGCAAAAACCCATACAATTAAATGGTCTATTACTACATAATATCAAAATCTTTTATTATTAACGAGCAATTAACAAAATCAATACATTAATCAATACCTATCTTGACACCCAACAATTTATCCCAATTCCCCCTCCTGATACACCACCACCCAGTAAATGAAAGCTTATTAACAAAATGCTAAACATGATATCAAAACATATTCCACTATCTCAAAACTTTTGACAACAAAATCAATTATTAGCAAACTTACTATCTTATAAACAAAGCAGAATGTAGCAATATTCCTAATACAATTCTCACTTTTACAAATGAAGAAATAATATGAAAATTTAAACATTTCCACCTTGAACCAAAATGCTTTGATTTTTTTAATAAAAATCCACCTTGTTGTTCTTCCCACTAACTCATTTGTTGCAAGAAAAATGACATATGTAGATTTTAATGTTTTTTGTTCACTATGCCATAGAGAAGAAACTCTAAACCACTTTCTACTGCAATGCCCTTCATTAAACACATACAGCAACCTTATTTCAACTTCAAATAAATCCCACAATTCATCTTTAACTATATTGATTGACAATAAAAGAATAGGGCTATTCCCAGACATCAGAATTACTATTTTTTAAATTTTTATCCTCTGGTTCCTAAGATATCACTTTTGTTTCAGCCCAACATCCCAAAAAATACAACTCTATTTTTTTTGCCAAACTGGAAAAATCAGAAAACATGCCCTATCCCCCCCCCCAGACATTTATGCAGCCACTTGGAGTCTAATTTTTCTATCTCCAATGCCTTAACTTGCAGTTTCTTTCACAGCACTATGAATATGGATAATTTTTCCATTTAAATGTTATTCTGTAATTTTTTTTTCTATTTTTTTTTTTTTTAGCATGATAAATGAAATTAACTTTTATACACTTATTGTATCCCATTTTGATTTTTATACAAAAATGATAATATATGTAATAATTTGTATATATAATTAATAATTTATATATCTTTAACTTAGACTTCATTATGATTTGTACAGACATATTTATTATTATTTCAAATTTTCATAATAATAACCAATGTAACTATATTTAAAAGCTAATAAAATATGTTTTAAAAGTAGAAGTAGTAGTAGTAGTAGCAACAGCAGTAGTAGCAGTAGTAGTAGCAGTAGTATACTCCACTAGGTGGTGTTCATACAGCTAAGCTGCACTATTTCATGCTTTCAGAAAAATTGATGTTTTTTATATTTTTACTCAAGATTTTATTTTCTATTTTACATATAGTAGATGATTGAACAACTGCTCAACAGCTTCACATAACTAGGTAAGTCAAATTTATATCACTTACCTAAATACAATTATTTTTTTCGATTATTGACCCATTGAATTCCACCATTATTGAAGAAATTGATAATCCTCATATGAATCTAATACTATTTTTCCAATTTCCAATCTGGAATTAATCAAATTTCTCAAAATAAAAATAATCAAAAGATTATTTAAAAAATAACTCCATTACAACAAAATATATTTCAAATTGGAGAAAAGCATGGCGAACAAGAAATAAGCCTACAAGGACTTTTCCTAATCTACAAAGATATACTCCAATTGAAATAAAGCAACTAATCGAAATAAAGCAAAGAAGATTTATTAATCCAAATTTCTAATACTAAAAATATATTTAATGTTAATACTTATGTGAGAGCCATGAAAGATCATTCTGCAAGCAGCAACAATAACATTCGATTGGCATTGTAAGACATATCAGAAGTTTATAACTTTGATAATGAAAATGATGACAATCAAATTATGGACAACACAAACATCAAACTCACTATAAATAACACCTGATTTATATGCTTATTATTCAGACAAATCCAGTTTTACGGTACCACAGATTTTGCTAAAATCTTTTTAAAAGTTTTACAATGGCAAATCCATTGTAATAACCACCACAAATATTAATTGAGAACTTGCAAAATTTTCAACAGATGAATTCTATCAATTATTAATGGAAAAGAAGCTATGGAGCTGCATTTATAAAATTCTGAACCATCCTAACAATAGATATTTATGTATTGAGTTTCACAATAAAATGCAAAAAGAAATTTTTAAAAAAAATATTAAATTTTTAAATGCAAAAATGCTTTGCTACATTGATATAGACCACCCTCTATTATTAAATGGGCAAATTAAAAATTATGTAGATTTTATAGAAATAGATCTCCAGTTATTACTCAAAAATACGGTGTTTCCAATTTTAAATATTTATAAGAAAAAAAAGCAGCTACTCCTGTATTAACAAATGTAACTATCTTTGCCTTTATTCTGAGCAAAAATATTAATGCCACAGATATTCCAACTCTGCATTCAACAGACACATCACCGCTAATTATAACGTTCAAATGTATTTTATCGTAATGTTGTTTTTTTGTAAAGAAAGAAATCATATAATAGAAAATTGCCCAAATAAATTTTGTACTAACTGCGGACTTAAATTAACCAAATTACACCAATGTACAAAAAAATCAAAGGAATAGCAATGTTATTAATACAATACAATCAATTGAAAAACAAGGAGCATCACCATCATCAAAAGAAATCAACCATTCCATATTGTTAAAACAAACAACAATTAAAAACATCCCTCCTATCTATATCAATCAAGATAAAATTGATAATAAAAAATCCCTAGACACAAACACACAATCTGAAGATGAGAACATAATCTCCACATCATCATCAGAGCATCATGGTAACACAACAGATGATACAACACTTCTTCAAATAGCTAATAAAAAAGGATTAAGAAAAAAGAATAAAAGGAAAATAAATAGCAGCAAATTAAAAACAGCTGACCGACAAATGCTAACAGAGAATAACCAATCTACCAATAACACAGAGAGAAACAAATGTACCACCCCAGCAAAAAAGAAACTGAAAACCACTAATTCCAACACTTATCCATTGGAAGTCTTCACAGACAGTCACTGGACAAGGCAATTACTCACAGATATGGCTTCCCTCACCCCTAAACAAAAAAAAAATTTCTCAGGAGTAGACATTAACAGAAGAACCAACAAGAAATTCAAAGACAATAACAATTTAGTAACAAGTGATACCACATTCAGCACCATAACTCAACAATATTCTCCTCACAGTTAACCCAGCATCATAAATCGTAGAACTGTATTATTTATTACTTTCCTTCCTCTTAAAGATAAATGTCTGAAGTCTTAACCCAAGAATATACAAAGGTAAATCCAATAGGTCACACATCTAATCTACACCTTTTATGTATACCCTTAATATACACATCCACTATTCTATCTAAACACACCCAAACACAAAACCTTTACTATGAATCTTAGCATTACTAAAATTAACATAAGAGGCCTAAACTCTCATGAAAGAATCTATGCACTAAGCAATTGGATAAAACAATTCCCTCCTCACATTATACTATTCACTGAAACTAAAATCACCAACAAAATTAACCCTCAAATTCTTTTGGGCAGATTTGGATATGCAGAATTCTCTACATCAAACACAACAGCAGCAGGAGTTGGCATTCTTATTCACCATAAAGTGTGATTTGAATCATTCAAAATTTTATATTTGGATGAAAAGATGATTATAATAACACTATATCACATTGCTTTCACCATTAACATTATTTACCATTATAATAATCCCATCTTAATACACAAATTAATTAATCAAATAAATATCATGCTAGCATCCAATTCTTTTCTTATTATTCTTGTAGGTGACTTTAACATGCCATACTCTACTTTTCTTTTCAAATACCTCTACCTCATTAATCATAGATAGATGAGTGCTGAATGCTTTTTTCTAAATAATGCCTCTTTCTTTTACCCCAAAAAAACATTCCACTCTTATTGACTTAAGTTTTTACTCTCCTGATTTACACTTTATCATTAAATCTTCTCTTTATTCTATTAGTTTCTCTGATCACTGTGCTTTAAATATTAACTTAAACATTAACTTTACATGAATCTTAACCTACTTTGTAATAACACTGTTCATTTTCTAAAATGTCTACATGTGAAGCAGTGATTTCTGAAATACCTCTTTACAATAAAAGCAAAAATATACCTTGCACAACCACACAACTTGTCCAGAGGATATATTCACTGGTCTCTTGCTTACAAAAATAAAAAACACTCCATTTTCTATTATTCAAAATGTACTATCTTTTTCTGACAAAACATACTCACTTTAATCTTCTTCCATTTTAAAAGTATCTTTCAAACCTCTACATACCCTGATATGCACACAAGTCTATTTGAATCTAACAATGATCCACACACAATACCAAAATTCATTCTCACTCATCTAAGCTATTTCAAAATACTTATAGTACATAACCTCCTAAATTTTTATCAGAAAAAATACATCAAATTGAACAACTCTACCCAGTTTCTTTAGTACCCGTCTTAACAAAAACATACTACCTCAGCACTTAATAATTTGCAGCCAATATCAATGACCCCTATCAACATCAAAACTATTGAATCAAAGACAAAATACAACCTCTAATCTTACTTTCTGTATCTATCTGCTTTTCAATTCACCAAGAAATAATCACCTACCTCTGCTGCAATCTCTCTTTTCAAAATAATCATAGACAATATCAGACATTCTAGGAAAACTGGACTATAGCAGTTCAGCTGGACATTGTCACAGCATTCAACTCTGTTTCAATAGAAACCCTAATACACACACTTAAAACTTATAATATACCCACTCCTTTACTTTATATTTTTACTAATTTCTCTTATAAACAGAGAAATACATGTTTTTTACTCTCCATAAATCAATTCTCCAAGAACCGCCACTAAGTGCCTTACTTTTTATAACCTACATTAACCCCTTACTAACTGATATTGCAAACAACTTGCCTGGTATATATATTCCTACAATTAACAAAAGCATTACACACATTAGTTACATGGATGACAGTTACATTTTTCCCTTTAAATAATCCTTTCTCAACTAATCACAATAATAAATAATTACACCACCCAATATAAATTCAACTTTAATCTAAACAAATCTGCTACATGGAACATCCTAACTGGAAACTCAACTCCTTCTATATTTACTGCCCCACCTTAAAATTTTCTGGGTTTTCCCATACACAAATCGGCAAATGCCATGAGAAATACAATTCAAGATTCATTAATTTCATCCATTGAACAAATTACAAATTCACTCTTTAAAGCCTATCTTTCACTACAGGCAAAAATTGCACTCTTAAACATACTCAACTTCCTCAAAACCATATACTACATACCTATAATAAAATACACTCTTTTAAAAAGAAAATCAACTCATTATGTACAAAACTCAAATGGGGTAGGAAAACAGTGGCTATGTGCATCAAATCTATGCCAATGCCTGATAGCCACAATGGTCTATCAATGCACTCTATAACCATATATCATCTACAAAGAACATACAATACAATAGTAAAATTAATATCACTTTTCTCTATTATAGAGAAATTATGGCCCATAGTATCTTCAGATACACCCCCACCCAGTAAAAACAAATTTTTAAATTACTTCATTAAAACCTATAGATCTAACCTCAATACAAACCAAAATATTGCATCTGGGAAAATTATGTAATGGGAAATATATAAGTATGCCAATATTGTAGAGTCTACCCTCACACCACAGAGTTTAATTACACTTAATAACAAACAAATCACTCAGAAATTTAATTCTGGTGTCTAGAGTCTAAATATATTGACTTTCTTATAAAAAACGATATTACATTCCTCCCAACCAATAGTTTTTTATCAATTTGCCATAAAGATGAAGAATCCACAGAACACTTCCTATTCCAATGTACAGCACTTCAACCATACAGGACACTGATAACTTCTACCTCAAAGTCTCATATTCTCTTCAGATGCTCATTAACAGCATCCAAAGAGGTCTGTTTCTCTCTATCAAAATAACCACTTTCCTTATTTTTACCCTTTGGTTTCCCAGATATCATTTTTGTTTCAACCCACATCTAGGAAACTCAACTCACTCTTCATTAACAAATTGGGCAAAATTAAACTTAAAGATTAATTCTTAGCAATTGCAGACATATTTGCAGCTACATGGACTCTTATTACACTACCATCTCCACTGAGATAAATTAATGATTTTTGTTTTTTTTTCCTTGTTTAATTTCATTTATACTATCTCAGTGATGATGATGATGATAATAATAATAATAATAATAATAATAATAATAATAATAATAATAATAATAATAATAATAATAATAATAATAATAATAATAATAATAATAATTCAACTATCTATGTATATAATTAACACCTCATGTCCTAAAGTTTATTTTTTTCTTATATTACCTATCTTGTAATCTTTTATAATTTGTATAAATTCATTTTATTGTACTACTCCAAATTTGCCTGTTAAAATACAAATGTAACCATATATAAATTGTTAATGAAATATATTTTAGTAATAGTAGAAGCAGCAGCAGTAGTAGCAGTAGTAGTAGTAGTAGATACTATTCACCAAAAACTAAAAAGTACTCCCTGTGACAAAAACTCTTATTTTCTCCATACTTGCACTTAAACAACAATATAAAAAAAAACACAACTTGAATTGGCAGAATAGTTATCTATTAAAAAAATCAAGTCTTTTTAGCACAACCCCATAATTGGTCCAAAGGCTATATAATATGAGCCCCAGACTACAAATATAAAAAATTAATACCACCTCTTATAAAAAAAACTCCCAACTAATAACTGGAGAAAATATGCTTCTACATATTTTTTCCACTTCAAAGAGAAATTATAATCAAATAAAAAAGGCTCTATTCTCCCTTCCTATTTGAACATAGTGATACCAATCATGGTATGTTAAAACATGAGATAATTATTAAATTAAAATCAATGCCTGGTAGTACACCTCCTGGACCACATGCCATACCAAAATTTATATTAATACATTTCAGTCACTTCACAATTCCTATAATATTCAATATTTTAAATCACCTTGCCACTCAAATACATATTATTGATAAAATTTTACTCAGTATCCATAGTTCCCTTTCTCAAGCAAAACATTCCCTCTTCTCTAAACAATCTATGTCCCATCTCCATGACACCTATCCTAATAAAAACAATTGAATCACTTATAAAAGAAAAAATACAACCTATTCTTTTAATTTCAATGTCATCATTCCAATTTGCTAAGAAAGAATCCTCAACTTCTGAAGCCGTCATGATATTCAAATTATAATAGATCTTATAAGAACCTACAGAATTGCTGGACCTATTGCAAACCAATTAAACATTCAACTGCCTTTGACTCAGTACCAATAGACAAATTATTACAGCTTCTAAAAATGTTCAACATTCCAAACTCTCCTTTACATTATTGCTAACTTTTATAACAGAAATTTTTATTACATTAAATGGCAAAACATTCCCTAGTTTTTAACCATACAATTCAATATATCAAGGCTCACCTCTCAGTGCACTACTTTTCATTACCTATATTAACCATCTTCTAAATGACCTCAAAAAAAAAAAGATTTTCAGGAATTCTGATCAACATCATAAATAAATCTATCACACACATCTGTTATATGAATAATAATATTATCTTTCTTCCCTCAAAAAAAGATATCCCTCAACTAGCAAACATACTTGAAGACTATACCAAAAAATATTCCTTGCAGTTTAACACATCCAAATCATCATCTGGGAACATTTTAACAGGGCATAAAATTGATTCTCCCTTTACAACAAACCCCCATAATTTTTTTGGTTTCCCTATATATCTTTTCATTAATAATATAAGAACTAAAATCCAAAATAATCTACTTATCTCAATAGAATCTACTATCAACTCTGTATTCAAAGCCTATCTCTCAATGCTAAAATATCTCTTATTAATAATCACATATTTCCAAAAACAACCTACTATTTTCCAATAATAAAATACACTACTTCATTTACTAGTAAGATTAACTCATTATGCATAAAACATATATGGGGAAGAAAGACTATTTCAAGAAGTATTAAAAATTTGCAAAAACCCTATAAAATTAAATGGTCTATCACTACATAATATCACAATCTTTTATTATTAAAAAACAATTAAAAAAATCAATAGACTAATCAATTCATACTCTGACATGCAAACATTTATCCAAATAACCCATACAGATACACCACCACCCAGTAAATGGAGGCTTATTGACAAAATGCTAAACATAATATCAAAATATATTACACTATCTCAAAATATTTTTGACAACAAAATCAATTATTGGCAAACTTACAATTTTATAAACAAATCAGAATGTACCAATATACTTAATACCATTTTCACTTTCACAAATGAACAAATATTATGAAAGTTTAAATCCTGGCATCTGGAACCAAATATGTTGATTTCCTAATAGAAATCAACCTAAAAGTTATTCCCACTAACTCATTTATTGTAAGGAAGATGCAATATATAGACTTTAATGTTTTTTGTTCACTGTGCAATATAAATTAATGCTCTGCTTTAAACACATGTAGAAATCTTATTTCTACTTTAATAAATCACACAACTTATCTTTAACAACATTGATTGACAATATAAGAAGACACCCACATCACACCTGTACATATACAACAGATCTTGTAATAAAAATGAAGGCAATTTGATATTCCTAAAACACCAAAAAACATTTAATCACAATTTTGAATCCACCAACCCAAAGACCATCAATAGATAAGATCCATGCATCTCAATTTCCAAGAAATGGACTGGTTGATTAATATGCATATATTTGCATACACCACCAATATTAACACAAAATTGAGAATGACACAGGCTATGAATATGGGAGCAAATATGCCCTGAAAGTGCTAAGCCAGAATAAAACATAATATATAGCTTCACTGAAATGCATTGGAAGCACAATATAATAATTACTATTTTTCTAATTTTTACACTCTAGTTTCTAAGATGTCACTTTTGTTTCAACCCAACATCCCAAAAATACAACTCTCTCTTAACAAACTTAAAAAAAATTAGAATCAGAAATCATGCACTAATCGTCATCCCCAGACATTTATACAGCCACTTGGAGTCTAATTTCTCAACCTTCCACAGCACTATAAATATAGATAATCTTTCCTTTTGGATGTTATGGGGGGGAAATTTTTTTCAACATTTTTTTCTCTATTTTTTTTTTTTCAGCATGATAAATGCAATTAGTTCACTTATTGTATCTCAATTTGATTTTTATACAAAAATGATTATATATATATATATATATATATATATATATATATATATATTAAATATGTTTTAAAAGTAAAGTAGTAGTAGTAGTAGTAGTAGTAGCAGCAGCAGCAGTAGTAATAGGAGTAGCAGTATCAGGAGCAGTAGCATAAGTAGGAATAGTAGCAGCAGCAGTAGCAGCAGCAAGTAGTAGCAGCAGCAGTAGTAGTAGTTATTTATAAATTATAGTAATATAAATTAAGAATTTTATGTATAATAAATCACATTCATCAAATGGGTCAAAAAGAATCTTTAGCTTTTCTAAGTTATTATTTTCGTTGTGAGGAATGATTGTATTCAGAACCCCTTAATTGAGGTTTCCATAATCATTAAATATCTAAAGGAATAAAAAATATATATGCAAAAAAAATAACAAAATATTTTTAAAATTTTATCCCTTTTTCCAATTTAGTGATCTTAATGTTATATTTTTGTATCTAAGGGGTTTTTTTTCACTGCTGAATATATTTTGTGTGGATTGATTAACTAAATATAACTTTAATTATATATGCAGTCTATCAATTTTGAAGTAAGGCTATAATATTACTTTTTGAAGTTTTGTTCATTGATAACAGAGCAATGACTGATTAAAAGAAATAGAAAGTTCTCTTCAGTGTCGATAGCTATCTGCAATAAATCTATACAGTAATCAATTGCAATAAATCATATCTTCTGATAATAAAACAAGTAGAATTCTTCAGAAACATGTATATCTAACTCCTTGCTTTATATAATGTGTTTAATATAATATTATTAGTTTAGACACAGCAAATTGTGGTAAAGTAATATATTTTACAATTTATTAATAATCATCCCTATAACTTAATAATAAAGATGTAGAGTTTTACATCTCACTTTAGTTAAAGAGGTCCTAGTTTGTCTTAGGAAAATATGTCTTGTGATTTTTTAATTAAAAAAATGAAAAAAAAAAAAAAAATGATTTAAAAAAAAAAAAAAAAAAAAAGTATGATTAAAAAAATAAAGGGAATAAAAATTAATAAAAAAATATAGAAGAAAAAGGTATTAATTTGTAATCTGTAATGGAAATGATTGTTTTTAATTTCTAAAAGTGTGTAATAAAAGTCAGATGAAAAGTTAGATAAGAGAAGAAAGAAATTTTGTGATGGAATAGTCTGTCGTAATGAAAGGATAGATAGTGGTTTGTTATGAATCTTGTGGATAATATAAAAGGGAAATATGTTTTCTGACAGTTAGGTGTGGTTGAGAGATGTGGTGTAACTCTTAAAAAAAAAAAGAAAAATGAAAAGTGGTATGAAATATTTCTCAGAACATTACTTCCAATGGAGGGCGGTGAAAGAGAGGTGATCTATAATAGCGATATGAAATGAACAATTGTAAAATCAATAAGAATTTGTCAAGTTTAAAATTGATAAACAAATGAAATTTAAGTCTTATCTGTTTGAAGTCTTAAATCAAATTAATAATGTTTAATTTATATGTTCAATTAATAAACATCATTTCAATTTTTTTCTTATTGTAAAGATTGGTTAAATGTATGAAATTAAGTTGTTTATAGACACTTGATGGATTGTTTGCGGTTAATTATATTTTGGTTTCATATTTGATAATATATAGACATTCGATAAATAATGTATTACGGTGAGTATCTAAAATGTATTTATTCGGATGTCTTTAAGTTTTGGTGACACAATATCTTATGGTGAATACTATTGGTTATATAAGTTTCCTTGCGATTGTGGATCAATAATTTTGTATTTTGATCGTTATGTTTATTTTGAAATGTTTTGACGTGGAATCTATGTAATCGATCTATACCAACATTTTAAACAAATCTGTGGAACATATTTAAATATTAAAATTAAGTGGGGTGAATGTATATAGTTTGTAAAGTTATATTAAGGGAGGGTAATCTAGGTTATTCATTTGTAGTTGAATTGGTTCAATGGATTGGATATATTTGTGTAATTAGTAGATGAGTATGAGGTCCACTACGGGAGGATTATAGATATCCCACCTCTGTTTGTATGGATGGGTTTGTAAGTTGGAAAGACATCATTCCTATGGAGTTTTTGTTTATTGATCTACTGCAACAGATGTATTCCTGTTGGTGGAGAGTCAATGTCTTCTCTATTTCTACTTATTGTTCAGATGTACATTCCTGACAATATAGTATTTTGTGTTGTCGTATCATGCTACATTGAATACATGAATGTATCAGATGGATTGGCGAGTTGATTGGAAATTTGTTTAAGGTTAAATCAGGGAAGAATATTTTCCTTTCAAATGCAGACCTATGTAGTCCATTCATACTCGCCCTCTAAATAAATAGTAAACTCATTATTTGAATCTACTTAAATTTAGAATTAAAGATCAATATAAAATTATAAACGTTAAATTTATTCCTCAAAATTTAAATATTATTTTATATGTGCGTAAATAAATATTTTTATGTGTTAATTTCTGGCAGTGGCTTTTATTCTTTTATATTTAAGATATAAATAGTTTGATCTTACTTGCATTCTGGATTGTTACAATATATATATATATTGTACCAGACAAAAAAGTTTGGTTTCGTATAACCTGACCATGAGGGTGCCACTAGTCCAAAAATCAGAACTAGACATTTATTTTAAGGGTGAGCAGGATATACAAACATGAATGTGCTGGACTAAACCCAGGGAGAGCAAAAGCTTGTGAATGTTGTTTAGACAATTGAGAAAACACTAACACAAATGTCAGCCAAAATAATTACAATAATTTTTTTTAATTTATTAAACAATAAAATAAATATGAGAATTTGATCTAAATTTTCTTAGCAGATCTTCACATTGAGTATATGCAAGCATTAATACATTAAATACAGAGGCAGACAAGTTCATTTCTCATCTATAACATAATAAGGGCTTATATCTTCCTGCTAGCAGTTCACCAACCAATTCCATTTTCCCTATAGAGATTTAGTAAGATGGATGCTTGTGGAGAACAACAGACAGTGCAGATGAGCTTTTCTTAGTCCGGAAAAGAAGTGTTGGAACCAAGAATGTCCTAATTCTGCAAAATGCTCATGGACAAGTACGTTTAAACAAGCCATGGTTAGTCTCACACAAGAAAATTAACATTATGAACTATATAATCTGAGTTATAGAAAATAAATCTCTACCAAGAAAACAAAATCCTATGTCCTCTAAAGTGCCAGCCAAAGACTCAGTGGTCTGCAGAAAGGCAAACCAAGTTTAATTACATTTAATGACAAAGCAAACAAACAAACAAAAAAAATGAAACAGGAAAATAAAAGAAAACTACTAAGGTCGATCTGAGTATTTATCAAGAGTTAATAATAGAACTGAGAAAATATTAAGCATATAAAATATCACTCGCCATACACTCTCAAATAAGTAATATTTTTAAGATGGAAAAATCTTGCTACTAAGATTGTAATGTAAAAAAATAAAACAAATACATTAATAAGAAAGTTGATAAATTACACATCATAAATATAATTTCTTTTTAAGATTAAGCTGAGATTTGCTAGAGACTTAATTAGAGATTTAGCCCTGATTTTGATATGGAAAGGTAAGTTACCTCGAGGTAATATTAATTGCTCCTGTTCACACAAAGTTCAGTTTATAGAGTTCTATACAATGGCTGTCATTTACTACAGGTTCAGAAGAATGGAGGCACTATCAGGATCTGCTCTGGACTTGACACTTAGGTCATGATTGAAGTCACAATTTGGAGCTCCAGTGGTTCATCTTTGGAAAGGCTCAGCCCATCATCTTGTGGAGACTCTTCATGGTGTATATTATAGGCATGGCATCTGAATAGCTGCTATTATCATGGCAAATAGAATTATTGTCGGTCAATGGAAATTCAACTTGGTGATTCTCATGGAACAAATATCAAATAAAAAAATTAGAATCACTTTAATGATGCAGCAGTTCAATAACAGCTAAAATCTGAATGAATCCTCAATAACAAGAAGCTGAATAAGCTGAGCAAAAAGAACTGAATGATGAGAATAGTCTCTCTGAAAAATCTGATGACTAAAAAAACCCAGAGCTATTTTTTTTAAGTGTCATAGCATCGGCTGGGATGCGAACCCACAACCCAGGCAACTGCCTGAAAGTGCAAGGCAGTCGTGCTGACCTCTCGACTACCAATGCAAGACAACACAGAGCTATTTATGTCCATTGTTATCTCCCGCACAATTTTTTTTTCAACTTTCAACCAGGGTAAATCTCTATCTCCCGCTCAATCTTAATTAGAAAAACAATATCTTACAGGGCTTTATCTTACAAACTTATTATTACTTTTTTTAAAAAAAAAAAACATATCAAACTAAATCTCAGCTTTAAAATAAATCAACATTAATTTTTTTTAGTTTTTTTTTAATACAATACTTTTATAAGAAGACTAATTAAACTTTGCTTGCTTATAATTATTTTAAAATAAAACAAGCGTCAGAAAAAAATTATTTTATACTAAAATCAACTGAGAATTAAAAATATAAGATTTCAATATAAATAGGTATGTGTGTTATTGCACATATAAAACTTGCTTTTTAATTTACATGATAGAACTTTTGAATCGGATGAAAGATCCGGTTCAACTGCCCCATCATGCCAACAAAAAAACGCATTTATTTGCTGTTTTTTTTTCCTTTTAAACGCCAACATTTAACCCCCCCCCCCCCAGAACATTTGCCCTGAGATCAATTCCTTAAGGGTACCTCCTATCTTTTATGTGACTGGCCTAAGGCTCCATGCATTATAAGATCCATAAACCCCATGCTCATCTTCTAATATAAAGGCATTCGGACCACCTTTCTTTTGTATAGTGAAGGGTCCCTCATATACTGGGAAAAATTTCTTATAATGATGCTGGGTTGGATTACTGACATGAGGTTTTTGTACAAAAACCAAATCCCCTACCTCGAACCTACACAGTCATGGATTTCCCCGCTTTACGCATACTTCAGCCATATGTTTCAACTTTATTCGAGCCTTTCTTTTATCCAGTTCTTCATCAATTTTCTCCCGATCTACAGGCAAGGGAGCTTTTATCAGCATTGGATAATTCTGTCCAAAATGTAATCTGATGGGTGCAAACCCTGTAGATTCATTCTGAGTCCAATTTAGGTAGTTAGTGATGTTTTCCATCTGATTCACCCATCCATGGTGATTTTTGCTGACATAGAGCCAAAATAAATGGTTTAACTCCCTCATGACTCTCTCACAGAGATTAGATTGAGGATTACGAATAGATGTTAATATATGCTGAATGCCCTGATGCTGAATCCACTTTTTCCAGTGGTGAGATTTAAAGCTTGTCCCATGATCTGTCAGTATCATCTGAGGCCTGCCAATCTTAGGAAACTGATGCTCCTGTAAGATCCGTATAGTATTTTGAGTATCTGCCTTCCTTAATGGATATGCAGTTACCTACTTGGAAAATATGTTGTACATTACGATTAAATATCAGTAACACTTATGGGCACGTAAAGGCCCATAAAAATCTATGGCCAACAATTCATTAGGGCTGTGTGCTAAAATAGGCTGTAAGATCCAGTAAATCTCTTATTCACATGTTTAGTTTGTGAACACACATGACATTTTCCCAAAACTGATACAACATTTGAATATAAACTTGGCCAGTAAAATACTTCCCTGAGCATATGTTCTACTTTACATGGTCCAAAGTGTCTATAAAGGCAATGTATATACTCTATAATCTTGTTCCTGAGTCCTTGGGGTATAATAATTCTCCATGAGTCTTCTTCTGTGGCAACTCTGTATTGCAATACACCATCTTTTATTCTATAGGCTTCATATTTTTCCAATGTTGCTGTGTCACTTGGGTCTGAAGTTGTTATCTCTTTCTTATATGTCATGATTGGTGCATACTCTGGGCTGGACTCCTGTATTTCAGGTAGCCTTAGTAATTGTTGCTCTATAGACTCATCTATAATCAATGTGAATTCTGCAATACTCAGATTGTTGGGTTTGAGATGATGTGGGGTCAGATCTATGGGATGGTGACTCAAAATATCTGCCACAATATTTTCCTTTACTTTACAATATAGAACTTTATACTGGAATTTTGGTAGCATAAGACTCCATCGTATCAATCGATCATTCGATAAGTAACTGCTATTAAGAAATTCCAATCTCTTATGATCTGTAATTACAACAATCTCTGACCCTAGCAAGAACTGTTTGAATTTACTGAAAGCCCACACAATGGCCAAAGCTTTCTTTTCTGTCATTGTGTAATTATTTTCCGCCCCTTTTAGCTTGCGGCTACAAAAATACAACACTCTGTGATGTTGTTGTTTGTCAATTTGAAACAACATGACCCCAAGCCCTTGCCCACTGCTGTCGGTCTGAACATAAAAAGTTTATGAAAAGTCAAGGCAGGCTAGAACCACCTGTTCCAAGAACTTCTTTTTAAAGATGTGTTGAAATTCCTGCTCCTGTTTGTACTCCCATACCCATTTTTGGTCTTTTATTAATAACTGAACCAAATTTGCAACATCTAATGCAAAATGTTCATAGAATCTATGATAAAAATTGCATAATCCCAGAAAAGACCACACCTGACACTTATTAGTGGGTGTAGGAAAATGTTGTATCACTGTTAGTTTCTCTGGATGAGGTTTAATACCCTCTTTCCCAATTAAAAAGCCTAAAAATGCAATCTCCTCCTGGACCAGGCAACTTTTTTGTAAATTGATAGTAATGTTTTTCTGGTAACATTCCATTAAGAACATTTTCAAGTGTTCTATATGTTCTTCCATATTTTTAGATGCGATGACTATGTCATCCATATACATCACAATCAGGCTCTTGATTTTGTCTGATAACACTTGATCCAAACACTTTAGAAGTCCTGAACCACTATTGATTAATCCAAAAGGCATATGCTTAAACGCATATGTATGCCCTTCATAGCGGAAGGCAACATATTTGCAGTCAGATGGATGTAGAGGGATCTTCCAGTAACTGGATGTCAAGTCCAATTTAGAAAAAATGGTTTTCCCTTGAAATTTTGAGAGAAGTTCTGTTATTGTAGGTAGAATGTTTCTTTCCAGAATGGTAATGGCATTCAACTGCCAGGCATCCAAACATATCCTGACAGATCCATCTTTCTTATTTACCACTACTAATGAGTTAATATATGGGGATGTGTGCTTTCCAATAACTACCTATTCAATCATTTGCTGTATTTGAAGATCTACTTCAGCCTTATATTGAAATGGAATGGGATATAAACGACTCTGGAAATGGCTTTCATCCTTAAATTGAATGTGATGCACATACCCCTCAATGATCTTAGGCCTATTCAAAAAAACTGAATAAAACTCCTTCAACAGTTCCATTAGGGGGTGTTGTTCTTCTATTCCTTTTAAAATAGATTGCGACACTTTATTATGCATTTCCACAGTATCCCTCACTTGCTGAATGCACTGTACCTGAAGTGGCTTATAATTCTTTAGCCCTTCAAATGGCATCAAAACTTCTTGGGCAAAGAAATAAACATTTGTCATAATCCAACACACATTTATGCCTGTATAAAAAAATCAGTCCCAATTATAACATCTTGTATGAGACCAGGCATTATCAAAAAGACATGGTTTAACTCTACTTTGCCCAGATGCAAATGTAACCATACCTGTTTGGTTTCAATATTGCCTTCTTGCCATTGGCCAGTGTCACCTGCATTCTCTTTATTGGCAGTGTATACAAATGTGGCTGGTCTCTTTTTATTTTCACATAAAACTTACTAGAGAGCAATGACATTTGACTTGCTGAATCAATCAATGCTTCTGTAATGATATCACCAGTCTTTATACTGACAATTGGGCAAGTCTGTGTAGCTCCATTCCATGCTGGTTCTTCTTGATCCACCACCACATTAGCTACAGTCCTACAGCTTTCTTTGCTTTTTTTAATTGGAGCTAATTGATTCTTTTGACCTTTTTCTATCAAAATTACCTGATCATCTTGCATTGTTTTTTTCTACACTTCTTTTTGGGCCTGATTATGTTCAATTTCATTTAACAGTTTGATCATTTCTTCAAAGAGAATGTTGCTACTACACACCATGATCTTCTGTATATCCCTTGGCATATTGCCCAATACTATTCAGCATATCAGTCTCTCAGACAAAGAGAAAGCTATCAATGACTTCAAGACTTGCTGCTTGTCTGCAGAAAAACTGGGTGTAAGTTTCTCCATTATCCTTAATATATCTTTCTTGTGATATATTGATAAAGATATGATACTGCTTTTTTTTTTAAGACATAAAAATTGAAAATTAATTCTATCTTAAACTCATATACACCTGGGTCTCATTTTATGTGATAGATAGGTTCCTCAGAAAACATGCGCGAAAGAAATTGCACAAAAATAGACATAACTTACCTTGAAAAAGGGGTGATATGGACTGTGATTTTTCAAAATTCGCATAAAAGCAAAGCACCAACGTAAAATTACTTTAAAATTCACGCAAAAAAAAATAAGGAAATAAAATATGACTAATAAAAAATTTCAAATTTGAAAAAAATTGATACAAGACAAACTTTTTTTAACTATAATATTTAATTTTATTCAAAATAATATATTTTTATGCATAATTTACAGTACAGTAATTTACATTTTTATACACATTTTAATTATTATAGCTTTTTGCTGAAAAACATGTTCGTTTGTAAACAACTAGCGCCAACTTCACACTCATGTTGTGTCAATGGTTTTCTGGTGACAACATAATTAGTAATTAATCTTTGAGATGATGATTTTATCAATTGTTTATGAAACTAACAACTAAAAATTAAATTCTTATTTTTGTCTTTAATTTTCAATTCCATTTAAAAATCAAATTTCACATCACATTAATTTCAAGTTACCATAAGTAATTTTTAAATTGTTAATTACAATTAAAAATCAGATTTTAATTTTTAATTGTCAAATTTAATTGTGCCCACTGCTATTACTGACCTTTTAAAAATAAACTTGTGGACACTAAATGATTAATAATTGATTACATTCTTTGGTATTCATCTTATAGCTAAAGACGCCATTCTATGGTGCGCTTTTCACACCAAAACACATTAAAATGCTGTTTCCGTGGCCGACACGTTCGAACCCGCATTTTCTACAATACAACTTTTTTGTTGTGCTACAGAATGCAGGCCATTATGTCACATCACAGTACAGCATGTATGTTGCTAAGCAGCAATTACATTTTATGAATTCACACAATTTATAAAATAATTACAGCTTGATGAGAGAGTTTGTATTTGAACTGTATTGAAATGTTGTTTTCATTGGATTTTTTTTTATTTTAAACTATTGAAATGTTCAGATGTTTTAAAACAATAATTATAAGACTTTTTACAACATACTGTATTAAACTTTTATTTGGGTAAATGTTAAATATCTATATTTTTATTGAGTTGCAATTAGGTAACGTGTCAAGTAACGTACAGTTAGTAACATTCACGAGACAAAGAAGATTCTACCATCTGTATATTTTTGAAGTAAAAAAGAGCGGTATGAGAAAAATATCCAGTAAGAAAAGTCCAAATGTACAGGTTTTTTTGTAAATTTAATAAAAAGCAAATATTATAAACATGTTTAATATGTAAAGAAGACATTTGTTTGTTGTTTAAAAAAGTTTGAGTTTCTTTATTCTGTCTGAGTATGCTTATGATTTTGAATTTTTTTATTTTAGCATTACAAACAAACAGAACACTAACCCTAAAACTAACCCTAAACCTAACCCTAAACTAACCCTAAAACTAATCCTAAACCTAAAACTAACCCTAAACCTAACCCTAAACTAACCCTAAAACTAACCCTAAGCCTAACCCTAAATCTAACCATAACAACTTTTACTTTTATTACGATTATAATTTTTTAGTTAAACAACAACAAAAAAAGTCGTAACACAAGTAAAAAAAATAACCGATAGAAAATTGATAAAAAAAAAGCCGTAACACAAGTAAAAAAATAACTGATAGAAAATTGATAAAAAAAAAAAAGGTGTAATACAAGTAAAAAAATATCCGATAGAAAATTAATAAAAAAAAAGCCGTAACACAATTTTAAAAGTATACGATATAAAAAACACGAATCAAATTGTAATTTGTTGATTTTATTTTACATTTATTATTATCATTTAAATTGTATATGTTAATAAAAAATAATATTTAAAAAAGATGATTTTGTTTTGTTTTTATTTTCGCATTACAAAAAAGCACAGAAAAATTATTAAAATCAACGGCCCATGAATGTTCATATTTTATAGTTTTAGCGTGAAAACGATGCCATCCTATGGTGTCTTTATTTATAATACAAGCACCCATTCTTTTTTAAAAAGCAAAAACAGAATGTGATTTAAAATGCAAAATTAACATGCACAATGTTTGAACAAATTTACATTACAATCTTGTAAAATTTAATGTACGTATACATAAAATGTGGAAATCATGATTTTAATTTCATTATTGCATAAAATCTTACTATTATAAAGCACTGAAAATATTGAAATTACTAAGATGAAAGTCGAATTCCAATAATGTGCTATTACTTTCAATATAATTTAAGTGTGCAAAATTTATTATTTAAAGTAATAGCGCATTATCGGAGTTCGACTTCCGGAGAAACACGAATCACGTAACTTCAAAATCGTGTTAAATAAGTCCGCGTAAAAAGAGACCCAGGTGTATATGCCATTTCTATAGCATATGTGAAAAGATTAGTTTCCTTCTACAATTTTATAAGTATATATAAAATTGCTATATTATTGATTGTTACACATTACCTTTATTCTTAAAAAGAGGTTGCCTTGACAACAGTTTGAGATTTTTGATTGTTATTGTTATTGGGATTGTATAAATATCGACTGGTTTTTAATTATTATGTATATATGTGTGTGCATATAAACTCTTTAGATAGCTTGTGCTGAGTAGTGAGGTTTGAATGTTTTTACATTTTTATTTTAATTTTCCAGCTTTGAGTAACTGAATACAATACATTCACTGACTAATATTAAATATGTAAAATTGTTTTTGAATTGATATATGTTTTACTAGTCCCATATTTTAATACAAAATATAGATGTGCACACAGTTGCATTGCATTATCACTGTATATATATATATATATATAATTAAAACCCATCAACACTTAGACAATCCCAATATTAATAACAACCAATAATTTCTAAGTGTTGTCAAGGCAACCTCCTTTTAACAATATTTATATATAATTAGATACATTCTAATACTTTATAATAAGAACATCTCCGGAAAAGAAAAATAACATAGAAGAAATATAATTATGGTTTTTCTTTTTTTTTAAAAAAAATGCTAACTTTAGACAAGTTAAAAATATTCATTGTAGGCAAGGGCTTTTTCAGATCTCCAGAAATGAATAAAAAGAAAGTAATATTCACTGGGTTAATCAATTGATGAATTATGCGGATTTGCTTTAAATAATAACAAATTTGTCTGAAAAAAATAATAATTCTAAGAGAACACAGCTATCTAAAAAAAATATATTTTTACCTGAACTTTAGCCCTAAATGTGAGTTCAATCTATGAATGCATTATTAAATATACCATAAAACTTTTAACATATATATCTTTATTTAAATGAAAGTGTACTTATCATAAATAAAATAAAATAAAATTACAATGTATTCAAAAAAAAGAAATATCAAATTCATATCAAGTTGTTTTTTCTCATGTGTCATAGCATCAGTCAGGAAGCGCACCCACTAACCTGGGACAACTGCTTGTAAAGCAGCTGTCACTGACCTCTCGATCACCAACACAAAAATATCAAGTTGTTTTTAATATGAATTGTACAGATAATTCAAAAAATGAATATTCTATCTCAAGATTCTGCTCAAAAACTAATTGTTTGATTCATTACAAAATTAATCCTGATTTTTGATTGTTAGTAATCTTGGGAGTCCCTGAAGCATTTAGCTATTTTTTAAAATAATATTGTGAACTTTTTTGATTTTATAAAATAATATCGAAAAAAAATATGAATATGAGATAAAAAATAATTTAAATATTTTTTTTTCTTTTTTGAGAGTTAGAAGTCATATAAAAATAATAAAGTATACCCATTTATTTTTTTTTATAAAAAAGGCTATTGCCTAGGACCAGAATATATACAAAAGTTTAACGGTTTGATGATGACAACATTTAAAAATCGTACAAAAAAAATAATTAACATATGTATCAAATAATAAATTGTTTAAATTCAATTAATTTAATAGTTATTGTAATAAGTTAATAAATATTTCAAATTAACATATGCCTAAAAATAATTATATATATATATATATTATTATTATTATTATTATTATTATTATTATTATTATTATTATTATTATTATTATTATTATTATTATTATTATTATTATTATTATTATTATTATTATTATTATTATTATTATTATTATTATTATTATTATTATTATTATTATTATTATTATTATTATTATTATTATTATTATTATTATTATTATTATAAATTAGAATAAACCTTTTAAAAAGTTGTTTACAGACCAATTGTTTACTACTTCAAAAGGCTATTTTCGTGATCATCTGTTCTTTCAAAAAAGTAGGGCTATCTATTGCCGAGTACTTTATTGCTCTAAATTTTCAAAGAATAACTTTTGTAGAAACAAAAATTTATTTCTTTTTTAATTCAGAGCCATTTGCTGTACACTTTAGTAATTCATGGATATAGAATGGCTATTGCTATATCCCAACACCATCAGGTTAATTTCTAGTTATTACTCTTTAAAGTTATAGATATAGCATTAACATCTAGATCTGGTGTAGTGCTCTGAGATCCAACACTCCTCACTGATGAAGGCCACACACCAGAAACTAGTATGGGGATACTGGATCAGTAAGCACTAGATAGGAATTTTATGTATAAACCTTTTTGCATTCATTGATTACTATGATTTCCACTAGGTGGCACAGAGTGTTTAGTAATGATTATAGAAAAGATGTTAGATGTGAAGGATAGAGTGATAACCAACATAAAAGCATACAGTAATGGAAATAATAGGTTTACAGAATTGAATGAGGCAAGGAAGAAATTGAAAAGTGAAAAGGCTAGATGTTTAGATGGATGGGTGACAGAAAATTAAATCTATTATCATGTTTTAGTAAGATGGCACAGAAGAAAGAATTTCCAGATAACTGAAATAATACAAAAACAAGGCTACTATATAAAAGGAAAAAGTAATGATGTTAAAAAGATAAACAATTATAGACTATTAATGGTAATGTCAATGTTATCTAAGATTTTTGCATATATGGTGACTGGGAAGGTAGCAAAATGAATGGAAGAAAATAATATAAATGGGAGAAATGCAATGAGTTTTTTGATCAGATAGGTGTATAGGAGACAGTTTATTTGTAGTTACACAACTTATAGATATGAGTAGGAATACAGGTAGACAGTTATATATACTCTTTATAGATGTAGAGAAGGCATATATGATAAATATAAATAGATTATGGGTAAGTTTAGTAAATTTGAGAATAAATGGAGCTTTAATAGATCTTATTAAGAAATTGTATGAAAATAATTACTATATGTATTAATTAGGAAATATAGAATCAGCTACAGTTAAAAGTGAGGTGGGAGTAAGACAAAGATATCCTACATCACCTATTTTGTTTTTGTTGCATTTGAAAGAAATGAAAAAAGCAATAGAAAGACTAGAAAGAGAGGTAGCGATACCATTAATAAATGGCAAGGGAGTATATACATTATAAGGTCTTCTATTTGTGGAAATGTTTTTTTGTGCACAGAAAATAGGGAAGATATGAAAGTTATGCTGAAGACATGTGCAAGGATGGATAAAGAGAGAGGATTAATTTTAGTGAAGGAAAATCAAATGTAATAATGATAACTGCTGAAGAAAGAAAAGAAAAAGAATTTTTATTGGAGAATATAAATATTAAATGTGGTGAATATGTATAACTATTTGGAAATTGTCTTAAGTAATCAGAGAAATTTCTTGGATGAATGGGAGAAAAAATTGATAAATGAGGCAAAAAAAAGAAAGGGATTGATAAAGAAATTAAGTGTTTTCATATAATAAATTATGATGCATCTAAAATTGTATAGAAAGGAGTGATATTAGCAGGGTTAACTTATAGTAATGATGTGTTGTGTGTAGTAAAGGTGTATTAGATTACTTAGAAAAAGTATAAAAAGAAGTAGGACAACATGCATTATATGCAGATGCTTGGTCAGCAAAAGAGGCAATTTAAGGAGAAATGGGATGCTCAAGTTTTTATGTGAGAGATGCAAAAAGTAAAATAAAAATGTTTGGTAGTTTGCAATTTATGGATAATAAGAGAATAGCCCAAATAGCATTTAATTGGGTTATAAGTAAAGGGAAAGCAACAAGATGGTGAGAAAGGTAGAAGATTTGGATAAAACATTATGTCAATATACTTATACAAAAGGTGGGATGATTGTTTTAAGAGAATTGTTGAGTGTTATAGTGGTAAGGAATAAGTTAGAAAAATAGATGCATTAATAAAAAATAAGGAGTTGGAAAGATGTAGAACTAGTATGGAGAGTAAAAAGAGTTTTAATATATATAGAAGTAAACAGAGTATTGGGTGTGAGTTTAATTTATGATAATAGCAAGGAAAGTTGTTTACTGTTTAAGGCTTGAACTGGATTGTTAGCAACAAGGAAATATACACAAAAGTGGAGAAATGTGGGTGATTTATTCTGAAAGTTATATAGTATAGAAAATATTAGGCATCTGTTAATTGAATGTAAATGCTTACACACAGAAAGGGTGCACATAATGAAGTTCTAGGAGAATAAATATAAACAAAATGAGTATACAGAAAATGGGATCTTGACTTTTATGCTGGGTTTGGAAACATATAAGGGGGATTTAGATATAAAGGCCATAGATTGGTCAAAGATAATGTAATGGAAATGGGATTGAGCAGGATAAAGAAGAATATGGAAAGAACTTAGAATGGAGAATGGAAAAAGAAGAGAAGGTGGCTATTAGGTCTCTCTGGACATTGTGGTTGAAAGATTTCTGACTCCAAGAAAGAAGAAGTCGTAGCGCATCATAACACATCACACTGTTTTAATAGCTTGGGTAAACATAGGAAATAGTGATCATGTGATGTTTAGTGGTTTAAAAAGTGTTCCATTGATTTTTCAAGCTACACATGATACTATCACATAACTTCAGATGGCTCATTGCTGTTCCAGCAGAATTTTTTTCACATCTTTATGCCACTTATTATAAGCTTTAGTAACTAACAGATGCCAAATGATTGTACTTAATAAATCTCTATTCAGTATAGTCTTATCCAATATCCCCATATTACCTTTAAGCTTATAGCTTTTATCAGTGAGAAGCTTTAAATCTTGGAACAATGCATTTAGATTTTTAGGATCTAAGTCATTTTCATTCTAAAAGTCACCATTTATCTATCTTTTTAATATCAAGCTATTTCCAAATTGAAAAATATTTTCAATCTAAGCCAACTTATCTGAAAAATCATATAGATCTGAAAACAGTTTAGTATATATATACTATAATGTCCTTAGTGTTTTAACAATTACAGCCATCAATGATGGCTGCTAAAAAAAAGATGCACTAGACACTAAAGGTCCAAATACATTGATACAAGCTCCAAAGCTCCTCAATAATAAAAGCCATAATCTTGAAATTAGTCTGAGAATATTGAATAAGATAGCACTTGACAGGGATTTATTAAGCACCATCATTTAACATGGCATAAGGTTCTGGAATAAAGTAAATAGTATGAATTATTGGAGTTCCTAAGAATAGATGCAAATACAAGAAAAGACAGCCATGTGGTGTTTTATTAAATATGATATTTATATAATAGGTTTAATGGTGACAACCATTTTTATTTTAAGTTATGTTACCTTTAACTTTAATAGAGATCAATGTGCTTTTCCAAAATTAATTCCAAATCAAGATCTCATATAAAAACATAAGACAATGGTTTACTACGG
The DNA here is from genome assembly GCA_028023455.1 of Epiperipatus broadwayi. Classification (NCBI taxonomy): domain Eukaryota; kingdom Metazoa; phylum Onychophora; class Udeonychophora; order Euonychophora; family Peripatidae; genus Epiperipatus; species Epiperipatus broadwayi. The sequence goes on from JAQFVV010012852.1 coordinate 29,010, forward strand.
TAAAGAATTAAAATTCTTAATATATTTAATTCACATTATATAATAAACATTAAATGTGTTATTTTAAAACATAGTTTAAAATTGGAAATCAATGACATTTTAATAAAGTAATGTATAACAAAGTATATTAATAATAAAAACTCCTGGAATAGATGTAAATATTATATATAACGAGATTATTAGTAAATATAATCCAGTTTTTGTGCTTGAAATGATATCAAAATCCTTATTATTATAACATGCTGAATAAAAAAAGATTATTTTTTAAAAAAAAACACACGCATTTTTAGTTGGCATAATTATTTTTGATGGTCTTTATTATGAAATCATTTTTTAAAATAGCATGAGAAATGAAACACTTTCTTTTCTATTCTTAATTGTTAAATTTTGTTAGATATCAGAACATATGGCTTTAAACGATATTGACATTCTATTATATATATATATATATATATAATTAACAGTAAATGCAATATTATAGTTTAAATTCTTTTGTAGTCCTTTCGATTACATGGTAATCCTCATCAGCTTTAATTGAATTTGAATTTTTTTTAAACTTAATGTTATGTATATTTCCATAAGCTGTGTATTGCCATATTGGCAACTTACCTATTAAAACATCATCCTTATATTTATCAATCAAAATTGCCACTTTAATTTTTCTCTTTTTATGATTTCTTTCTTCCATTAATATTTTTATTTCATTACTATTAAATGTAAACTTATAATTACAAGTTTTTTCATGGGCAAAGAATACTGAAGCTGTATTAAATTGACTATTTACGTTATTTTTAATTCAATTATATAATAATTGATGCTCCTTCAATCTTTTTTCCACAGAACATCTCGATTGATTCCTCGATATAAAATTTCTGACATCCACATGAAATCTGATAAATTATATTATTTCTTTGCAATTTAAGAATTATACTCTTAGAATTATTAATCAATCGATTAACATTTACAAATATTTAGAGATGTTACTGATTTAAATTATAAATTAATTTTTAAACCTATTGGAGAAAGAAGATATATTCATTTTAAATCACTTGATACATAAAATGGCAAATCTGAAATCATTTTTGCATCGCAGTGATAAATTATGTAAATATAAGAGTGATAAAATTTTAAATATTGAACTCTTTTCTAATGAACTTTAAAAGGTTGGTTATGATAAAAACCAAATCTTGCATACAGTAAATTCATTTAATAACAAGAAAAGAGTTTGCAGTGTTACTTTAGATAATAAAAAATAGAGATCTATGCCGTTTATAAATAACATGCAATCTAAATTAATTAAGAATATATTTAAAGAAAAGTATAATATTTCATTTTGTGTTTCTCCAAATTTTAATTGATTGATTAATAATTCTAAGAGTATAATTCCTAAATTGCAAAGAAGTACTACAATTTATCAGATTTCATGTGGATATCAGAAATTTTATATCTGTGAATCGAGATGTTCTGTGGAAAAAAGATTGAAGGAGCAGTTATTATATAATCAAATTAAAAATAACATAAATAGTCAATTCAATACAGCTTCAGTATTCGTTGACCATAACAAAACTTGAAATTATAAGTTTACATTTAATAGTAATGAAATAAAAATATTATTGGAAGAAAGAAATCATAAAAAGAGAAAAATTAAAGAGGCAATATTAATGGATAAATATAAGAATGATGTTATTAATAGGCAAGTTGCAAATGCAGCCATACACAGCTTATGGAAATATACTTAACATTAAGTTTAAAAAATTTGAAATTCAGTTAAAGCTGACGAGGATTACCACGTAATTGAAAGAGCTACAAAAGAATTTAAATTATAATATTGCATTTACCGATATATTTTTTTTATATATGTATATTTTATAACGGGTATTGTATTTTACATGTATATATATATATATTCGAGATTAAAACCCAAACGTACAATAAATTGTATTTACATATTGAACTATTTCCACCATCTAATATAATTTCTATTGGCTGATGCCTTTGGCAGGATGGTTCAGTTGGTTAGAGTCTTACCTTAAAATTCAGTATTCAAGAATCTAAGGGTCCAGGTTGTATTTCCCATGCTAGCACTGTCACTGATAAAACCAACAACATCTGAAGAAAAGAGAAGAAGAATACCTCTTAAAACGTCATCTTGCATATAATAATCTGTGTGCTATTACTAGCAGTTGAATGTATTTGGAATATTTAAATAAAGTTAAATGTTTCTAAAGACATTCAATACTTATATTAGATGATGGAAAAATGGAAATAGTCTAATATACAAAGACAACTAAAATAGATCATTACAAATCTTCAGGAAAACACATACAATATATGTTTTTAAAATACTCTCTAACCCAGCATAAGTCACAATTTAACAAGAATAAAGATGCCACTTATTCATTTATTGATACTGAAGCTTGATTAAAATACTTTGGTTAGAACAAATAAATATTTAAATCAATAATGAAATATATCTAAACATGTTTCAAATTGATTTATTTACACTAGATAGGCAAACCTAGAGTTTATAAACATTGCCAACAATGATTCAAACAAATGAAAATATGTAATAGAGATATGTAACATTCAAGATTAAAACTCAAAACACCATACTATAAATATTTTACAATACATTCTAACCTTCTTTCAGGTATTCTTCCACAAGATTATATTTTCATTCATTCTTTACCAAATTTAGAGATAAATTTATTCTGTCACATTCTAGAAAGAGTTACGAATCTAATACTATGCAAAACCAGCTAGAGAAGATAAGAAAAGAGTATAACTATGGCAAGCTTGGTAATAATTTCTCCACTATATATATATATATATATAATTTCTGGGAGTTCCCACATAATTTCTCCACTATATATATATATATATATAATTTCTGGGAGTTCCCACATAATAAAAATATAATTATAATTTGAGAAAGAAGTTCTGAGGAGAGTACTTGTTATTTTACTAAAATATCAGCTACTTAGCTATTATATTTTTATTACATGGAAACTCCCAGAAATAATACTATGAATTCATCTTTTATCTATTTTAGAATATTAGAATTAATATATATATATAATATAAATAAAATGTCCATTAATTAAAACAAAATTGTAATTATAATTCAAATAATAAATTTAACGGTTTACAAACTATTATAAACAATCCTTAAATCTGTGGATTGTTTATAATAGTTTGTAAACCGTTAAATTTATTATTTCAATTATATATATATCACTTGAAAGTAGTTTTTAATGCCAGTTTTATTCTGGCTACAATAGAAAACTTTTCTATGGAAATGACTTTCAAAAAGATATGTTAAATGTAGCAAAAATGAATTATCCAAGCTTACTGAAATGTCATCTCTCAACAGTAAAAAGATGTCATTCATATTCCACAGTTAATAATAGGTAATAGTTTAAAGATTATGATAATATTATATTCAGATGCTCTTATAGAAGTTTTGTTCCTGTTGCCAAAAAGTTACCCTGGCTTATTGAAATGAAGAAATATACAACTCCTGTAATTCAAAGAGAGAAAACTTGGAAAGTAAAAAATTAAAGAAGTAATTAAAGAAATATTTAAAACTTAAAATTTTAGAAAAGTATATGGTCAGTAAAGTTTATGAATTATTAAATCTGAATCTATAATAAGGTTTATTTTTATTGATGTATATAGGCCTAACCATTTTTTTCTTATTACATTTGTAAAATATTTTAGTATTTTATAATACAAATTGAATGATTGACTGAAAATATATATAAAATATTTAATGTATAAAGAATTGGATTTATATATGTGTATGTGTCAAAACATTGACCGGGAAGTGAACCTGGGCCAGCTACTTGGAAGGCAACCGCTAGGCCACCAATGCTTGACAAGAATTGGATTTGTTACTAATTTATAGTAGGCTAATGTGATTTCAAAAAAGGCTAGATATTGGAGCCCTTGTAAATTAGTTTTTCTCTTTTTATTTGAAAAGTGATTGCCAATATGTTTTTTAACACATCAGTTTATGGATTTATTTTTACTATATCTGTATGTGCATATACTGATTAAGTCGTTTTTAATTAATTAAACTGCTTTAATAAATTATTTGCTTTTGTTACTTAAAACTAACTTTAGTTTCCATTTCATTCTGTCTCATTTCTATTGTGTAGTTAATTAAATAGCTAAGCATGCTCATACTCTAGACAGAGGAATATATCAATATATATTAATGGAGGAGATATTATGATATGAGAGTACTAATTCATTAGATGTAGTTTTCCATAAAGAAAAGTGGCACTTCAGAAAGGGTTTGATATCATGATTATAAATAAAGCTACTAGATGATGCAATTGATAGTCAGTCTTTCACATAGATGGTTATAAAGTTAGAGTGATTATCTTTACAAAATATTAATATGTGGTTTGACCATCATCATCCAAATTATTAATGGAAATCATGATCAGGATCTGTACCATTAATAAAATATTTAATTACTTTTTCATACCAAGAGTCAAATTACATCTTTTTACATTTCTATTACCTAAGTTACATAAAATATATTCACTTATATATATATATATATATATATATATATATATATATATATATATATAACAAATTATAAATAAATGACATCGCAATTATACTGCAGTGTTTTATCAATATGCAAGTGAGAAGTATAAATAAAATTGTTACATTTTTGATTCATATAACCCGTGAAATATTCATTATATATTAAATTCCTTAAGAGATAGCTATTAGAGCATCTACTTATCATATTCACAATCTGAGTTAAAATTCAGAACAGATAAAACTTAATATTTTTTTTCTGATTTCAAACCCTCATATATTTCTTGGAGGAGGGGAGAGTGGTGCCAGTACATAACCATATCAGTTGCTTGATAAATAAATCATCATCATCATCATCAACCATTATCAATCCACTGCAGGATGAAGGTCTCTCCAAGTTCAATCCATCTTTTCCTATCTTTAGCTTCTCTTCTCCACATCACCCCTGCACACTTTCTTATTTCATCCATCCATCTCACATGTGGTCTCTTTCTGGGTCTTTTACAATCTCTTGGAATCCAGTTTAAAATTTCAATTGTCTATCTGTTATCATCTCTTCTAACAATATGTCCAGTCCAACTCCACTTCAGTCTTTTAATTTTTTCAATGAGGTTAGTAACACCTGTTTGTTCTCTTACCCATAAATTGCATTTTCGATCTCTTCTTGTTACTCCCAACATGCATCTCTCCATACTTCTTTGAGTGGTCTGAAGTCTCTGTATTGCTCTTCTATTAAGTGTCCAAGTCTCAGATCCATAAGTAAGAACTGGCAAAAACATTTATTAAAAACCTCCCTTTTCAAACACATAGGCATATTTCCTTTTAGTATCAAGTTATTTCTACCAAAAGCACTCCAACCAAGTTTAATTCTATGATTAATTTCATCCATTATATTTCCATCTGTATTAATAATCTGACCAAGGTATTTGTAATTGTTAACTTCTTCTAACTCATCATAATCAATCTTTATTTTCATATTTTGAGAAAATCTATTAAACATTACTTTAGTCTTTTTAACATTTATCTTTAGTCCTACTTTCCTACTTCCATCTGATAACTCCTGCAACATTTCCTGTAGCTCTAAAGTATTATTTGCAAAAACAACTACATCATCTGATAAATAAGTACCAAGCTATTATTAGCAAAGAATTAAACAATGATCAAAAAAACGCTAAAATATCATGATCGACAGTTGGCAGACAAATCTGATAAACAATGCTTTTCCCTTATTGTTATAGGAAGAGGAGGACTAACAACGAGAATTTCATCCTAAAGTAAGCTATTTAAAGGCTGTTTATATATATTTATCCATACAAAGGTGCATTTGATATTTATTATTTAATAATAGAAAGATAAATGACTTGAAAATAAAAATAAAAAACTTCTGAGCATTTGTTAATAAAATATAAATAAATTAATAGATAATTTTTAATTATTAAAGAAATTTATGATCATATATATAGCTACCAAAATATATTTATATTAAATGTAAACTCAATACAGGTACTATGTTATTGAGCTAGAAAATCAGTTACCTGGAAACAATACTTAATCGTATTTACAATATTTAAAAAAAACAAAAAAACAATCTGTTCTGATGTAATTCTAGAATTTGTTTGTATAAATTTGTCTTTCCTCATCTCTGTCATTTCTGGTGGCGCCAAATATGCAAATACTGCATTAAAAGGATTAAAATTTCGTTCGTAAATAAAAGCAACATTAATACATTGAACTTCCTATTAGAATTAATGCCATAATTTATTCCAATTTAAATTGCTTTGTCTAATGAAACTATAACAATTATTTAGTTAGAGATAAGTTTTATCAATTATAAACGTCAGAATTTTTTTTTAATTTAATTAAAATTTGTTCAGATATGTTTATATATATTATCATTTTTTTTTATCTATTTAAAAAGAATAATCCGAATTACTACAGAAAAGCTAGAAGATAAATAATAAGATAACAAATTAATTAGACTACAAAATGGTCAGGAAATGCATATAATAAATACATAAAATATATTTTTAAAATACAGCATATCATAATCCACATGATATCTTAATTTATTATATAAATTTTATTACATAAATTTTATAACTAATAAATGCATGTAAAAAATTATTCAGTTAATTCATTTAATTTGTTATTGAAATTAATAAAAATAAATTTGCATCATATAAATATATTACTTTTTTTTTTAATGGGAATTTCAAAAAATCAAATTTTATTTATTAAAAAGGCATGAGAAAACGTGAATTAAGGCAGAGGTTAATTTTTAAATTTCAAGATATACATTTATTACGCTTGGAGAAATCCTTCTTTGGTATTTTTTCTCTTAATAACTTTTAACGTTAATTCTTTATAACCACTTTACTGCAACAATTATTTTTTTAATTAATTTAATGCATGGGTGAAATTTTTGAAATTTATACTTTTAAAACTTTTTGCTTTATTTTGAAATTTACTGAAAGAACTACACATTTAAATATTTCTGTTTTATTATACTGAGATTTAAATTGTATTTCTAATATTCCTATATAATTTAGATTCTTGGTCAAAAGGTCATGAAACATACAATTGTAGGAAATATCAGAATGCTTGTCTTGCGTTGGTGGTCGAAAGATAAGCGCGTCTGCCTTGCACTTGCAGGCAGTTGCCCGCGCGTCCCGGCCGATGCTATGACACTTAAAAAAAAATAAAAAAATAAAAAATATCAGAATGCTTTCAAACGTCTATCAACTTGTCGCAGCGCTAAACTTTGCAGGTCTGCTTTCTATTTTAAATGCGTTTATTGTCAAACTTTCTGATCCTTATTAAAGGTTAAAATAATAAGAATATATATTACATTCTAAAATTTGATTGAAATATTTAGAAAAACTTAAAAATAAGGGTATTCTACTTTCTAATATTTCAACCATTAGTGTTACAAATAGATATAAAGTTAGTCAAAATAAGAGTCATAGATCACATGACCCTATCTCTTAAGCTTGTAAGTTATAAAACAATGAGGATTGCCAATTCCTCTACAAGCTTTGTGTTAAATGCTTAGCCAGAGCCAGCACTTAAAATATCTCTGTCAGGAACCCCTCCCCAAACCCCTGACCATGGTTTCATGCACGAATCTTGTAGAGGAATTGGCAATTCTCATTGTTTTAGATATCAAGTTAGCTTTTGACATGGTTCCTGTCAAGCTGTTGTTTAGGATTCTATAGGATTCATTTATACCAAGATCTTGTATTCAAAAGAAAAATCCATATTCCATTAAATAAAAAATACTCTTCATCTTTTATTCTGCATTGTTTAATTTATCAAGGCTCCTAATTATGTGCTCTTTTTTTTTTTAGTTACATAAATTCTTTATTAAAAAAAAAATTAAATAAAAACTGCCTAAAATACACATACCAGGATTAAAGGTGAACATCTCACCTACTTCTTATCTGGATGATGACTCTGTTTTTTTTTCTTCTCAAAAACAAATCCCCATTTTACTGAAAATTTTTGCCAGATTATTCAAACAAATACAAGCTTGAATTTAATATGGAAAAATCTTGCATCTGATCAATCTTCACAGGAAAGATTTTTAAAATATTCTTTAAAGGAGAGTTGAGTCTATCCATAGGATTTTCATTCCACATGAACTTTTCATAATGTGTGTACTAATTCAGAAAAAACTCAAAGGTAAAATTGAAGAAAAAATTAATTCACTTTCAAAAATCTTATCTATTGCACTATTTTAAAATGTCATTGATTTATTTACTGATCATCACCGAGATCACATATTACCCCTTCATTATACTATTCACATAAGCCTTTTCTATCAATATTTAATCTATATATAGCAAACTTTTTTGGGTAGATAGTTGATATCCATTTAACTCAAGGGTCTTCAACATCCATTAATCCAAAGTGACTTAGGACCATAATATTAATATATTTAAAATTCAAAAAACTCTTAATTTAATATTTTCTTGTGTAAAAATATATCTACACCCAAGTATTGGATAGCTACAAAAAATTTTCTCTTCATTGCTTTTCATCTTAAACTTCTCATATTTTTAGCCTATGAACAAATTCAAATATTGGGATGTTTAAGCAACTATTAAAGGTTTTTTTTAAACAAAAGACAATGCTAAATTTAAATATCATGCCATTTATTAACATTTTAGTCATTTATACTAAAATTCTTTAATTTTCTAATAAATTAAACTTGGAGTTTTTATCTATATTACATGTTTTTAGATTAAAAGAACAATGCATAAGTGAAGTTTAATACTTAATATGGCACAAGGACTCCAGAAATTCAATCTCATATGTTCTTTGAATGTTCTTGCTTTAATAGCATTTGGCAGAAATTGCCAAGCTATTCAACAATTTAAATATTAATATTGAATCTCTATTTAAGTTCTATGTAAAAAGGTATTTTTCAGCATTAACGCAAGCACACTTATACTTTCTGCATTATAGTGTACAAGGTGCGTATTTGGGTAAAATAATAAAAAGCATCCAAACACATTCTTGAAGAAATAAGACTTAATTAGAGAAAGACATAATAAGATTACCCCAATATATGTTTGTAAACACTTGGTCTCTAACTGGGCAAAGTCCAAAGTCCTTACATGATACAAGTATTTCCAAAATGGCAGGGTACATAATTATTTTTGCGAAATGTTTTATTTTTGTTGTTGTTCTTTTCTCTCTCTGATATTATGATTTAGATGATATTTTAATAAATTATAATGTAACCTTTTGATTGGTCAATAAAATACCTTGGAAAAGTAATAATAATAATAATACATAGTAGTAGTAGAAATAGTAGTCATTGTTTTACAAAATAAAATATTTTAGCTGGTAAAGATACATTTTAATCTATTACTAAAACTTTTCAAAAATATAATCATCATTATTTTTTTAAAAAAACCTCTAATACATAAAAATAATGCATGGAAACAGTAATCCAATCTATTTACTCTAATCTTGTGTCATATTACTCAATGAAATTACATGGTAATACTTCACTCAAATCTGAAACTAGTTTCTGGCTATTGGCTTTTATCAAACAATTGATAAAAACCAATATCTAGAAACAAGTTTGGGATTTTGGTGTGGTGCTATCATCTACTTAAGTTTATATTAGGTGGCTCTGAAGTACAATGTATAAAATAAATTACTGCTCCTACTTCGGATGTTGAAATTAAATAAAGTAATAAGATTCTTTGTTTCTTATAAATAATATTAACCTTAAATTTATTTTATTTTAAGTACAAAATGATAAACAAAATGTTTTTTTTTAATTAATTCATCATTTCAATTTTTTATTAAGATATTGTTTAAGTTTTGAAAATTATTTTTTTATTTAAAAAAATCATATCAATATATACTTTCAATGCATAAAAACAATGTTTTCCTTCCTTTTTTATCTTTTCCTCCATCCTTTTACTCCTCTCTTTTCACTTCTTCCAATCCTTTCCCCCCTCATTTTTTATTTTGTTGTTTTTTTCATCTTCTCTCTTTTCTTACTTTTCCTTTTCATTTCTCTTACATTCTTTATCTCTTTTTTCACTATTTTCATTTCTTTTACTCTCTCATTGTTCCCTCTTTTCTTGTGTTTTTTCCCTTTGCATTATCTCTAATAGCTAAAGTGTAAACATTCATTAAAATCAATGGACATTAAATAAAAGTAAATCAGTTTTTTAGCTACAATATATTTTTCTAATAAAGGAACTAATTTTCAATTTAATTATCTAATAATTACGTTTTATTTTACTAATCATTTTGTCAGATGTCTAAAAGATCAAATTATTCTTGATTTCCAAAGTTGGTACACCAAACATAAAAGTTTTCAATTGATATAATTAAATTCTTTTTCACTCAATTTGATAAAAAAAACTTTTAAAACTTCAACCTGTTATTCAGATCTTCGACAGTTATTAACTGCAAGTTTTCATTTGAATTATTTACTTCCACATTATCATTTTCCTCTGCTGTAATATTGCATTCCTCTTTCTGAGACTATTCTCTAGTGTTTGGCATTACTATTGGATTAATCATTCAATATTATCTCAAGATCTTCACTAAACAGGCAACCCCTCCCCCAAAAATCAAGGCGAGGTGTAAAACCCCCCCCCCCCTCCCCTTTTGGTGGGCTTGGGGGGGGTTTGGTTGGGCCCAGGGAGCACCCATACATTTTGGTGTCTTTGGCTCTTTTACAACCATACCCACCACTATCCTAATAGGCAGGATTAGTGTTAAACTATTAAGCATCACATGATCACATTTCCTATACTAGCACATTAATTGTTGATAAACAGAGCAAAACTCTCCATACAGTATTGCCACCTGTGCTAAACATAGTAATCAATGGATGCCAGAAGGCTTGTGCATAAAATCCCTATCTAATGCCTACTCATCCAATATCCCCAAACTAGTTTCTGGCTTGTGGCCTTCATCAGTGAGGAGCTTTGGATCTGAAAGCACAAGCCTTCTGGCATCCATTGATTATTCTGTTTAGCACAGGTGGCAATACTGTATGGAGAGTTTTGCTCTGTTTATCAACAATTAATGTGCTAGTATAGGAAATGTGATCATGTGATGCTTAATAGTTTAAGATCTTCACTAGTGATTTTCGTTAAAGTTTCAACTGCCAAGTATGCTTTCAAACTTATTCTAGATTTACAACCTAACATAGCCTCATAGAGACTGAACTCTATTCCAGAGTAATGGGCTCTATTTTTCATAAATTGAATCAATTTTAATTTTTTTGATTATTTAGTTGTATTACTTGTTTCAAGTCAGATGGATAACATATTTTCAATGTCTTGATTTGCTATTTCAACTGAGCCTTGTGACTCTTTATGTCTCAATTTTTTATGAATGATTTTAAATTTATCTCACATTCTGCAGACTTTCAATAATTATGTTTGTAAATTCTTGGCCATTATCACTTTTCAAAATGCATGATGCTCCAAATATTGTAAATATATCCAGTAATTGATAGGCAATTTCCTTGATAAATCTTGTTTTTAAAGCTCTTAATTTAACAAAGTTCATAAGATTGTTTTGGTAAACCATTATAAATTTATAATCTCCATCCACATGCAATTGCATGTCTATCAGATCAACTTGATATCTTGAATTGAATTAACTGCTTTTAATTGGTTTCACAATGAACCATGTTATTAAAAAGATTAGTTTCTTTTGACAGGGTTCACAAAGATTTTTAAAAAAGCATGACAATTTCTACTGTAATTAACTTTGCCTTAAATTCTTTCATCATTCTGTTTTGCCCAAATGGCCGATTGTAATATGGATCTAATGAATTAATTGAAATTTCTCTTCCAAAACAGTGTAATATATAATTGTTTTTTTCTGGTATGATGAGTTTTTCAACCCTTCCAATTTTTATAATATTGTATTTTGTAATTAATTTTCTTATACTGAGTGTTGCTTATATATGTAATTTGAGGAATTTGAACTCAGAATTTTTCAGTCTATTTATTCTCTACTCCATCTCAAGCAACTCGTACATTTGACCACACATATGGGAAAAAGATAGATAATCCCCAACATATGTGTTTCATGCAGATATTTGGGGATCATGTGTCTTTTTTATATGTGTGTGGTCATGTTGATTGGTTACTTGAGATGGAGTGGAGTATAAAAAGATTGAAAAATCCTGAGCTCAAATTTCTCTAGTTAAATATAAAAGAAACATTCAGTGTAGGCAAATTATATACTGCCTTAGAATTACATATTCCTTGGGAAATAGATTACATCTTGGTATAAGTTAAGATCATCTATCTTCTATTTATGTATAGATAGATAGATAGATAGATAGATAGATAGATAGATAGATAGATAGATAGATAGATAGATAGATAGATAGATAGATAGATAGATAGATAGATAGATAGATAGATAGATAGATAGATAGATAGATAGATAGATAGATAGATAGATAGATAGATAGATAGATAGATAGATAGATAGATAGGTAGGTAGGTAGGTAGGTAGGTAGGTAGGTAGGTAGGTAGGTAGGTAGGTAGGTAGGTAGGTAGGTAGGTAGGTAGGTAGGTAGGTAGGTAGGTAGGTAGGTAGGTAGGTAGGTAGGTAGGTAGGTAGGTAGGTAGGTAGGTAGGTAGGTAGGTAGATAGATAGATAGATAGATAGATAGATAGATAGATAGATAGATAGATAGATAGATAGATAGATAGATAGATAGATAGATAGATAGATAGATAGATAGATAGATAGATAGATAGATAGATAGATAGATAGATAGATAGATAGATAGATAGATAGATAGATAGATAGATAGATAGATAGATAGATAGATAGATAGATAGATAGATAGATAGATAGATAGATAGATAGATAGATAGATAGATAGATAGATATGTAATGGTCTGATAATATGAGAGGTTAGATTGGTATAATGTCTACATAGGTGTGAATATTATATCAAACTCAATAAGAGCTTTGAGCATTCCACTGTCAGTTTTTCAATTAAATGGATGCTTGAATAGTCAGAAGGGTGAAAAGATTGAAGTCTGACTATTAAAATTTGACGAATTGCCATCTTAATATAAAACTGGGCACTGATTGTATATATGTGTGGGATATTATGATCTGGTCCTACTGTTAGGTGCTGTATCTGCACAAAATATGTATACTAGGGAAAATGTATCTTTTTTGCATGCATGTATCAGTTACTTGAAATAGAGTAAAGAATGAATAGACTGAAAAATTATGAGTTCAAATCTTTTTCAATAAATATTGTATCTTGATAACCGTTGATATTCTGCAGGTGATTTTCTAGAAATCTCTTTGGTTTTTTTTTTAACTTTTAACAAAAATGAATAATACTTTTCTCTTGTAAATAATTGATTTTTTTCATTTTTCAATTTCAAATTATTTGATTATTAAATCGTTTTTTCATTATGTCTAAATCCTCCATTATTGTAAAGATAATGTGTTAGCCACACTAGTGACAGACATAAGTAAAAAACAATTTTCTTCCTATAAGGTAGTAATCAGCACTAAGTGAATATTTAGTGAGATCACAACAATGATATGACTTCTTTCCTCTGAATATGGAGAAGCTTTGAACCTAACACTATTATCAGTCAGGAATTATTAATAATTGTTTCTTGTGATGTATTTTTTAAAATTAATCACTATGACCATCTTCTTTGGTTATTATTAATAACCTATAATTATTAATACAAACCGATTAATCACTTCAACCATAACATATATTATATGTGATAGTAAATCAAAAACTATATATAAATAGAAAACGTTACTCCAAATACTTATTGGTCAAAAATTTATATTACCCAAACAAAATTTATCACAGGTTTATTCTATTTGACAAAATGTAAAAATTATTAATTTTGATAGCATTAAAAGTATAAATATCTGCAGGTTATAATCTAAGTTTTAGTTTCAAAAGACATAGAATGTAATGCCATCTAGTCTTTTAACATGTTTAATTTTTTAAAAAAGTACTGCAGAAAGTGAATGGTGTTACTATATAATGATTAATAATTTGCAACTAGGATATTTTGTTTTGGCAATCAATAAATAGATTCAAAATGTACCAATAAGAATGTTATTTGTTTGATGTTTTTGGTTTAAATAGATAGGTAAGATGGTCAATGCTGAACATTTGATTCATACTAAATAGATCAAGTGTCTTTCTAAAAATTAATTGAACCAGGTCCGAAAAAGAGTAAGTTGTTTAAGCAGGTTTAAATTTCTTTTATATTAATTTACAAAACATGGGAATAAACTGGCCCTTCAAGCAGAGGGGAGAATACCCTTGATTGATAGCATAGCTATCAATGATACCCACGACCAGATCAGGCTTTGCAAATCATAACATGATCACATTTCCAGACTGTGGCCCACTTTGACTGCTGGATTCCAATCCCACCATCCAAAATATTTTATTTGTTTTGAGGATCAAACTCAGGCACTAGCCAACCATAGGTTATATAGTTAGCATACTTTGGATGATATGCACACAATGCAGTGCTTGAAATATCCCATGACTAGCTCACTCTCTGTCTCAGGGTCCAACACATTTAACATATAAAAAAATAATTGTACACTTAAAATTAATGATGATGCAGTAATAAGAGAGAGAGAAAAAATAGGCAAAATAACAATTAAGTAAACATTATTATTTAATTATGCCCACATATATTTAACATAATATAACAATAAATTTTACACAAGAAAAACAGAAATGATGACTTTAGGCTATAGTTATAACAATCCTTTGTTAAAGTTCACTTCATTTAATATTATGCCAGTTATTTAAAAGTATATTTACCCAGGTTTTCATTTTGTACATATTTTTGTTTCCATTTGGTTTTGCTTTCCAACCAGATGGCTTTTTGGTTCTCCATTAATGGCTTCATGGCTCTCTTTTCAGGTTTCTGCTGAATAATGAGAGAGAGTGTATGCAGCAGTTTCTACTTCACAATCTAGCCATTGATTCCAGGCATTGATTCAGATGGCATAGTTGATGACTGAGGCACTAGGGCATAAAGCCTTGTCAGACACACCTATGCCTTATGCAACTTCTCCATTAATGTTGACCACAATAGTAATGACTGGCTTACTACTGCATTTACAGTTTCTTAATATTTGGACCACTGGTTGTTTGGATTCTCAATGAAAAACTCTGTGTCAACATTCTGCATTCTGTCCAAACTGAATAATAATAATAATAATAATAATAATAATAATAATAATAATAATAATAATAACAACAATAATAATAATAATAATAACAACAACAACAACAACAATAATAATAATAATAATAATAATAATAATAATAATAATAATAATATGAACTAAATCAATAATGGCATGAAGACTGGACTTGTTCAATCACAAAATGCAGACCAGACTCATTTATAGACTTAAGAGGGAATGAATTGCAGATTGCAGCCTTAACTGTACAGCAATAACACTAATAGTAATCCTGACTCAATAACAATAGGCTATAGTGACTTTATATACCTTTTTCTCTCATTGTTTTAATTCCCTGTCATAGTTTTATAATTTTGATCGTAACTTAAATCTGTTTTTTCTTAATTATTTTTACATTTCATTAATCTAATTGATTTTTACAATCCACATTATTTAATCCTTTGCTTAGATTAATCTATTTCATTTAGTTTACATGGTTTTTTAATTCATACAATTGTTAGTTTTACTTTTTCTTCATCAGTCAGTAATCTTTTAAAACTAATTACATTTGTGAATGTTTTCTTTGACAAACAAAATTTTATTCTGACATACCATATTTATTTATTTTAAAAAGAAAGAGTTTATAAATCTTTCCCTATCCTACTCTCAATAGTTTTATTCTGTTTTTAAAAATATATATATTCAATCTTTTTTTATTTTTACAAAACTATATTTTAAACAAAGTCTCATTTTATGCAGTAGATAGGTTCCTCAGAAAACACTCACAAAAGAAATTGCACAAAAATAAATGTAACTTACCTTGAAAAATGGGGGATAGGTTTTGTAATTTTCAAAAATTGTCATAAAAGCCAAGCAACAAGGAAAAATTACTTTAAAATTCACATTAAAAAAATAAGGAAATAAAGTGTGACTAATAAAAAATTTCAAATATTTGAAAAAAATTAATACAAGTCAAACTTTTTTTACTTTTTTTTATTAACTACAGTATTTAATTTTACATTTTTTCATACATATTTTAATCATTACCATTATTTGATAATGTGCATTCATTTGTGAACTGGTAAGAAATCAGATTTGTACTATGATGTACAATTAGTGCCACTTTCAGTCTTGTGCTGTGTTAATGGTTTTCTGTTTCTGTATTAAAAAAATAAGATCGCAATCAAAACAAAAAAAATTGTACATTATCATTAGAAAGATTATTTTCAGTATACAAAATCAATAAAATCTTTAATTTTATTATTTTAAAAGTCTAAAAAAATATTTATTTCTGTTAATATCTAACAAAATACATCTTAAAAGTTTAAAATTTTTGAATATTTATTGTGATATTTTTATACATACATATAAATCTATTATTATTATTTACTCATTAGTATAAGTAGGTTATTTACATAGAAGCTAAAATTCTAAATACAGCTTCAGGCCATATTCACGTTAGCTGCTATTATAATGTTATATTTTTGGAAAAAAAGTATTTCAAGTCAAATTGTTATTAATAATTCAAATTTCTTGATATCTAATAAATATAGTGAAATATGAAAGATATTAAGAAGAAACATGAGTCGCATAACTTCAAAATTGCATTAAAATAATCTGCATAAAATGAGACCCAGGTGTACTCTAAAACATATTATACTTTCTTTTTATTTTAAATGAGAAATATGACACAATATTTTATTTTTACAAGTTTGTGTTTTAAAATCTATTTCTTAAATACTTATTTCTTTAACTATTTCCATTTTTATCAATAATTTAATCATTTATTTTTAAATGATAAATATGTAACGTGGGCTATATACATGCATTATATATATATATCGTTATCATTATATAATATTTTCAATACTTTTTTGTGATTCATTTAAACCTCACTACCAGGGGACTACCATGTTTCCTTGAAAATAGTTGTAACTAGAAAATAAGCCTTAGCATTATTTATCAGAATGCTTGAAATATAAGCCTTACTCCAAATATAAGCCTTAATTAAGATTGTCAGTCAAATGAACAGATTTCTTTTCACTTATTAAAGCACACAATGTGTATATTGAATAATAATTAATGATGGTATAAATAAATACTAATAAAAATGGTATTAATGCTTTAAATAAATGATAATATAAACTATAATGGTATTTACGTATTTTTCTGTTGAACATTTTCAACAAACATAATTCTATCTGCATTGAAAAACAATTTTCTCTCAGCTGAATCTTGAACTTAAGATAGCAAATTTATTAAATTTATGAATGATTGAATGATTTCATAAACTTTTAAAATTTTATCTATCATGATTCCAATATAACAGATAATTTATAATTTTATTTATATAATTTTAGATACTTATTTTATTTATATTTAATACTTAGGTTTATAAGAATGCTTGACTTAGTTTTAGAACTGATCATGATATCTTTTCAGGATAAAAGAAAAATCAGCTTTGTTTTCTTAACCTTTCAGAAGGACACTTCATTATTTGACAAGTGAGGTAAAACTCTCAAATTTTAATTCGTCAATTTACAAACTCTTTGATAGAAATATTTTCAACTTTTAATATTATATTAATTTTAGTTTCATTTGCAAAAAGTATATTAATTATTTGTAATGTTAGGAAAGTAAATGAAAGTTTTTTCAAAAATATTTTTTATTTTTTATTTTATAGAAATATTCAAAAGCAGAAAAATCAAAGAAAATATTACGAGCAAATTACAAGCAATGCACATGTCATTTATATTCCTCCCAGATTTATGTTACAAATTTTTTTAAAAATTTTTAGTAAAATCTTAGCATTTTTCTAAAAATAATTATATTTTCAGCATATTTTAAACCAAAATACATTATAATATGTAAATAAATGCCAGAAAAATATTATAAAACATTAATATTTGTTTGAAAATCAAATAAATAGCTTGGGGCAATCTAAACTCTTGACAGGATGTCAAAATTATTGCTATCACTGGTTTCTTTTTCAATTTACAATCGTGTAAAGTATACAATTTTTTAATAAAACCTTACTACTTTTGTAAAATAACTATATTTTCAGCAGATTTTGTGAAGATAATCTATAATATGTACGAAAAACAATTAAAAAAACACTCTAAAACATATATTTTCATTTTCAGCAGTGAAAAAATATTTATCGGAATCATCAGCCAATAAGCATTGAGAATGGATGTCTCAGCCAATCAGCATTGGCCTTCTTCTTTTGTTAAAGTTAAAACACTCCTAGTATTGATTTTTTTACTTGTAAAATAATTCAAGAGAGGGCAGCATCTTACAGGACTTTTTCTAAAGTTTCCAACACGTATAAATACATCACCATAGCTCAAAAAATGGCCAATTTAGAGCGATCCAAAGCTGCTGACATGAATTCACATTGAACCCTACTAAAAGGTAGTCTTTTTCCTATTAAAAGAGTTTAAATAGTAGAAGTGATTTTAAAAATTAAAGTTTAGTTTAAGTTAAATTAATCTTTCTCTTAAAGAAAAGTTTTAAAAAAGAATATCCAATCAAGACTATTGCAAGTAATTTGGAAAGTGTTTACAGTACATGCCTTGATAATAGATGAATGTGGTTGTGTCTTATATGAATCTTCATAATTCAATATGCCATGTGTTGCTAACAATTGTACTTAATGCTTTGTGAAATACAGAAATGTTTTCTGAATTTTTGTGTTTGCATTTTTCATGGCTTTTGTATGTATAATCATTCTTAAATTTAATCATTTTTGTTACCATTCCTATCTTATAAGTCTTCAATTAACACTTGATTTAATGATAGATTTAAATGAAATAATATCTTGACTCCAAGCAAGCTTTTGTACTTCATTAAATAAATGTAAATCTCCTAGTCCATATTGCTAGCTGAAAATTCAAATATTTACAGAGGGCATTGTTGAAAAAACATGTTTCGGAAGTTGATTTGAGATTCTGAATAAATATATATGGTTGCTTATAAATAAATGTAGATTTTTATACATAAAAATATATATATATATGTACATGAAAAAATAATACATTCCCTGAATATAAGCTCTAGTGTGACTTTTGGAGCAAAAATAAATACAAGACCTGGTCTTATTTTCAGGGAAACAGGTAATAAAAGCTAACATTACATTAAAAAAGCTTTAAAAAAAATAGTGTGTAGAAGTCTTCAGGAGAAATTTTTTTTCATTGTCAAAAGATGGTATGTTGCAAATTTTTAAAAATGACTGATTCACAAACATAGAAAAATTCTGTATAAAGTTGAGTCAATGAAATTTCAATTTGATGTCATCCATTTTCATCAATGCTTATGCCTTAAGAAAACTTCACAGTTATCTCAAATATAGATTAGTCCTGAAAAGATAAATGATATACTACCATTATTTACGTCTGCATATCAATCTTATTTAAAGTTGCAGTATTCTGAACTGTTCTGTTTTTAACTTATTACTTCTTTGACTACATCTATATGAGATTAAATAATATAACTTTTTAAACACATTGAATGTCAAACTATTATAGCTATCAATGTATTCAATCGTAATTAATTACATTGGTTTGTTATTTTAAAGTGTGATTACAGAGGAACATGGATTGCAACATTAGTTTAATATCTAAAGCTGTTATAGAAAACGAACGACTAACTTCAGTTAAATAGATAAAAATTATAATTAATTATTAAAATTATTTTTAGTAATTATTTTTGAGTGTATAAATTAAAAGACAATTAATAATGTTAAGATCTTTTAAGGAAATAAAAAAAATTATGACTCCAAAAAAAATGAAATCTGCTTTTTTAATTATAATAAAAGAATGAATTTTTATAATGCTAATCTGTATTCAAATAATGTTTATTTAAATAACCAACGTGCTATTAGATGTGTGTGCGTATATGTCTATATAATACTTATACAATTATTCAATCATCTTGATAACTTCAAATATCTTTTTTTTTTTAATTTATATTGATATTGTGATTATAAAATTTTTTAAAATATAATCAAAACAGATAATAAATATATTCATAGAGGATTTGCATACAAATAGCGTATTTAAAATGTCTCAACCAGTTTCCTATAAATGCGCTGCATACAGTATATTAATAAGATAGATAATTTTTTAAATAATAAATGAAATTTTAAGACTTCAATTTATTTAGAATTTCATAAATTTATAATTATATATAATTACATTCAAATAAGTTTGTTTTTTTTTTTAAAAAAAAAAACTGAAAGTATATTATGGTTTTAGGGGAGGGAGGGTTTTTTTTTAAAAAAAAAAAAAAGTTTTCTTATTGAAGTATCTAACTTTCGAGCAAATATAATTATCAGTAGTAATAGGTTATTGCTGTGGTAAAATATATATAAATAATAAAATGTTAATGCTTTAAGTGGGGTCAAAAATACATCTATTTTAAAATCAGCTAAAAATTGAGTTTTTTAAATTCTAAAATATCGTTGATCCGATCATTTAAAATATTAAATCAGAAAACAAAAGTTTAATTTGATTTTTTTTTTTTCATTTAAAGACACTTCAGTATAAAATGAAAGATTAATTCTATGTTAACCAAATATAAGATAGGCGACAACAAATGATAGTTAGTCCCAACATCTTTTAATCTTTATAACAAAAATAGTGGGTTACCTAGTCGTGAATAATTTATCAACTAAGTTGAGATAATCTTAATTCTAATCTAACATATATTTACATTTAAGATTTTATAATATAATGTCAGCATATTTGTTTCTTATTTCTATGACCTGAGTTCGAATCCAGTTCTAAAAAAAAAATTATTTACAATCCAATCCAATTTAGGATCTTTCTTTCAAGTAATTTGTCTATATCCAACCCGGATAGAAATACAATATTGATAAATAAATAGGTATCTAGAGATTCTTATGTATAGGACAAAATAAGGTTTAAAAATCACACTTCAATTGGGAAGTCTTATAAATAATACTGTTTCTTTCACTATTCCACTGTAGAGGATGTTGAAAAAGTTTTTGCTCTGTAGTGATCTATTTAAAGGCTACATTATTTTTTTATGTAATGATCATACCGTTTTAAATGTGCAAAACAGAGTGAGGGTTTGTTGTTAAAAGGAGGTTGCCCTGACAACAGTTTGAAATTGTTGATTGTTATTGATATGAGGATTGTTTAAGTCTTGACTGGTTTTTAATGATTACTTACAAATCCATTTAGTCTTATTATACTTATATATATATATAACCTTTTGTTTTCTATTGTCATATTTGATATATAAATGTTAACCTTTATTGAATCAAAGATGTGGCCAGAGTTCTGTTTATATAGTCTAGAAAAACTGATTTAAACTCAGAATTGTTTTTGCATGTCTATATAAATACTTCCGTTGTGCAACTGTGCAACTCTCATAGAGATATTTTCCTCATAGTATACTGATCTACAAAAAGCATTGCTGCATCTGATTTTATACATTACCGGGGAGGGGGCTGATCTTAAGATGACTTTTTCTTTGTGTTGTTTAGTAGTCTGTTTAGATTGGGAGGGAGATTCTCAAGTTTTTATTGTGCATGATAGCATAGATTTTTTTCATTTGTTGAGAAAGCCTTGGATTAAAAGGCAGTGTCTTATTTTTTTATAAAAAATTTTAACAATGGTAATTAGTGCATTATAATTGTAGCCTATTTTACATAAGTCTTTAATGGGCACATCAATACCGGCTTTTCAATCAGTCAGCTAAGCAACATTTTTAGTAGGTTTTTCTACTCTTCCCTGCTGAAGATGAACAAAATGGCTAATTTTAAATTTTAATTGAATATAGTCCTTGATGCACTGTAAAATTTGACTGGGGTAATATTTATAGCTTTTTATCACGTGGTCTGCGATATCCAATATTATTGCATTTCGAGATTTTATGGATAAAATCTGTTTCTTTGCTATGGCAATAATCGATAGCTGGCAAACGTTTGGGGATTTTCGAAAGCATAAATTTTGACATAATTCATTAAATGGATATTAAAATATTACAACTTTAATATTAAAATTTATTATTATATCTTAATTTAGATTGGCACTATACAACAAAAATGTGTAATTGTTTAATTTATATATAAATAATTTATAACATCCGAATATTATACAATAATAATCTTTGATTATATTTTAAAGTTATCAATAAATTTTGTTAATAAATTAAGTTAATACTAATCTATTAGCTGAATTTTAATAATCAATAAAACAAATTTCCTTTAATCATTTTACACTAGTAACTTTCTAAATTGATTAAGTTTCTAAACACAAAGCTTTTATATATGCATATTTACACGTTTAATAGCACTTAAATATTTCTGTTCTAAATGAATGGAATGTTGGCATTATAATCATCATAATATAATCCTTAAATTAATATTTTAAATGTTATATATTATTGTAATGAATTTAGTATCTTCTATTTTGTATATTTTCCACTAATATTACATTTATATGCATATGATATATAAAAAAAAATCAGCAACGTTTTTCTGAAAAGTAAAAAAAAAAAAATGAAATGCACGTATTTTTGCTACTCACTGGTTAATAAAATCTGTTCTGTAGACATTTTGGGTAACTTTTTACTACTCTAATTATAATAAGTAATACTATAAGAGACTTTATAAATTAACTTTTAATCATATCACCTGCAAATTTACCAATAATACTAATTGGTTTACCTAATTTAACATTAAAAGAAAACCAATAATTTTTTTTACAGATTATAGCTATATTTATTAATTTTTCTAACAAAACATAAAATTATAAAATATAAATATTAAATGTTGTAATATATATATATGTAAACAAAGGGATTAAATCATTTTCTACAAGGTATAATTTAGCATCATTCTAAATGTTGAAAAAAGGATCAAGATTACAATGACTCCACCTATTCCTGGAAGCTCTGGATGTTTATAAGCATACCTTTATCAACATTCTTGGTAATTCAGAATGAAATTATAATAGATTTAATTATTTAGAAACAGAATATACATTAATAAAGTTAAAGAAATCTATTCTTAGTATGGTATACACTGTGGTATTCTATTATTCACTGAAATAGAAAAAACATTGTTAGAAAAAGTATATGTAATTATTTTAAGTAAAACATTAATATATAGATTATATTTGTATTGACGATTTTATTTTTTAATACATTATTTATCTTACTAACATGTGAGTCACGTGGAGATTTATAATATTTAAAGTAATAGCGCATTATCAGAATTCGACTTCCGATCTAACAATTTTATTTATCTATATGTAACCTTTCATTAAAGTTATTATTTGAACAGTCGATCTTTAAGGCAGCTTATTTTTAGAATGATTGGTTCTTACTCATTCTGGTTAATAGTAGTGATTGTTATCAAATTCAAGTACTTCTATAAACAAATAAAGGAAAATGAAAATCAATTCAGAGACGTATAAATTAGTTTAAGTAATTTGCTGAAAAAGTTAATATATACAAAAAAGATAGAACTTTCTATTTCAATTTATTTTCTTATAAATTAAATATAATATTCTATAATTAAATAAATAATAAAGTATTCCAATATGTACCAATGGTAAATGATTGCACAATAATGTGAATATCATATTCTTAGTAATGCGTATGCTTATCCATATATAAATATGATCTTTATTTTTTTTTCATTGTTGAGTTGTTTACTAAATATGCATATAGTAAAACCTCAATATATACTTCAGTTATTATATTCTATGGATATTATTTAACAGATATTCCAGTGAAATCAAAAGCTTTTTAGGAAATCAAAAAGTAAACCTGTATTATACTTGTCTACTAATCTCCACCCAATCTCATTAACAATCTAGTATTGTCAAGAAATGTATATCTAGCTATTTTTATCTGAGGATAAAATAAAACTCAAAAATATTTACAACTTTTAATTGACTAACCTCCTAAAATGCCATTCTCTAATATTCTTTAATAATCTATTTCTTTTCAATATTATACTAAAAGTTATTATTTTATTAAGTATGCCATTGACATGTAATGATACATAAATGCACACCTTTTATATAACAAAAAAAAATTAAACAAATTTTAAAAATTCATAATTATCTCAGTTATCATTTAATTCTTGGTTTAAAATATATGTGTTTTAATGTAACCAGAAGATAATTGGCTTATTGAATAATAACTTCCATTTTACTGTTGGTTGTTTGAGGTACGATGTTAGCTATTTGGTGTTATTTTACTTACATTTGATTCAATATCTTCAGTATTTTTATTAATAACAACAACATTTTATTAAATAATTTTTTGTTATTTTTATCTTTTACTGAAAAAATATTCTGATTTTTCATTAAAATTTTAAAAAGCTGAGTAAAGCAAATTTAACATAGATGGTATTTTTCAATAAGTAACCAATATAGTGAGTTTGTTAGCTTTTTCCTTTAAACATGAAACCAAGAAACATGTTATTTTTAAGATGCCTGATAGCACATAACTGAGATGTCTACTGGATGTTCTTGAAGGCAAAATAAATGTAAGAATGCATTTATAAATCCTCATTCTGTTTGGTGTTTCAGTTATGGCAGACAAATAAATTATGGCTCATATATCACAGAGGCTGCAGGGTCATTGATAAAGACAGCACCTTGTGATTAAAAGTTGGTATACAGACTTAGGCTACCATTTAATGATGAGCTTTCATTTGCATGAATTTAAAGAAAAACTGCTTGATATTAAATATGATATTATCCAACTTTCTAATATAAAATAAAATTTGTGAAAAAAAATTAATTTGAAAAATGGAAATTTACTTTACTAAAAAGATATAAATATTGGAGCATAAATGAAGGGAATTCATTATAGAAAAATAAATAAAAAAACAACATTGTAAGATAGATATGTCAGTAGTTAAAATAGAAAGATTAATTTCTCAAAGTAATGAATATTACTAAATCCAGATAATTCAAGTTTATGATTCAACAAGTTTTTATTCTGATAAAAAAGATGTACAGAATAGTATTTTCCTGAAAGTTTGTGGTGATTGTATTTCAGTTGTATTTATATATTGAACTATTTCCATCATCTAATGTAAGTACTGAATGTCTTTAGAAAAATTTAACTTTATTTAAATATTCCAAATACATTCAACTGTTAGTAATAGCACACAGGTTAGTACATGCATAATGTTTTGAAAATTATTATTCTCCCCTCTTCTTTGGTGTTGCTCACTTAACCA
The DNA here is from genome assembly GCA_028023455.1 of Epiperipatus broadwayi. Lineage (NCBI taxonomy): Eukaryota > Metazoa > Onychophora > Udeonychophora > Euonychophora > Peripatidae > Epiperipatus > Epiperipatus broadwayi. The sequence continues at coordinate 54,508 of JAQFVV010012852.1, forward strand.
GTGACAATACTAGTATAGGAATAGAACTTGGAATCTTAGACTCTTGAATATTGAATTTTAAAATAATGCTCTAGCCAACTTAGCCATCCTGCCAAAGGCAACAGTCAATACTAATTTTGTATACTTATTTATGAGGTTTTCTCCTAATTTTGCCACTTTTTCCTAAGAACAAAATTGATTATTGGTTTCCATACATTATGTATAGTCACACTAGGTTGATTTATGGTGTTTTCCATTGTCATGCAAACAGCTTCTTTAAATTTTCTTCTTTGTACCTTTTCTTCTTTATTCAATATTTTTCCATTTTTCCAATTGAACATATGTTCACTGGTACATACATAATATGCTACTTTAGACACATCTGTTTTTTCTCTTCTAATCATCAGTTTGTGTTTTGCAAGTGCTTTTCAATAAGACCACAGGTCTTACCAATATAAATTCTTTCATATTCACATGGTATTTCATAGAGCCAGTTTTTCCTTTTTAGCATTTTAACTTTAGGCTCTATAGATGTTAGAATTCTTCTTAGTGTGTTATGGCTGTTCTTATGTTTACTGACTGCAGATTTTTCTTAATTTGTCTGTTATTTTTGGTATATATGGGTACACTATAGTACCAATAATTGTTTTTTTTTCTTTTGATGGTTCGTTTTGTTGTCTATTTAAGGTTTTCTTAATTTAAATAAAGTTAATTTTTTCTAAAGACATTCAATACTTATAATAGATGATGGAAATAGTCCGATATATAAATGCATTGATTACAATAAACAATATTTTTAATTTGCTGTGTATAAATTTTGATATGAAATATAGTCTATGATATTTTTTTAAAAAAAGCAACCCAATATTGAAATAATCCAAAGGATGGTAAACATAGTAATTTCATAAATTCTGTTAATACTAAGATATTTGTACTTTGGTTAGTGATTTAATGAGATTTAATACCTTCATTTCATCTTTATTTCACATTAATATTGCCTTATTATCATTTAAATATTTGGTATATAACTTTGGCAACAGTTTTTCTATTTTTTATCTGATTTTTTTATAAATATCTATAATAATTATATCATTTCCTGGAGTCTTTTCATTTTTCACAAATTTAATTATATTTATCACTTTTTCATTTAAAATATTTCTCATTTCAAAAAATTATAATTGTAGGAGCTCTATTATATATATCATACTTCTTTAAATATAAATAATTTATTTAATACACATTTTTTACAATAGTGCTTCATTATTATTTTAATCAATTATTTTTAGCAACATTCAAAGTCCTTCTTTCTTTTCAGTGACCAATTTTTTCTTCTTATTACTATAAATTGCTTCTATGTAACATTTTTATTTTTTTATAAGCAAATATCAATTCAGCATAAGCCATTTTGATATATAATCCTGGCTAATAAACTCTCAAAGCATAAGCACACATCTTCTTTATAAAAAATTAGGTATGTACACCATTGAATACAAGTTCAAGGCCAACATTATTTTGCTTTTTTTTAATAGTTATTTTAAAATTCTTCCACATACTTTATGATGCTATATCTCTTCTTAGTAACAGTTTAATAGTTCATTTTTATTGCTAAAACAACTTTTACTTCAAAACTAAGATGTTATTTTACATTTTTGAATTTATTTTTTATCTATATCATTGGTTTAGCATTGATGATCTTGGTTATAAGATCAAATTGTTTGCATTAATACTTTTAATTTGTCTTGTGTTTTTTATTTTCATTCCAGTGCTTAATGGATGATACTTCCATTCTTATACTTGAATTCCAATCAAAAAGTCTTTTTGAAATATTAAATCTTTTAAACTCTATCTATTTGATAAATTGTTGTTAATAGTTGTTTATAGTATTAGTTGATCTTTAATAATAATAAAAAGTTAATTGATAAAGTTTAGGAGAATTTATAAAATAAATGAGGAGAAATAAAACATCACTAAATAAATTATCCTGCATTTTAAACAAGAGATGCAAAACATTAATCAGATAAAAAAAATATTTCTATAAGGTAAGGACTCATTTCTATGCACTTAAAACAGAGACTAAGAATGGTGTAGTAAAAATTATAGTACAGAAATATTATTCATTAAGTGGATAATCTCTTGTCTAATGAATGATTGATAAAAATTATTAATTAATTAGTAAATGTTTGTTTTTATTGCCATAACATTAAATGTCTAATAAGATAATTAAATTTATTAATTATAGTAATTAAACAGTCATTAAAAATAAAATTAATACATAAATAGCATTTATAAAAACAGTGCATAATCAAAGCTGAGATTATTAAAATGAATATTTGTTTGAATGTTTAGCAATGTATGGGCGTTTTTAATCAATATATTTATAATAATGACATAAAAGGTATGCTGTGGATTAATCTTTAAAATTGACAATGCAAAAAAATTAGATCTGAGACTAGCTCTATAATTTGATTTTGACTATTTCAAAATTGTGGATGGTATTCTTTAATTTATTTATTAAAATATATATATTTTTTTTGGTATCTTTTGATATTTTTTTCTTGCTTTAATTAGCAGAAGATCATCTTCAAGATTTTTAATTTTGAAACTAAGCATATTAGAGTATATAAGTAAATTATTTATACATTCATTTATAAATATCATACTAATTAAATCATCTCAGTTATATATTTTCATTATTTTGTAATCATGTTTTCTGAAACAATTTTATTAAGGAAAACTCTCACTTCTATTTCCAAAACTATACATGTAGAATAAATAATGTTTTTTTTTTTTTCAATTATCAAATTGTTATATAATCAGTTTTGACAATATCAAATATTTGCATATTAAAATAAATAAATTATTTATTCATTTATAAATAAATAAATTATTTTTATTTATTTATTTTTAAATAAATTGTTTGCACACTTTGCCTATTCTAAAGTGGAATTTCTGGCTCAGTCTTATCAGAAGAACCAAATCTTTTTAACCATTTTTTTATAAGCTAAGTTTTTCAAAAAAAAAGTTTTTAAAACTAAAAATACATAATAGTGCTATGTAATTCTAAGGCAGTATTAACTTACTTATACTAAATGTTTTATATATGTAAATACAGAGATTTGAACTCAGGACTTTTTACTCTATTCATCCTCCACTTCATCTCAAATAATCTATACATTTGACCACACACATGTGAAAAAGATATATAATTCCCAATATACATATATTGTGCAATCTTGGTTTTTTTAATGAAATGGGTGGTTGAATAGTTAAAATGGTGATAACATTGAATGCCCATTAAAGTTTCAGGAATTGCTATCTTAATATAAACCAAGCACTGTTTGTATATATGTGTGAGAGATTATGATATGGTCTAACTAATGCATATTGCATGAAATATATATATATATATATATATATATATATATATATATATATATTGGGGATTATGTATCTTTTTTGATTGTGTGGTCCATGTGTATTATTGCTTGAGATGAAGTGGAGAATGAATAGACTAAAAAATCCTGAGTTCAAATCCCTCTACTTATATAAATCCATGTAAAGCATAATTTATAATTCAGAATCATTACTAGTCCAAATATCTTTATATATTACTATAATTATGATGATGCATTATAGATGGGATAGTATAATTGATAATTAATTATTTCTTAGTTTGATTTCTATGAAAAACAAAATTTTCAAATGCCTAACTATAAGATATTTTATATGTTGTTATTGTTTTAGAAAAAATAAAATGTTATTATTTTGGATAACAAATCTATGTTGTAAGTAATGTTTTAGTTATGACTAAAGTGCATTAATGTAAGTAACTTCTAGAGAAATTATATTCAAACACTTCTTCACAATCAATATCGATCTCCCCCCCCCCATTATATGTTAAAGTTTATTAGTTTTTTTTTTATTGCTTAGTCAAAACTGCAATGCTGGTCCAGAATAAGTACTTATAAATTATAATATTTCAAATAAATTTTAAATTTTAATGCAGGATACATATCAGTTCATCTTACAATTATTTATAAAATGATTAAAATATATATACTAGAAATTATTGTTCAGTTTTTAATTGGCAAACAAATTATAGTCAAATTATTGTAAAAAAATTATATATTAATAAATAGAATGACTTATATATATATTGTATTTACACACATGTAAATATAAAGTCATTACATTCAACTTAACTTTAATGTATGTACTTGCATTATTTCTGGATTTAATGTTTGTTGTATCAAATTAAATATTTTAAAATGTTAAGCTGTCATTAATACCCATAGTGTTAATCTAACATGAATTATATAAATATTTGTGCATATATGCATAATTATATAATTCTTAATCTGCAACAAATTTTTAATTATTTGCTGTTTTATTTATTTATGATCATATTTCCGTCTTAGTTATTGAAGATAGTCAATATATTTTGTTTCTCAAAACAAATGTTATATATACATCATGTAGTGGTTTGTTTTGATTTATATAAAAACACAGATGCCTGGGTGTATATATATATATATCAAACTAAAGCATAATAATATGACATGTATATAAAACATTTAATTTGATGTATTTATTTATTGCAAGTTTTTATCAAAATATGTTGATTTTCAGTAGCTTTGATAGAATTATAGCCATAAATAATTAAAATAATTTAATTTATAAATAGCACAATAACATTTCTTCTTTCCTTAATTTAAATATAACAAAATAAATAATGAAGGTACACTATGCTGGAAAGATTATAATTTATTTAAAATTATAGCTATATTAAATAGCATTGCTTTTGACCAGGTCGGTCATATTCATAGATCTAATATAAGTGTATATAAATAGAATTTACAAGTACAATTTATCCAAACACTTCAAATACTTTTTAGCAAAACCTCATATTTGTACATATATACATACATCTATATTTTGACTGTCCTGCAGTCTTCTTCAGAGCCAGTTCATTTTAGAAATATATATATATTTATACATCTACATTTCAACTGTCCTGCAGTCTTCTTTAGAGCCAGTTCACTTTAGGAGATTAAAATGAACTGGCTCTAAAGAAGACTGCAGAACAGTCGAAATGTAGGTGTATGTATGTATACAATATATGTACAAATAAAGAGTTTTGCTAAAAAGTGTTTGAAGTGGTTTAGATAAATTGTATTTATATAAGATATTACAGCAAAATAAAAAATAGTGTCATAGCATCAGCCGGGATGTGAACCCGCAACCCAGGCAACTGCCTGCAGGTGCAAGGTAGTCGCGCTGACTTCTCGACCACCAATGCAAGACAGAAAGAGTAATTTTGGTAATATTTTTTATAGAATTTATAAGTTAAATAATTTAAATACACCAGTTAGATGCTTAAAGCAATGCACGAGTCTTGTTTGTTCTTATTTATTTTAAATAAATTATTATCTTTACAGCATAATGTACCATTACTATTTATTTAGTTCATTAATAAATAATTAAAATTTAATGATAATTTTAAAATATACTTTTATTCACATAAAAATATATTTATATAATTATTAAAACAGGAAAAACTCACTATACATATTGCCACACACAGCAAGTTAGAGTAATCAATGGATGCCAGAAGGCTTGTGCAGTACGTATAGTGAGTTTTTCCTGTTTTAACAACAGTTATACACAAGCATGAGAAATGGTGGTCATATGATGTTTATATAATTATTAAATACTATTCTATGATTTATCTTTTTCAGTCTTTATAAAATTTATTAAAAATTGTAATTTATTTTTAGAATTATATCTCAACTTGTCGTTTATTGAGTGTAAAAAATATATAATCTATTACGCTATTTTCAGCAGAATTAAGATTTATATAATATGTATATTCAGACAAACAAGATAAAGTATTAAACTATAGCCATCCTACAACATATTCATTATTTTCAATAGCATATGCATTAAACTTTGTTATGCAAATAGTGATAATGGACATGTTTTGAGCTGAATATAGCTTAATATTTATTTATATAATCAGTACTGTTATAATAAATTGTTTAAAATTAATGATAGTTTCATTTTATATTATATAATATATTTTATATTGAGAGAGATATATTTATTTACTATGTTTATAGTTAACAATATAAAGAGCTAACAAAATATTAATCAGATATCATTTGGATGACTTTTTTAATTTATTTGAAATCTGACATTAATGTCTCATACTCTTCCAATATTTTATCATTTTAAAAAAAAATGTCAATATACTAATATGTATCTAATATAAATATGTATTTATAAATATATAATATACACATCATTACTTTTAACCACTTCATGACTGCAAAAAATAATTTGCTGTTAACTGAAATAAAACCCTTTGATTCTTCTTGGAAACCTTAAAGAAACTGAGCAAGGCAAATTTCTAATGTTTATTCCACATATTTTTGTCATTGCAGCTGTTATTACTATGTAATTATTCTTACAGTATAAGAACATGAATGAGCTGCTCATCAACACACATTATCCAGAGTGATAAGTTTATTGGTGCATACTTCTGTGTTTAACATCAAAAAACAATGCAGTCTAGTTGCCTGGTTGTTCTAAATTAAAATATCAATTGAGTTTTAGAAAAATGAATGTGTGTATGAATGAACTTTTTTTAAATAGATATTTACAATCACGACAAACAAAAATAACTCGAGACCCTTATTTCCATGAGGCTTTATAAATCACCAGGCAAAGCAGTAATTGGAAGCTAAAGGCAAAAGGTGCTAAAAATCTCCTGATTGTGGACCAAGCTGTCATTTGATGTATTAAAACAGGAAAAACTCTTCATACAGTAGTGCCACTCAGTGCAAGCCAGAGTAATCAATGGATGCCAGAAGATTTGTGTATAAATCTCTATCTAGTGCACAAACCTTCTGGCATCCATTAATTATGCTGGCTTGCACTGAGTGACACTACTGTATGGAGAGTTTTGCCTGTTTTAATAACAGTTATGAGCAAGCATAAGAAATGGTGATCATGTAATGCTGTCATTTGATGATGACTTTTTTAAGGATTTACATCTGCAGATCACACTCTTGTGAAGACTAATTGTAAAAATTGGAAGAAGTGTCTAATATTAAATTGGATATTATTGGACTTTGTGAAATTAGAAGAAAAAATGAAGGGGCAATTGTTTTAAAATATTGGCATGTATTGTACTACAAAGGCACAAACATCAGAAATACAAGTGGAGTAGAATTTATTATAAATAAAAAATGAAAAAGCAACATTGTGAAGATTGATAATGTATCAGACAGAGTAATAATATTTGTGTTCAATTTAATATCAGATACCAAATGCAAATAATTCAGGATTATGACCCAACAAGTTCTCATTGTTTATGAAGAAGTAGAGGATTTTTATATAGATGTATGAAAGGCTTTTGATCAAACCAAACAACATTTTAAAATTGTAAGGAAAGACTTCAATGCTAGAATCGATAAATAATTGAAAAATGAATGTGCTGTAGATAAATTTGGTTATATATGATAGAAATAAGAGAGGATATAGACTTGTGGAGTTTGATAAAAAAAAAAAGAATTTTATGAATTTTTTGAGAAAAATGTTAAATAGAAATGGACATAAAAGCATCCACAGAATTGGATTATATTTTGACAAACAGAAAATAGGTATTTCAAGATTTTTAATGAATTCAAAATAAAAAGTGATCATTGATTAGTGAGATGAAATACAATGTTAATGCAAATCTAAAGTGACAAAAATTATTACGAAAATTAGTATTCATAGTTCATATTTTTAATCTTCAGAAACACTCTAATGAATTTAAATTAGAACTTCAAATCATTTTTAAATATTAAAAGATTTTGAAAATGATTCAGATTTGAATAAAATCAGTAGGAAGATAACCTATACAATTTTAAAAACTGTAATAAAAATAGCTGTTACAAAAAATGCATCAATTGACCAGTGAATTTCTATTGAAACAAGAAAATTTATGAAAAAGAAATGTGAAAATATATATAAGTGATGCATTAGAAGGACTGAATATCTCAAATTTTGTAAAATGATGTGAAAAAGAGTTGATGATATGAGAAGCTATAACTGTGAACTAACAAGGAAAAATAAAAAATAAAGTAAAAGTCTCAATAGTGTAAAACAATATCTTGATATTGGTAGGAAATTTATTTCTGCAATAAAACAAAAGATAGAACTATTGCTAAAAAAAGAGATGACATCATGAAATGTGTAGAAAATTGTCCAGGATTTTAAATAAGGATATGAAGCATGCAATTAAATTTATGAAAAAAAGGAAAAACTACAGATAATGATGGAATTATAATCGATATCATAAAAAGGATAAGTAAAGAAGTAGAAAGTTTTTTGACAAAGTTATATATCAAAGATCTAAATGATAAAAATGTACCAGATGATTGGAATAATGCAGTATTAATATTAATATTTTAAAAAAGAGTTAAAGAAAATATTAAAAATTATAGACCTATAAGTTTTTATCAATTCTATATAAAAAAAATTTACCAAGATAAATATAACTCTTCTACAGTGAATATTGGATTTTAGCCAACAAAAAGTAAAAGAATACACTGGATTTAAAAGTAATTTTAGTATAGAGAATTATATCCAATTATTGAGAGAAGTTATAGAAAAACCAATGAATATGAGTTGCCATTATGCTTTGGATTTGTAGATTATGAAAAGGCATTTGATTCTATAAGCATTGCTTCAATGTATTGGATCTCAAGGTATAGACCCAGGATATTGTAATATTCTGAAAAGCATTTATAAAAATACAATAGCAACAAGATAATGATACTATGAAGATTAATAATAAAAAGAGTGCATGGCAGAGTAATTCATTATCTCCAAAACTTTTTATAGCAGTTTTTCAAGAAGTATGTTGGCGATTAAAATAAGAAACTAAAGATATAAAAGTAAGTGGAGATTATTTAAATCATTCAGATTTTACAGATGATGTAGTTGTTTTTGAAAATAGTGTTTTAGAGTTTCAGGAAATGTTTCAAGGGTTATCAGATGATAGTAAGAAAGTAAGACTAAAGTCTATAATAATGTTCAATGAATTTTTTCAAAAAAGAAATAGATTGATATTGATGAGTTGGAAGAAATTAACAACTACAAATACTTTGGTCAGACTATTACTACAGATGGAAACATAAATTGATCATAGAATTAAAACTTGGTTGAAGGAAATACTCCTATGTGTTTAAAAAGGAAGGTTAATAAATATGTTTTACCAGTTTTTACTTAAGGATCTGAGACTTGGACACTTGGACACTTAATGGAAGAGGAGTCCATTCAACAAATTATGGAAAAATAGATGTTAGGAATAACAAGAAGAGATTGAAAACAAAATTCATGAGTGAAAGAACAAAGAAATGATAATTACATCATTGAAAAAATTAAGAGACTAAAGTAGAGTTGGGCTGCATATATTACTAGAAAAGATAATTATAGATGGACAGCTGACATTTTAATTTAAATTTCAAGAGATTGCAAAAGGCCTAGAAAGATACGACACATGAGATGGATGGATGTAACAAGAAAATGTACTGGGATTAGTGTAAAAGAGACTAAATATCAAAGAAGATGGGTTAAACTTTGAGAGATCTTCATCCTGCACTGTTTTGATAATGGTTGAAAATGATGATGATCCATCTCACTATGAAAGTTTTTCCAAGTTTAGTCTAGTTTCTTTGATCCATCATTTTTTTCTTACATTATCCCAGCAAACATTCTTATTTCAGTCATTCATTTCTCATATGGTCTTTTTCTAAATATTTCACAATTTTTGGGGAACCAGTTTAATACTTCAGCTATTTTTCAATTACATCAATAATACCTTTTTCTTCTTTTATCCACGGATTTAACTTTCAATTTCTTGTTATTTTTTTTATACAAATTTCATTATTTAAATCTAAAGTTTAATTTTTAATTTTTAGTAATATATATCATTAAAATTATTAAATACAATATTATATTATGAGATGCTAAAATGAATTTTATTTTTAAAATGACAAAAAATGGTAAAATACACCGACGACGATAAAAGTTAAATGTTTTGCCCTATTGCCTGACAAAATTAATAGTGTTATCAAGCGTTGGTGGCCGAGTGATCAACACAGCTGCCTTACAAGCAGTTGTCCCGGTTCGCTTCTCGGACGATGCTCTGACACATGAAAAAAAAAAATGAATAGTGTTTTAGGCAGAAACACATATATAGGTAGATTCTATTTCTTATTGATGTATGTAGCTCAACTTAAAAATGGAATCATGACAAATTTAAGCTTTTTTAAAAAAAAAAAAAAGAAAAAAGAATGAAAATAGAAAGTAAAATGCTATAATTTTTTTAAACTATCTTCTAGAAGTTTGATGCAAACGATAATCTTTTGACTCGTTTATTATCTTCTTTCTATGAAAATATAGACGTGTACACAGTTTGACACTTTATCAAATGATAAATTAATAGGTTCATATTTAAATATAAATAAGATCCGTGGACGCTCCGTATTACCAGCTGCTGCCACTCTCCGTACATTGTCTGCATAATAACTAACTATCCATTTTAAATAAATCTGTGTTCTCAGATAAATTAGAGACCTCTTAGATCGACGGAAGAGAACGTTTAGATTTTAGCTATCTGATTCTTAGACAATCATAAACATTAATAAATAAAAAAAGTCAATGTATATTCCGGCTGGAAAATCGGTCATTAATGACCTAGTAGCTATCACAGCACAGAGGATAATATGTAGCATATTGAAGATGTAGACGGAACGATAAATATTCTGTGACGTCATTTGTTATGATCGCGAAGATAAACCAAGTAAAATCTGTTAATAGCTAAAAGTATAAAATAAATGAACTGTTTCAATTTTAACAATAGTTAAATTAACTTTAGTTATTATATTAAGAATGTATCAATTTCACATCTTTCTTTTTTTTTTTTAATAGGAAGTATCTACACATGTTTAAGATATTACTTATGCATAATAATATAAAGAAAAAATATATATATTTTTGCTTATACTTTTAAAATTCATTTTACTATATATATATATATATATGCAATATAGATTAGGTAAAGTGCGTAATGATCAGCATTTTGGTCAATCTTGGATTAAATATTTCATAAATCAGTACTTATGAACGACAAAAAAAAATGTAAACTTTCTTTATATGAGAGCTTATAGTTATCAGTCATAAAAATAGATGGCAGTAAAGGCAATGAATATTAAAAATTCTTGAATTTTAAACTTAGGCTTTCATTTAATGATGATTTTATATTTATCCATCTATATCTACCACTATATATCATTTCAAAAGAAGCATAGTTAAATGATTTTAAAATATATACATTGTATATTAAATGGGGTATTATTCTACTTTGTAAAGTTAGAAGTGATGAAATAATTGATTTGAAAAGTGGATATCCTTTAATATAAGAAAAAGGGGTTCATTAAAAATACAGGATAGAAAAACAACAAATGCAGGTAATTCAAATTTAAGTCCTGCTCAACTTTTATTCTGATAAAAATGTGAAGGAATTTTGTGTAATTGTGCAGAACATATTTGAACAGAAAAAATAACGCTTAATAAATGAATGAGATTTTAATATATGAATTGACAAACATTCAACAATGGATAAATTTCATATAGAAACCGAAATGAAAGGAAATATAGACTCGTGGAATTGGTGGAGTAATAAAAATTATACATGGTAAATTTTTTAAGAAAAAATTCTATTTAGAGAAGGTGATCATAAGAGATCAGTGGGTACTGAAATTCCATATTTTAAGACTAATGCATAAAATGTATGTTAATACAAAGCTAGAAAATTAAATATTTTTTAAAAATAATTATAACTCCATATCTTTAACTTTCACAAATATTCTAGTGGATTCAATCTAGAACTTACTTACAAAATATTTTCTAATGGCAGATGACTGAATGAGATCAGATAAATTGTATAAAAAGCAGAAAGGAAAAACACTAATTAGCAATAAATTCTTTTGCTGGGACATAACTATGAACACAGAAAAGATGGAATATAAAATTAATAAAAATAACCAGTTTAGAACTGAAACTGTAGAACTTTATGAAACAATACAGAAATGATGATAAAAATATATATATAATTCTGAAATGGCAAGAAGAGAAATTGAAAGAATGAAAATTTTAAATATGTAAGATTTTAATTTACATTGAGATAAAAGTTATTTCAGGAATGTCAAGTATTAGATTGGGTATGGAATCATAAATGATAGGAAAGATTTTTACAGAAACATAAAAAAAATTAACTTCATGAATAAAATCAACTATATATACTTTAATAAAAAAAAAAAAGGTCACTATTAAGTCTCTGAAAAGCAGCAATATTCTGTAAAATAATAAAATCATTATAATTAGAAGGGATTTTAACTCATTTATCTTTTTCATATATATGCGGTCATGAATTGGTTATATAAGATGGAGTGGATAGCTATAGGGAGCTTGAAAATCTGAGTTCAAATCCCTTCTAATTATATTAATCTCAGTATAGACAATATACTGGTATTTAAAAAAAAAATTTTTAAATGGATGAAAAAAATTGATAACAAAATTACCTACAAAATGACATGATATGCTAAAGGACTGAAAGAATGTAATAATGTTGATATTTAAATAAGACAAAAATATACTTGTATTAGACTTATCAGTCTTCCAGTAAGATTTTTTAATAAATTCTTTACAAATCATATATAGAAAATAAATAGTTAATTAAAAATATTTTAATTAATAAAAATGTTTTTTGTTGTTGTTTATTTATGTCAAAATTTTAAATTTTTAAAAAAAATAGTAAATAATTGCAAATAAAAGAATGTCTGATTATACAAATATTAAATAACTTTATATTTTTTCATTTATTTAATATCAATGAAATATTACTTTAATAATATAAATAACTTTTCACTGAAATGACATTGCTTTTAAATTACGCACGCATATTCAGCAAATTCACTTAGCATTTGAATTTGAGCATTTCTCCACCTATTATTGTTTTTTGATACATTGCTCGGTTTGTAGTATTAACAATTCTGGTGATTTTATAAACTCAATAAAGCTATTATATATTATCCTATTATGTATATAATATTTTTATTATCTAATATCTAAAATGTTTATTTTTTCTATGATGTAAAAAGGCAAAAATACAAATTAAAAACTATTAAAATTACATTTAGTAATAGTATTTGTCTGATTCATCTTTAAACCAAAAGTGGAACAACTTTTAGTTTATGCTGTAGTTAAATTATTAGATGGCATGCTTTAAGTTTGCAATGCCGGTTTTTATAAATAATATTCTGCCTGGTTTTATATCTGAATTTTGCCTGAAACATATGCAGAGAAATCCCATTAAATTTATTAATATTTACAACTTAAAGTCTGTGAAAACTTTTTAATTATTATGTACGATTTTATAATAAAGTCTTGTCTTTAGGTTTCTTGCATATAAAATTTTAATATCTGATATAAAGATAGACCAAAAATAAAAGTAGTTTCACTTTTGCTTTAAATATGGGTGAGACAAATAGTATTATTAGATAGCATAATTTTAATTTGTGATGATAATTTTTTAATGCTACTTTCCTGGTTACATTATAGCTAAAATTTATCTAAAAAATTCATAGAGGAAGCTTGTGTGAGTGTATATATATTGTAACGGGCACATACGTACGTTACATTGTTTTTTTATTAGTAAACATGAAAAGAATATAAGTTCGCAAATAAAACTTCCTTTTTAAGAATTAAAAATTGAAAATTAAAATTCTATACTAAACTCATATATATATAATCGCACAGATGAAAAAAATTATTAAAGTAAAACTATTATTAAAAATAGAAAAAGTATTTTAAAAGCAAAAACTTAAAAAGATTTAATTGAAGATAAAAATATATCTTCAAGAATGTATATAAATTAATTAATCTTTTGTAAAATGGAAATGATTATTTTAATTAGTAAGCTAGCCCTTGGGCATTTCAAATGTATAAGCAACAGTCAGATAGGAGAGGAAAAACAATAGGAACAGAATGGCCAATGAAAGAAATCTATCGGGGAAATCGGACCTCAACAGAAGGATCATCATCATCGATGACGTAATGTCAATTGAATCTTTAAAATTAATATAAAAGGAAAAGTTTGGAAATTATTAGTTAGTTATTACGAATGGACAGATATGTGTTAGTGGAGAGTCGAAGATGAAGGGATTGAAAGACGCACTTTCAATTCCTTCAGTTGTTAAAGAAAAAAAAATGAAACATTGTTTTCCACATTGAGGACCAGCTAAAGTAAAAAACCTCCGGATGAATAAATAAAATGGCCAACAGAATACCAATCTTTTTAGGACGGTGTGGGAATTCACGTTCAAATGGCAAGCAACAGATAAAGATGAACTGTTTAAAACCATAAGAACTTTATAATTAATGAACATTAAATTAAAAACTTTCAGTATTTAAAATAATTGCAATAGAATCCTATCTGACCAACTTTATTTACTAATAAGTAATTTTAATTTGATGTATTTCTTTTGTAAAATCATTTCCATTTATTTTTTTTTGTTCTTTTAAGTTTTATTATGATTGTTTTGTTTTTTGTTAAATTAAATTATATAAATGTTGAACTTAAGTCGGGCGTGAGTGGCTATATAGATTTGTAAAGTTATATTAGGGGAGGGTAATCTTAGGTTATTTGTTTCATAGTTAAATTGGGTCAATGAATTGGATATACTGGTGTAATTAGTAGATGTAGTACAAGATTCGCTACGGGCAGAATCGCTTTATACACTGCACACAACCATTTGCCTATGGAAGGGATAATAAGTCGGAGTCTGCTGTCCTTTCCTATGGAGTTTTTTTTAATTGCTCTTATCGTCAGATAGATGTAGTATTCCTATCTGACAAGAGGCAATTTCTTCTCTTAACCTTTTGTGCTGCCGTTTTTTTGTATTACATTGAATGCATCGATATATCAGATGAATTGACATTGGTTTGACTGCGAACTTTTGGACTAAGGTTAAATAAGGATAGAATATTTTCTTTCAAATGCAAATCTATGTAGTCTATTCATACTTGACATTCTAAATAAAAATGCATTAAATTTAAGTTGGGTATAGATGCTTGCATGGGTTCATTACCAGTTAATTATCTTTTTGGTTTTCATATTTGATCAAAATATAGAGACATTCGGTAAATACTGATACCTTACGGTGAATATCTAAGATGTATTTATTTCGGATGTCTTTTAAGTTATTGGTGTTTATGCGGCATCTTACGATGAATGCTATTGGGTTTCTTATAAATTTCCCTCTGCAATTTCACCAATGATTTTATATTTTGATCATTTATGTTTATTTTGAAATGTTTTTGACCATGTAATCTATGTAACCGATCTATACTCAACATTATAAAACAAACTTTTATAAATCTATCTGTGCAAACTTATAATAGTATAAAAATTAAAATGTAAATTAAAATCTAAAATAAAAGTTAAAAATAATGTTAAATGTTAAAGTAAACATACTAAAATAATAATGTTAAATTTTATATATATATATATATATATGTAAATAAATGTTTGTGTGTATAATTACTGGCAGTGGCTTATTTTATTTTATTTTTATATATTCTTAGATAAGAATTTATTATAAAATGTAAATCTCTGCTATTCCACTGAGCTAGTGACAATGGGCTAATGACCGGAATCAAAATATATTAAATTTAAAAAAAATAATTTTTTTTTACTTACGTATCTGCCTACTTTATAAATTTTCTAGGTTCAAATGCCTAGTGGCGCCCCGTAGTGCAGTTACATTAGTCTACCATTCGCCGGATCATTATAATATGAATATTTTGATATAGATTTTAAAAAAAACTTTACCATTATGCTGTATCTTTATAACATAATAAATGCAATTATAAAAACTATTATTTTTATAGCATTTATAGTTTAATACAGTATCCATTGTCATAGCGATGCCAAAGTTACATTGCAAATATTTTGTAAAATAACATGTATTAGCATGTATATACATACAAAATGGAAATAAACAAATTAGAAATAAAATATTCATTCACATGCAGAAAATTATTATGTGAATAAAGATGTTATTTATTTCTTAAATACATGCTGATATATTCATTTAATTAATTTTCATAGAGACAATCCCCAAAATATATAAATAAAACAAAAAGGGTTTCTATGTAAATGAAGTCAATAATATGCAAAGGAGTGATTCTCTCTCACTCTATCTCTCTCTCTCTCTCTCTCAATCTTATTTCAAGAAATAAAAGAGGAAAGAATTAACAATCAAGTTAAAACTTATACAAGAAATATCTTTTTTATTTATTTATTTTGATTTATTAAAAGTTATGACATACTCATTATATTCAGATAGTCTTTTAATATGGAGCAAATCAGCTCTTGCCCTCGGTACATTGTTCAGTGTTTTTTGCCTTTAAATATATCCAATAATTGTCTCTGGCTCAGTTGTTAGTGCTGAAACATTGTGTTGTTTTCAATAGTTTTTAGTTTATTTCATTAATAGTCTAAAAATGTATTTCTAAATACTCAAATTTCATTTCAAATCTGCCAATATTTTTATGCAATAATCAAATAAAAGATATCCTTTATTCATTTAAAACATCCTTAGACTTTAAGAAAATCATTCTTGTCTGTGTTCAATCCTCTGAATTATTGATTTAAAATTGATTTGGCTATGGTTTCCAGTCTATTTTAATGACACAATATTAAACTGTCTGGCATAGAATAAGAACTATGTGTTATGATTTCCATTTTGAAAATAATAAAATATGATATACTAATAGGAACAACCAAAATTTGCTTCATTTTTTTTTATACATGAGTCTAGAATTTTATATCTTCCATTAAAAGAATCTGGTAATTTTTAGTTTTATAAGTTGCAAATTTCATTAAAATGAATATAAACCATTATTCAAATATGCTTTAAATGCTTTTATTTAAATTGTAAAACTGGTTTTGTTTGTTTGTATGTCTAGGTAAAATTTTGAAATCAAAAATTAATTTACTTATATCTTTAAATTTTATATATATATATAAATTGGTGATAATGTGATATGATAGAAATATTTCAGATTGTTTTCATGGTTTGTTTACTGTAGAAGAGTTGAGAGACTAAATTTTGAATGTGTTGATATTGGTTCAGTAAGTTTTCAGTGAAGTTCTTGAGAAAATGGTATATTTTTAGATGCTTTTATTTTTTTAAAAAAGATTATATTAAAAAGTAATAGCAATCTATTAAAATACAAATAAAAGCAAATTTTATTTTCAATTGATTATTAAATTTGCTTCTTTTAAAAATTGATGAATTTTATTTTCTCTTGATTGTATTTTTTTTTAAAAGATGTTTTTTCATAATTAAAAATTATAATGGAATCATTTTTTAATGAACTGTGAATTTCCTTTAAAATGTATGGCTGTGAAAATATTTTCATCCTCTCCATTTTAAATAGAAATAATTACAAATAATATCCAAAAATAAAATATATAGAAAAACTATTTAACAATAAATGCTTTTATTTACTATGTGAATACTACAAATATGCCCATTAATTTAAATATACATAAAACATTAATTTCACACTTTTTTTTCCAAATCTTGTTTTACTTCATTAACCATTTTTCTTTTTAATTTCTTCCTGCATCATTTTTCATTTTAAATAGGAATAATTAAAATATTAAAAGAAAATATGCCTGTGTCTAAAAAGGAAGATTATTTTTAATAAAGCTATTTTATCAATTTTTACTTATAGATCTGACACTTAAACTCTTAAAAAAGCAATAAAGAGACTTTACACCACACAATGAAGTATAAAAAAATGTATGTTAGAATTAGCAAGAAGGGATAAAAAATGAAAATCATGGATGAGAGAGTAAATGGGTATTATTGATATCATTAAAATAATTAACAGACTAAAGTAGAACTGGACATATTGTTGTAAAAAATAATAATAGATGGACAGTCAAAATCTGATATTGGATCCCAAGAATTTGTCAAAGATTTAGAAAAAAACCACATGTGAAATGAATGAATGAATGAATGAAGTAAGGAAGATTGTGTCATCTATTGAACTCAAAATCCCTGGCCAACCTACTTGTCTCAACAAATAATATAACATATGTCATCTATGCTTCATTGAAAATGCAAAGTAAAAACATTTTCAGACAATCGTTATAACTGTAGCCTCACTAAATAAGTTTATTTTTTATATGCATATGAACAATTTCAGTTCCCCGGGGTCTAAAGGTATCTATATGTTTTTTCTTTAATTTATAATCATACAATTGATAAGCAATTGATGTATACTTAGTATTTTAAAACAAAAATAACTAAAGTAGATATGTTTTTTTTTTAATTTATAATCATACGAGTTATAAGAAATTTATGTGCAGTTCATAGTTTATTTCTATATTTTTAATTTATGTAAATGATAGTAAAGCCAAAATAATTAAAATGTGTATTAAATAATTATTTTCAACCATTTAAAATATATGTGTAAATTGCACTTTAAAATAAACTTGACTGCAGGCTAGCTCACTCAGGGAAGGTAGTGTTTAAACTGACTGAGATGTGTTAAAAGACCACACTAAACTATTTGGGAAAATGCATACATATTATCTTAACTAAATTATAATTATAAAACAAGAAAATAAATTATGGTGCTCATTTGTTTTAATAGTTAAGATAATATGTATGCATTTTCCCAAATAGTTTAGTGTGGTCTACTCCTTTTAACATATACATCTCTGTCAGTTTAAACACTACCTGCCCTGAGTGAGCTAGCCTGCAGTCAAGTTTATTTTTAGTATGCTATGATCAACCTTAGTAATCTGTCAGCATAATTCCTATGTAAACCATAGGATTGGTGCTTGGAATTGAATAATTCCAATATTCATAAATATGTTAATTGGGAAATATTGATTAATGGGTAATTTTAAAAGATTGATACTGAATATATATACATTATGTCATTTTTGTTGTTGTTGTTGTTGTTGTTTTATGGAAGAGGAGTTTAGAATAACTTATCTTCAGGTTTATGGCTACTATCAGTCTATCTTGCTAGATTAAATGTAAAGGATTTTATTCATGAATAAATCTTTTTTAAGTTACAAATGCTAGTATTAATACACATAGATAACTTTATAATATGTAGACAGCCAACAAACCCATTGCAGTGGTCTTCCAATAATGGGGCTATTAAGAGTGGAGAGTGTTAGGACTACATAAGAAATTTTGTTATAGATATTTTGCTTTGAATAAAAAAAAAAAGATAAATGTCTTATTTTTGTTTTGTTTTTTGCTATAAGAATTAGAATTTAAGAAATATTTTAGGTAGACTGAAATACAGATAATTATGACATATAGAACAGTATTACATGGGTTGGGATATTAGGCTTGACTATACAGTTTATAGATAAAAGAAATAAGGAGATAGTGGAGTCTAACACATATATAAAAAAATAAATATGAATGGCAAAGATGAGTAAGGATATCAAGAAGATCAGATAGCCCGGATAAAAAAAAGACAGTCAAAATAAAAATATTTAGAGGGTAGTCTGCAAATATTTTTAGCAGACACAAGATAGTGGAAAATAGAAAAATAATAATACCATATAGTCACCTCCAAAAGTGTTCTCAGACATGGTGGGAATCACTGCTATCCCAACCAGAAACTTTCCAGGAATATAAAATGACCCTAAAGAAAATGTTTGGAAAGAAGAGCAGCAAGATAATATCAAACCTGGATAATAGATCAAAATTTTGATGAAGAGAAGGAAGAACCTTGCATTCACTTGTTCAGATGCCAAGTGTCTACATTGAAGTAGCTGGAAACTTGTAAACTATGGGAATGGCAGATTGTGGGGATCATCTGCAAAAATTTGCCAAAAAAAATAAATATATTAGTAGGTCAGCAAACAAAGTTGATAAGATATTAGAGCAAATAGAGATCAGTAGGTGATGGCAAAGGGGGGGGGGGAATAGAGAGTCTGTAATGTTAGAAATAGGGACAATAAATTTAAAACAGAAAGCTGGAATAAAAATTAAAATTATGTGAAAATGAGGCAAATCTAACCTACAAAAATAATACAGGAAATTTAATATGTTCATGAGAGGATTGTCCCCCTAGTTGTGCTAAACAGCTTTTCCTAAGAGTTCGATAACAATCACTCAGATGGAAGTTGAGACATTAGTAGACTCTGGTATCCAAATTTCAGAATTGTCAGAGGAAGTATATTCCTATATAAATGCACAAACAGCCTAGTATTTGTACCCACCCAATAAAGTCAGTTCAGGTAATGATGCAAAATAACAGAAAAGCTAATGTTGAACCTAAATAAGTATGGGTAGATTTTCAGATCAATGGAAAACTGTTCTTGCATGTATTTTTGAGCATGAAGGGTCTATCTGATACATGATGCTCTGATAGAATCAGATTTTTTGGCATAAATATAAATGCACCATTGATTCCAAGATGGAATAGGTCATATGCAAAAAGGATGCAGTGATGTTCATAATACCAAAGTTATACTGTTCAATAGAGAAGGTACAAGTTTGGGAAGAAAAAACAAAGGGGATCCTAGAAGAAGCTAGAATGGCAAATGAAAACTAAGGGTATGTGCTCAATCAAATGGTTAAAATGTATAATAATGTTTTTAATGTTATCAGAATAATCCATGGTTTTGAACTATGCATTAAGTTAAACCAAGATAAGCCAGTTCAATCCTTTTCTTACCCTGTCCCTCATCAGTACAAAAAAAAGATTCAAAATCAAATAAATCAAATGATGGAATGGGGGTGATTTCAAAATGCTCCTCCCATACTGTAATCTGTTGGTTAATGTAAAAAAAATGGGGCTGTCAAGTTATGTATCGATGCTAGGCAATTAAATCAAATAATGGTACCTGACTGTAACATTCTGTCCCCTATGCATGAGTTGTTACAGAAGTCCAAAGAAAAAAAATTTTTCAACATTTGGCTATGGCATTTAGATGTGAGGACT
This sequence comes from Epiperipatus broadwayi, assembly GCA_028023455.1. Classification (NCBI taxonomy): domain Eukaryota; kingdom Metazoa; phylum Onychophora; class Udeonychophora; order Euonychophora; family Peripatidae; genus Epiperipatus; species Epiperipatus broadwayi. Next base: position 75,595 of record JAQFVV010012852.1, read on the forward strand.
ACTCATAGCAATTCAGTAGAATGTCATTTGGCCTGATAAATAGAGGGACTAGGCTGCTGATGTCTTGATCAGGTGTTACCAGATGAAGTTAAGAATCTAATAATCATGTATATTGTTGATGTGTTGGTGGTCTCATCTACTATAGATGAGCATATTCAGGAAATGAAAATGTTCCTTAATTAGTGTAAGAGGAAGGTGATTAAAATGAACTTTAAAAAATGTATTTTAATGAGGGATAAAGTGATATTTTGGGGCCACATTCAGATAAAGTCTAGAATCAGGGACTTTCCTGTGTCCAAATAAAGTCTAGCAATCAGGGACTTTTCTCTGCCCAAATCCAGGAAACAAATCTGATAATTCCTGGGTTTGTGCAATTTTTACAGTAGGTATCATGAATGTTCGGTTGAATGTGTGGAACCACTGGTCAGGCTATTAAGAAGAAAGATGTTGTGGAAGTGAGCCAGGGAGCAAGATAAAGCTTTTGATGACATAAAAAGGGGGTTTATAAAACAGGTCATGCTATCATTGCCAGATTTCAGAAAACTGTTCATAGTACAAACTGACAGAAGTGAACATGCATTGGGAATAACTTATTGAAAGTTCAAAATGGGGAACTAATGGGGGTATTATACTTTATCAGCAATTTGTTGAAGTGTCCAGAACTTCAAGAAGAAGGCATTAGCAATCATCTGGGCCTTTCAAAAATTTAGACCATTTCTGCTGGATCAAAGGTGGTCATAGTAATCAATCATAAAAGTTTAGTCTGTTCCTTCAAGAGTACAAATTACACAATGCAATACTGCAAAGGGTCTGAGAACATTGTCACTGATATTCTGAGCCAAAATCATTCTGACTCTCAACCCTGTCATCTGGGAAGAGAGAATATGTATATCACAAGTACTGATTTCAGAATGAATGAGAAGGGGAGAAAGAATTAGAGCATTTGGATCATCATAAACAGGATGATGAGCAATTGAAACCTGTGATTGAACAGTTGTAAGTGGTAATGCATTAAATATAGTGGGGTAGGAGAATAAGGGAGCATGGTAGTGAATATGTCAGAGTATATTGCAGGAAAAATATGAGATGACAGAAAAGAGTGGTATCCTGTCATACCTTGTGAAATGAGAGAGGATGTTGTGGTCTGTGCCCATCAACTTTATGGTCATTATGGTACCCTAAAATCTGAGCATTTGCTCTAGAAATGGTTTTACTAGCCAGGTATGCATATAAAAATCATGGCCATATTAGACAAATATGAGACCTGTTAAAGGGCAAAATCCATAAATAGAAGTTATGTGTCCCCAATGGTCTTCATGATATCATCAAAACCTCAGAAAATGATGGTGGTGGATTTCTATGGCCCATTACTGGCTTTTAATAAAAAAATACCTTGTGACCATATATGGTTTGTTCTCAAAGTAAATATACTTGTAGCCCATTGTGCAATCTAATGCAAGGAATGCTATGAAGATTGTTAAAAAATATGCATTTCTCAGATGTTGGAAAGCCTACGATCTTTCTCTCTGACCATGGTATCCCATTTATGTCAGGAGAATGGCATATATGGACCCAAAGACAAGAAATTAAACATACTTTTACATCAACCCAGAACCCTCTATTGAACCCCTGTCAGAGAGTGATGTGGTAATTTATTAATGTTTATTTTGCATGTATCTCAATACCAATCACAGGGATTGTATTAAGCAAATGCAGCAGATTATGAATTATATAAACTGGTCCATAAATAAATCAACTAGTTTTGGCCCACTGCATTTGCATTTCAGGCAGCAACATTTTAACCAGGAATGGAAAAACCTCCCATAGACCAAGAAGCTGATTATATCTGGGCATTCTAAACCCTGTATAGAATGAACCAAAGAAGGAATAAAAGGTCAATAGGTAATCCCCATATGTTGAAATTAGGAGACTGAGTCATAGTCAGTACACCACATATGAATTATTTGGCTAAATTTATTTGTTGAAAATTTTGCAATTTATATGAAGGTCCTTTTTTCATCATATGCTGTCAGGGAAATAATGTTTTTTCAATAAACACCAGGCAAAAAATCAAGAGATTTTATAATGCCCAGTCACTAAAACTAGCACCACAAGGCAGGTTTTAATCCGATCAAGTCAAAGGGACTATAGATAGCCATGCATATATGTAGATGTGGGTCATTGAAACCAGCACCATAAAGCAGAAATAAATGAAAAGGAAATAGCATCTGAAAATGGAATACTTATTATCCTAAAGAAAAAATTGAAGATTTAAGTTTGAGTCATCCAAACAAGTAGACCATGTTAGAAGGATTCCAAATGGGATATATATATATATATATATATATATATATATATATATATATATATATATATATATATATATATATATATATATATATATATATATATATATATTATATATGAGGCAAAATAAGTTAGAAGGATTCCAAATGGGATATATATATATATATATATATGACTGAGGCAAAATAAATAAATAGTTAACCAAAATAGGCTTAAGAGGGTTTTGTGCCTATTTGTTTTGATAAGGCATGTGTGTATATATTATTTTATATATAATCAAATGTAACAAGAAGTTTCTTGAAAATGTATAATTTATATGTACAATTTTATTTTTTTGTAATTAAAAGGTAAATATGTTATTGCTAAAAAAGCAACAGATATTTATCTATGAAATGCTATTTGCATTAGTTATTGTATAGAGTTATTTTTTTAAAAAAAAAATGTTTCTAATAAACTGTTAAGATAGAAACCTGTTAAAACGTTTTCTTTTGTAAAAAGAAATGAGACTAAAGAAGCCAGATCTGAAATGGCAGTGTGATGGACTAAGTAGATCACATAGGATAAGAATAAAAAAATATTGAACATTTTGAGGATTGGTAGGAAAAATTGCATCAGATGAGTGAAATAGAACTTTCTAGAAAAGGGGGGAGGGGTAAATAGAAAAAAATCTAAAGAACTAGGTTATTCTGATTGATTTCTTATTATTAACTGAAATTTAATATTTTCCTATTGTGATCATTTGAATTATGCTGTTAGATGGAAATTATACATATGCTAACATAATGATGACATGGTAGTAAAATCCTAATATGCCTGACTTTATCCCAATGCCCATGAAGAAGAAGTCTTCTATGTGATCATGTCATCTATCGAATTTGAAATCTACATCCAACCTACTCACCTTGACACATAATATAACTTCTTTCATCAATGCTTCATTTAAAATACAAAGTAAAGACATTTTCAGACAAACATTATTACTATAACCTCACTGAATACGTTTACTTTCCATATGGATATGAACAATTTCAATTTCCCAGGGACTAAAGGTATCTGTATGTTTTAACCTTTAATTTATAATCATACGAGTTATAAGCAATTGATGTACAGTTAGTATTTTATTTCTATATTTTTTAATTTATAGTAAAGCAAAAATAGCTAATGTTTTTCCTTTAGTTTGTAATCATATAAGTTATAAGCAATTTCTATATTTTTAATTTATATAAATGATAGTAAAACCAAAATAACTAAAATATGTATTAAATAATTATTATCAACCATTTAAAATATGTGTTAATTGCACTTTATTAAAACAAATGAGCACCATAATTTAATTTTCTGTTTTATAATTATGACTTAGTTAAGATAATATGTACACACTTTCCCAAATAGTATAATATAAATGTCAGTGTACACATACCTGCCTATATTCACAAACATATGCATTAATTATATGCTATAAAAATTAATGTCATTTATTATTTTGATAAATTCAAATATGATAGAGGAATTTCATTTATATGTTAAATCAATTGTACTTCACATCTATGTGCAAATATCAATGTGTGTCAAATAGACACACATAAATTGTAATCATTTTATTACTCTTAAATGTCATTTCAAATATGTTCATTTTTTAATTATAATGCATGTCTATGCATATATATATATATATATATTTGTGTTTTATGGAAACCCACTAAGAAATATTGTAAAATCAATGTAGTAATTTGAATTTTATATATTCAAAATTATAAGGCCTATCTGTGCATAGTGATATTCTAAAGATCATAATTTCGATTTTTTTTTGTTCTTAATAAACATATATAATTGTTAAAATTATTCCAGTGACTTAAATCTAAATGTTTTTAGATCTTATGTATTGCATTATCTCTTGATTACAATTGTAGTTATAGATCTTATGTTATTTGAGCTAGATTCAAACATAATGGTCTGATATACATAAGGTGATGTAGATTTAGTGCAGAGGCTTTCCAGTATGACATTTTCCTGGTTTGGTTCAAAGAGAATACTCTTTAAAACCCATGCACTATATTTTATTTTTGTTTAGTTTCTATCAGAATTTAAGTTTATACTTGGCCAGTACATTAATGATTCTAAGTGGCTAGAGCATTGATGATGATCAGCATGTTTTAATACCCCAGCATTATGGTTTTTGTGGTTGTATATTTAGATGGATGTGCACTTACTTTGGTGCATCCAAATTAATGGTTTAGTAATTGCCTCAAGCTGGCAATGGTTAAATAGTTGGCCTAGTCTACAATAGACCCATTTTAAATACAGTCACAAGATTGATTGTTAATTTAATTCATTGTTGATTCAGTGATTATGATGATCTTATTGTTGATCCAGTGATTATGATGATATTTCTATCAATGATGGATAGTTATTACTTGAATATTACTAGTACTTATTATTACTTATTGATAATGCTGATTGATTTATAGTTAATTTTAGTTACTCTAAGGAAGTAACAAGCTGCTGATCTCTCAGAGAAGATTTCATGATCTCATGCTCTATTTACTTTAATATTACTTTATTTTAACATTATTGAAAGTTTATATTTATTTTGTACTTGGGGTAGATGTTGATTATAATTTGCCATCCCATCTATATCCCTCAATTTTCCCATCCCATTATAATATATAAGCATATAATAAATAGGGGGAATTGAACTTAGGATTTAAACTATATTGATTCTCCACTCCATCTCAAACAACTAATACACATGACCACACACATGTGAAAAAAATAAATGATCCCTAATATATATATTTCATACAGCACTCATCAGAAGGGCTGTTTCATATGTGTGTGGTCATAGGTATTGCTTGTTTGAGATGAAGGAAATGATGAATATAGTCTAAAAATCCTAAGTTCAATTTTTTTTATTTACTATAGTAAACATTCAGCATAGTAAATTAATAGGTTATTTATATATGCATATATAGCAAGATAAAGACTAGTACATAATGATAGCATCCAAGCATACATAATATTATGGCAACTGAAAATAATATCACATGTACATTACACTAGTTATAATGAGGTATGGAGTCTTACATATTGTAAAGTATTTGATCATAATAAAACTTACAAACTTTTAACTTACCAATGATGATAAATCCAAGTACTGTATAATATTTTCTGAGTAGTGATTATACCCCCAGATGCATCATCTATCCCTTAATGTGTGGCAAACTGTATTGTCTATTAAGGATAGCTTTTTTTATATATTTAACACTAGTAAAAATCATTTACCAGGCGCCATCTTTGAAATTATAATATCTACAATTTTTTTTATTTAATCTTTTTGGACTTTATTAACTCTTCCAAGTTATTGCTTTTGGGCTTTGTGATAAAGTATAGACATTGAAAATGATAACCATACATGTTAATTTCTTTTAACTAATTATTCTAATTAACCATGAAAGAAAAAACATATCAATACAATAAAATATTTATTAATTCAAATAAAAATAAATTGATATAATTACATCACAATTATATATGAATACATTGTATAGTCTGTATGCATACATTCATCACATAAATATTTGTCCTTCAGTTAAACAGTATATCTTAAATTTTAACATACAAAAAAATAGAACTAAGTGAAAAAATCTGAATTCTTTTTTTCTTCATGAATAAAATATTAATTTAACTTTGCAAGAGGCAAAAATATTCTCTCCCAAAATTTTATAACAGAGAGTAAGACTGTATTATTTATAACATAATGTTTTGTCTATATTTCAAATTCAGGTGCTTTAAAATTTAAACAATAAAGTTCCTTACTGGTATTATTTACTTGACATTATGTGTACATATTATTATTAGGTACTGTAGATATATAGTTTATTTTCTTAAATTGGAAAATCTACTATTAATTTACAATATGGTTCACTTTTCTAGCTAAGTTCTCTCTATGTCTACAAATGATTTATCCACTAGTACTATTGAAATCAGTTTTATTAATTTGTTGGTTTTCATTTATCTTGATTAGTTATAAATACACTAATTCTAATTTGGGCATAGACAATATTTACCTGGATACAGTTTGCAACAAATCATAACTTAAGGCTTAACACTATGTTTTGTAAGGTTATCCACTTCTTCTAGGCAAAACATTATTAAAAATAGATAGATTGGTATAGATTTGGTTGCCCTTAGCCAGTCTTCTTAAAATAAACAACATACTAAAAAATATTCTTTTACAATGATAGCTTTCTTTTTTTTACTTCTGTAGACTGAAGAATAAAGTTTCTTTATATCAATGCAGTTAAAATGTATTTGTCTGAATTTACACTAAATAAATAAGTTTTTTAATCTATAACTTGATTGAGTAAAGTAAATATTAAATTCACTTTGAATCTAATAAAATATTCTTATTGATTTGCTTTTTATAGCCTTCCTATATCATCAAGCACTTGTTCTCTAAGGCTTAGAACCTAGTCTGATCATTAGCACATCCCCTGACGTTTTCCAACTTGAGTTTTTAATCCTTTGACTATAATTGCTTTCCAAAATATAGCCTTTAATGTTTTTAATTTTAAAAATGTATAACTTGAAAGTATTTATTTTTAGGTTAAACCATGGATTATTTTCCATTGCATACCAATATTTTGATGAATTAGCATCTGCCATTGTCAATTTATTTACATCATTCAACTGTGAAAATATCAAATATAATATTATTTATTTTTATATTACAACATTGACAAAAATTAAATTTCTATAATTAATTTTGGTTATTCACTATCAGTTAAATACCCTTTAAGCATATATCTTTGGAAAATGTATTTTTAACTGAGTAAATTTGTTACTACAAAATAAGACTTTGGGCATTCAAGAAGACCAATTGGCCTATTCACTATAAGATTGTTTGTATTCATGAATGACTAATTCCCTAATCTACCACAATGAAAAGTGGAATCTTAGCTCAATAATATTTGTAGACACATTATAAAATGTATATAGTTTGTAATGCTTATTAAGTGTATAATATGAAAATTTATTTTGATTTCCAACCTTGAATAATTCTGAAGATTACGCCACTTTACTTTTAACAATGACAAGATGCTTTAAATAATAAAATAAAGAAGCAATGAAAATTAATCACTGCCATATGCTTGACTCAAACACATTAATATTTTGGATCACATCTTTACATACTCTTTTTACGTGCATTTTATTCAAAGATGTGTGACTATGATGCTATGACATTGAAACTTATTTTTCATTTATTTTCTTAATCTAAATCTCTGTTTACTTTTCTACTGATCGAATTTTAAATTTGTAACAGCATTATGATCCAATTCATGACTGCAATAATATATATATATATATGTGTGTGTGTGTGTGCATTATTATTTGTTATTATTGTTATTAATTTTAATGAAACTGAATATATAAACACAGTAATCATAGGAATTTTTGATTTTAATTTTAAAAAACATCTTACACAAGAATTTAAGATGGTTGGCTTAATTACTGTACCTTAGAATTTTTGAAAAAAATAAAACTGATTACCAGATATATGATTGCATTTGTTCCAGCTTTGAATCCAAATTTCTAAGTGATAAAAATAAAATTTTGAAATTAATCAGGGAAGAAAGATTACCTTCCAATACACAAATCTCAAACTTACAATATATGCTTCTAGAGTATTGGGGAATGTTCTTGTTAATGCAATGAACTTTGAGAATATAATAATGTTGTGATAGTATTAACACTCCTGGTTAAAAAATGTGGTTACAGATAGAGCAGAACTGAGACTACTAAAATGTATAGATACTGCTCCATTGTTAAATTTATGTAACTAGACAAGCAACTTGTTTTAAATTCAAAATCTTGAGATTTTTTAAAATTTCAAGCTAAAAATCATAATAATAGAAAAGAAATTAAAGGTATCTATCTAATCATAAACATAATTTCCATTTATTTCAGCTTGAACCCCAAGTTCTCATTGATAAAGACAAAAATCAGAATGCAATATGCATTCTTCTTATGAAGTAGTGCAATTTAATATTTATACCTAATATAGGTATAAATATTAAATTGCAATAATAAATATTAAATTGCAGTATCTGAGCAAAAAACTGAATCCAAATAATTCTGCTTGTAGTCAAGCATTGTTAGCCGAGAAGTCATCACAGATGCCATGCAAGCAAGTAGTTGGTTGCAGATGGTTGTGTGTTTGCCTCCCAGCCAATGCTATGACATATGGAAAAAAATAATTCTGCTTGTAGCAAATGAAAATCAAAGAAAAGCCATCAGAAAATTTAACATTTCCCGTCAGATTTATACTAAATAATATTGAATTGTGATAGCAAATTTTAATAAACAAGAGTAGCTCCATATATTAAACAACACATCACATAACATTTTCCCTTTACTTTGGAAATCAGCAGTAGGGACAGCAATTTATACCCTATTCATTATATCTCAATGAAATATATTGTATGCTTGAATAATCATTGGATACCAGATAAAAGTGTTATTCATATTCCCAGACAAATTTTTAGCTAATGAGTATTGTTTCTGAAGATAATCAGTAGTCTGAAACAATTGTAAATCTATTGGTGTGACACTATTATCTAGTTTCCATTAATTATTTATGTTTACAGTAGATGTCTCTGAAGTAGATTGATTTAAGCAAATTACAACTTTAGAGGATTCATATATGATAACCCAAGGAATGAATCTTCAAAAATCTGCAACATACATGCCCTAAAATAGCATTTACCTCATACATGATATATAAATATATCTGCTATAAAAATTAATTAAACATGATTCTAATCAAAACATAAAATTTTATGAATATGTAAAGATTTATAAAAATATTAGGAATATTCAATATTTGCATCTATGCTTTTTGTGGAAATATTAATGATAATATTAATTCATGTTTTGACGGGACAAAGTCTTTAAATTTGAGGTTTAAGAATAATGATGGAAATAATTCATAAGTATTGAAATAAAAGCTTTGGTAAACCAATTTTATTTTAATTTTTTGATATTGAACTTATGGACCACACTATAATATGTGTGTGATGTGTATTTGTAAAAAAGTAATGCCTCAGATAATACACTTTAGGACAAAAAAATGTCTAATAGTTATCCACAGAAGAATAGTAAACGAAAAATAAATACTCAGTATGCTTGTTATTTTGATAGACTGAGCATTATTGTTTTATTCTTGAGATAAAAGTGGCTAGACATCTATTTACCAATCAACTTTGGATATTTATTAGGTTGGTTATAGATGTACTACGAAAAAGATCACTTAAAGCCTGTTTGGAATATGAAAAAAAATTCCAAGTTTTATCTGGCCTGGATTCAAACTTCAGAAAGATTTACATCTGTTATGTCATAAAGACTACACATTATAAGCAAATGAAAAAAAAAGTTTGTATACATATCTAAATCAGTATGTGTAAAATATAGGCATTTCATACGCACATTTTTAAATTTACATGTTATTTTTCAACAAATGTTTCTTTTTAGACACCTATAGTTTAAAAGAAAGAATACATCATTGCGCATGCTCTGACAGCTTTAAACTATCTCATTTTTGCTCATACCAAAATCCTTATCCCACAGTAAATCCCTTCTGCTATCCAGAAGTCTCTCGGGCCATTTAATTATTCCCTGAAAAAAGATAACAGTACAGATGTCTGACCTTGAATGTATAATTTAATACACAACAACTAGGAAGTAGTCCCCTTGTGACGTCATATAAGTTCTTTGATCTCCTCATTTAAATAAAGAATAAATTTTTCATTAAATTCTGATTAATGGAGTCAACTTGTTTTTTTTCCTTCATTTTATTAAAAAATAAATGAAAGCTATTTAGCATAAATGTAATATTATATTGTGTTAAAATTATGTAGCTGAAATTTATATTTTAAATATCTGAAATTATAAATATAAAATCAACGTTGTATATTTTAAAAATATATACAATGAAAAAATAGTATTATTTTATATATAAAGAAAATACAGTCGTATTATACTTTTATGTGGAGATACTAATAGTTATACATATTTGTATATATATATGTGTGTGTGTAAAAGTCTCTGTTCGAAGGCAATTTTGCAATCGTAACTATAGGCAGTGATGATATACCAAATTTCCAAGAACCGGTTCTCTAAAAGTAGGTTGTATTTAACAACCTATTCTGTTCATTTTTCTTTTTTCTAAACATGGAAGCAAATCACTTCTCGGTTTCATACCTAAAAAATTTTGGTGACTTCTCAGAAATTTTGCATGCCCATCCCCATACACAAAAAAGTGCTGCTTTGCACATGTGCACTATGATATACTTTGCAATCTCACTTATGGAATTAAAAAAGAATTAAACTCTTTTTATAATAGGAAAAAAACTTATTTATTTGGCAAGATATTTCCATAGTGACATTCTAGTCACATCATATGTCTCTTCAGGTTGATGATGCTTTTTGACTATAGCATCATCAGCTGTATTGTGATTTCTTAGCCAAACTTGAACTGAGTCACTGCAATCCCAATGATCTAATAGAAGACCTATCCAATTTATTACTAGAAGAATTTGCCACATTTTTTACTTCAAGGTGATTTCTTTTATCTGAATAAATTGTGTTCACCACAGAAAACCTTCATTCAGCCTTGGTTTTAATTATATTTTTAGCTCTTTGGATAGTTTTATGTACAACATGTTTCTGGTGATTTCTCAAAACATTTTCATCATAATCACGGAAATCATTAACTGAAATCTCATGGTGAAATGCTTTGTAAAAATCTGATAATTTCTCTTCAAATTCTTTCCAAAGAACTACAGCTTCTTTCAGATTCCAAGCATCTCGGTTCACAATTTTAACTAATTGATGGATTTTATGATTTCTATCTTGAATATTATTACTTATGCTATTACAATACATTAATCTTAATTTCATATTTGTTATCATTTCATTCAGTAATTTTTGATGGGGAAGACTCACTCATTTGTTGTTTTCAACAAAATTAACATGCAGGAATTCCTTAGAAGAGATAGTTTCATTTATTATTTTTTCATAACTTCCATTCTTCTCTCTGAGATATTCAAATGCTTTAATTGTTTTCTTAATCAATTGTTCAGCATTCAATATATTTATACTTCTTCCTTGAATAGCATCTGCCAACAAAGCAGTTCCTTCTAGAATATCGATTCTTAAAGCTAGATCTCATAAAATATTTGTTGGCAAGATGTTTAGCCATTCCAGAAAATTTTTTATTAGTAAAAAAAAAATCATATAGTGCTGGATAGGCTCACCATGTTGCAATTGCTGTTTTATGATGGCATGCTTCCCATCTAGGGTTAAAAACTCTACAATTTTTAGAATTTCCAATTCCCAAATTGGTTGAAATTTTATTCAATGTCATCTGGTTTTTATTAGACTGATGGAAGATTTTACATATTTCATTAATAAATGCTGTAAAGTGATTAATTTGCTTTATGTCTTTGAGAAAAAACCTCCAGCATAAGCTGAAGGTGATGACTCAAACAATGCCAAATAATAATCTCAGGATAGTGGTTTTTTATTTTAACATTCACTTCTGACCACCTTTCCATGATCACAATTACTCCATCTGAAAAAAATCCAATCAAATTATTCTTCAAATATGGATTACCAATTCCTACTGATTGCAGACTTTGTAATAGAGCAGTGTAAATGGTTTCAGCATCTTTGTTTTGTAATTCCACTAAATCTACAAAAATTGTTGGTGAGAAATCTGTATCTTTAACCTTAATAAAAATGATAAGAATTGTTTTGCATGATATTGTTGATGCCTCATTAATTATAAACATGTCTTTAAATTCTGATCTATTATTTTTCTAAACACTTTCTTTTTAATGTATTTTTCAATGTGCTCGACAATTTTGACAGCCAGGAATTGAGAATGAAGTCCCACTCCCATATCTAATCCATTCTTTTTTTATAATTCTATCAAATGTTCAATATCAGAAAACGGACAGTTTTGTTTTGCTAAAGTGCAAACCGTACTGAAAATTTTACAGAAAGAGCTCAGAAACTTTTCATGAACTTTGTCTATGAATTTGAAAATTGCACTTTTTGCACTTTCTTTCAATTGCATCACACATATCTGGTGTGCTTTTGATGAAAAGTGTTCCTTTATTTTTCTTGAAGAGAGGCTTGTTGAACCATTTTATTTTTTCCATTTGGAACAATATTACTTCTCCATTCTTTTGACACATGAGCTGCCTTCACTTTTATTGACTCGATTTTGATATAGTTATCACACTCAAGTTTTTTTCCAATAATAAGTAAACCACAATATTTTTCTTTGAATTCATTGGCTTATTTCATATTCCAGCAGCCAAGAAGGTCACTATCTACATTTATTTTATATGCATCTTTTGTACTTTTGGAACTGGACAGCTTATTTGTGTTGTCAACATTATTTTCTGTTGCATCTGAAGAAACAGAAAACAAAACTTGATTCAAAATATCATCCTTTACTATCGTTTTGGATTCTGTATCAATTTTTGGATCTTTTATGAAGGAATCTGATATTGTTTGGCATTTTTGTTTCCTTTCTTGTGAAGGACTTATTTTTATTATATTCTCGTATTACATTCACCTTAGAAAAAAAAACATCTAATTAATTGATTTTTAATACAAATGAGTTGTAACAAATCATAAAACTGAAATAAAATATTTAAATTAAAAAAAGAAAAAGAAAAAAATATTTAAAAACGAGTCATGCCACTTGATGAGCCAAAGATATTGTTATATTTATCATCTTGACAATTTATTCTAGAAAAAATATGTTGAACTTATTATTAAAAAAAAAAGACGCACTGTTACATCAGATATAGCAAACTAAATGAAAATAATGTACTATAAATTTATTACAGCTGATCATCCATTAAATTTACTAAACAAATAAAAACAAATCTTGCATGATAAATATATAAGTGAAGAAATAAAGTATTTAAATAAAAAATAAAAGTTAAATAAATATTTAAAACAATGTCAGCATAACAAAATCATTTGAACAATGTTTTTCTATTATTGTTTGTTTTCGCAATGATAGGTCCTTTTGAATGAAGTTATTTTATCTTTAAAGTAAAATAATTTCAGCAAGAGTTAATTTCATTAAAAAAATTATGGTAATACATAAATACATCTGTGCGAATTTATTTCTAATTTTTAATTTTAATAACGCCTCTGTTAAATGTAAGTAAACTAATAGTTAATTAATTTCTTACTTACTTTGTGTAAAAATTAAATATGGGTTCCTTTATCACTAATAAAATAACACTTTTTATCTGTATACTTTTAAAGAAACTAATTTGAAATGCGATAAATAATGGATTTAATTACCTAAAACAAAACTGTTGTGAATTATTTCTTGCAGAATAATTCTTAATCACTCAAATTTCATCGCGCATATCACACGTTCCAAGTGCAATATCGTATAGTGGAATTATTCTGGGGAAAGCATTTTGAACCCAATCTGTTCAAAAAGAATCATTGATACATTAGATATAACAAAAAAAAATACAAATAATGTTCTATATTATTGTTGGAAATAATTAAGTAATTTGTTAATTCAACTCTTTTTTAGGATAATAATAAAATTTATTTTCGGATAATTTAACTACCGGTTCGCTAATTTTTTTTAATTTTAAGAACCGGTTCGCGCGAACCCGTGCGAACCGGTTGGATATCATCACTGACTATAGGATACTGCGACTACATCAATGAATCATTGGATAATCAGCAATGTATGTACAATTGCTTGCTGTGCACTTCAACACATTTTACTCTGAATGAATTTACATTCTCTATGCGCAAAGGCAAATTGGGTTAACTAGATGATAAAGTTCCATGACCAGATGATAATGTTTAATCACCACTGGTGATGATCGATTTATCATTTTAAATTCAGAATTTTGTCATAAAATAATAAAGTTCTCTAGTTATAACAATTACATCATCATCATTATTTTCAACGTTAATCGATACACTTTGGGATGAAGATCTCTCCAATCAGTACATTTGTTTCTGATCCTAGCTTTTGCTTTTGATAATACATCAGCAATATTCTTTATTTTATCCAACTATCATACATGTGGTCTTTTGTTAAAACTTTTACAATCTCTTGGAATCCAAGTAAAATTATCATCTATTACCATTTCCTCTTGTAATATGTCTAAGCCAATTCCATTTCAGTCTCTTAATTCTTTCTGTCAATGATATCAGCAAAAGCTGATTGTTTTTCCCCATATATTTCACTTTTGATCTGTTCTTAATATTGCTAATGTATATCAGCATGCTTTAATGAGTGTTTTTAAGTCTCTGTATTCTTTTCTATTAACTGTCCAAATCTCAGATTCGTAAGTAAGAATTAGTAAAATACATCTGTTAAAAACTTTCTTTTTAAATATATGGAATCATATTTTCTTTTAATATATTATGTTATTTCTACCAAAAGCATTCTATCTAGTTTAAATCCATGAATAATGTCATCCATTATGTTTCCATTTGTATTATGAAATCTGTCCCAAATATTTGTTGTCTTCCTCTAATTCATGAATATAAATCTTTATTCTGAGAAAATCTATTGATATTACTTTAGTCTTTTTACCTTTATCATTATTCCCATTTCCTTACTTTTATCTGGTAATTTGTGCAGCATTTCCTGAAACTCTAAATCATTATTTGCAATAACAATCACACCAGCTTCAAACATTAGTTGAATAAATAATCTCCATTTATTTTTACTCTAAACTTTGCATTTGAATCCACAAAGTACTTAAGCTGCAGTAAAATGTTTTGAAACATGGAATCATCCTATTTTACATCTTTTTTAGTATTAACCTTCTTAATATCACTAAGTAATTTAATTATTATTGTTGCATTCTGATAAATATTCTTTAGAATATAATAATATCCTAGGTCTACATTTTGATGATCCAATATTTTAATCATTTTGGAAATACTTATAGAATCAAATACCTCTTCATAATCCATAAATCCAAAGCATAATGGCATCTCAAAGTCATTGATTCTTTTATACAATTTCACTCAATAATTTAATGTAATCCACTATGCTTAAAAACATTTTAAAATTCTTTTTAAAATCTAAAGTTCACTGAAGATGGTAGATATAGAACTAATAGAATATTGGTAGATCTTTAATTTCTAATATCTTTCATCTTACCTAAATATCAATATTACTATTATATTTTCCTATCATCTAATAGATCTTTATCATTTAGGCATTTGATATACAACTTTGCCACTAATTTTTCTGTTTCTTTATCTATTTTTCATAATATCAGTAATAATTTCATCACTTGCTGTAGCTTTTTCCTCTTCAAAGATTTAATTTCATATTCACTTCTTCATTTAAAATGATGGCCAATTCAGATCTTATTTTCTTGTTTACTATTGCTATATAATTATTTGTGCAACTTTTCCTTACATTCTTTTATGTCATCTATAACTTTTAGTAATAGTTCCATCTTCTTTAGGATAGAAACAATTTTTTTTCTCATACCAAGATATTGTTTTACATTTTAGAAACTTTTATTTTTATTACAGCTTTTCTTGCCAAATTAAAATTATATTTTTTATATTATAATTAACTCTTTTTATATCATTTTACAAACCTCTAGATATTCAATTCTTCTTAATGAGTTATTTTAAAATAATTTTATATTGTTTTCTTTCTTAGTAAGCTGTCTTCTCTCAATAGAAAAGTCATAGGTAAATAGCTGCTTTACCAAATATCTTTTTATTGATTTCAGCCAAGTGTGGAATATCTTCAAAATATCAAATATCTTTTTACCATTTAAATAAATATTAAGAACATTCATACAGAAAAGGTAATCTTTATAGTTTAATCTTTTCTGTATGATAATCCTTAACAAGAGTAAAATTATAGATTTTGTTTTACATATATTTTTATCGATTTTAGTCAAGTCTGGATTTGCAAGTTCTAATTTTAATTCATTGGAATTGCTCTGAAGGTTATAAATGTCAATTGTTAATAATGTTTTATTAACAGTATGTCTCTGTAGTTTTGCATTAACACATATCTTATATCTCACTGATTGATTTTCACTTCTCGTGTTGAATCTATTAAAAACATTACAGTCTTAAAATACATAATTTCTGTTAATCAAAATATAATCTAATTCTACAATATATTCATTTGGATACTTCCATATTAATTTCTATTTTACATTTTTCTAAAAAAGAAAAAAAGTTCATAATCCACACACTGTGTACTCTTTCATTTTTATTACCATAACTAAATTTGCCCACAACACTTTCATCCATCAGTCATTTACCAATTATAGCATTAAAGTCTTCCATAATAACCTAAAACTGTTATTTGATCTGACAAAAACATTTTGAGCATCCATGTAAAAATCTCCTAGTTGTTTATGACAATGAGAAACTTGTGGCATAAACCTGAATTATCTGACATTTCCATTAACTTGAATAATTAGTCTTACCATTTTATTTGATAAAGCATTAATCTCTACAGTGTTGTTCTTTCAGGTTTTATTTCTAATAAATCCTAATCCACTGTTCTTTCAATATTTGGGTCTTTACAATAAATCAATTGTCTGTGCATTTTCTTTTAATTTCAAAAAGTCCACCAATGACCCATTTGATATTGGACAGTTTTTTAAAATCATTCAATCTTCCTTCACTTGTGATTTGAAGTTGTCATCATTAGTTATATTTTGATTTATTTTAACAAATTATAAAAAATGAAAAGTTTATCCATATGGTGTGCGCATGTTGTTTTTTGACAAAAGTTAGACTCATAAAACAAGATAATGTAGCATTAATAAACATATACTTAGTTGTTAAAGACATCATTAACAATATCATTCTCATGTAGAAGAGTGGGTGCAGCAGTTCCTGTCATTTTATTAAAACATTTCTTTACTTGACTTTACTCAGCAAAGAAATGATCCAGGATCTTAAGTCTTCCACTCAACCACATTGGTAAACGACACAGAGAAAAGGGTACTACAACTCTACGGTAACATTTAGTTATCATTAGGGGTAGTCATCCATTCATCATGATCCTTTTTAATCCTTATTACAATCTTAATATTTTGAACTATATTATAAACTCTTTATGTCAATTAATGCTCATAATCATTTTTCTATGTTTTTGCTATAGCAAATAACTGAAATCATTTATAAAATTGCTTTTAATTTTTTACTATATTTTAAAACCATCGGGGAAAATATATAAAGTTTCAACTTTTTTATAACTTCTAATTCTAAATTGTAATTATTTTTCTCTCTTGACTTAATCCATATTAGTACATATCTATTATCTTATTTTATTGAATTACTTTATGATTTTGTTGTAAACTCAGCACCAAAAAATAAATTGTTCTGAATACATGGAATAAATATTTATACACCATCTATGTCACAATAATAACTGATGTTGTTAGAACATATCTTAGATGTAAACCATGCTTAAGTTGTTAACAGTTCCTATATATGGTATAGTAATAATCAAAAATAAAAATACCATTGTAAAACATATTCAAGTCACCATTATGTTTTTAAATGTAAGACAAGTATTGGCAGAACTCAAGATGAAGTTGGACATGAATGTGAATAATAAAAAACAAATGATAATAATAATAATAATAATAATAATAATAATAATAATAATAATAATAATAATAATAATAATAATAATAATAATAATAATAATAATAATAATAATAATAATAATAATAATAATAATAATAATAATAATAATAATAATAATAATAATAATAATAATAATAATAATAATAATAATAATAATAATAATAATAATAATAATAATAATAATAATAATAATAATAATAATAATAATAATAATAATAATAATAATAATAATAATAATAATAATAATAAGTTGAGTTGTTACTAAATTTATAAGTAAATGGTCTAATCTTGCTAGTTGGGTTTGTTGTATGTTTGGAAGAAAATGATAGAAAATAAATAATAAAAAGATATACAGTATTAAAGTCTAAAAATCAAATCATTTTTATTCTGTGAAGTAGTAATGGACCAAATGTTTTTTTATAATTTTGAATAGAGTATCAGCTAAAGAGACTGGAGTAGACTCAAAAAACAGTGAATCACCTTAATTGTGTGCATGTAATCTTAGACTATTAAAAAAACCACTATCTAGTATTCTTTAAACTTGTCTTGATTTTGTTATTATTGTTGCTACATCATACATTTTTAATAAAACACTTGTTTTTTAAAGCTTTATTATTTTATGATAGCCGTTTATTACTTCATAGTATTAACATTCGAATATCAGCCTTTCAAGCTAATTGTGCAAACGCTTTGCGAGTGTTAATAATAAATGAATACTTTCTCACCAATACAAGATATAGTATTTATGCAGGAATAAAAGGAATCCTTATCCCTACAACTCAAATATTTATATATGAGCAAATCTGAAGTACTGGCAAAGAAAGCGTGATGATAGAACAATCACTTTAAATTACTCTATACGATGTCTGAATGAATGACGTTGATGAAATTGTCTAGATTTACTAAACGTCATTCCAACTGAAACTCAATCATATATAAATAAGCATTTATTTTTATATAGCGTCTGTATAGTATTAAAAAATGGAAATACAAGTAATGATCAAAAGTATACTTATTCATTCAGAAATTGTAATTAAAACAGTTAAAATTTATTTAAGTTTTCTGTTTGTTTGTTTTTTCAAAAAACTTTAAAGCAATCTCATATGACTTTACTGTATGGTCTATAGTTTTCTACATAACCTATAGAAATTATAATTAATAGAAAATGAAAATAAGAAAAAAAAATCTTTGTCTTAATCTTTGCTTAGACAAACAGCATTACATTAGCTAAGACTCTTGAATTGTAATATAAATAAATTAACAATTAGAAGAATAGACAGAAAGTGAGAAAAAGCCATCCTATCCTAGGAGGATCTTCGATTAAATTAACTCTAATATACTCCCAGATATGTTTAATTCTTTCTGGAAAATGTAGAAATTTTCACCCTAAACTTGAACAGTATTCAAAGAATAATATCGTAGTCACAAAAAAATATAAAGTTAACAGAAAGAAGATAGTAAATTGTAAACAATACTATCCAGAACTTTTTTTAATTTAGAGTTTATATTTTTTCACTCATATTAATTAAGGTTGAAGCTTACAATCAAATTAGTAGTATAAAATGTTCACATACTGACATATCTAAATTTTCACATTAGTTTTTGATTGTTAATTTTCATAAATATGGAACATTATGTACATCCAACATCACATGACCTCTTGAGGAACAGTTTATTTTATTATTTTATTTTTTATTATGACATAAAAAAATTAATTAAATTAGATAAAACTTTAATTATGCTTTTGAGTTAATTGTACTTAGCTTCTACATCATTGAGATATAAAGAATTGTATTTATATAGATATTAAGATTAAATCTATTCCTATCAATTTAAGTACAGTTATATGCAAAATAAAGATGTAAGTGCAGTAATCCACTCTACTTACTTATTCTCCATAATTATCTCATGCAAGTTTGAGAAAACAATAGATACAACATGGTGATTTTATGTTCAGTCTCCCAAACTAGTTTCTAGCTGCTGGTTTTTATCATTGTGAGATGTATGATTAGACTTATATATCAACAGTCATCTTTATTTGGGATATCACATGATTTTTGCTTACAATCTAATTTAAAAACATATAAATGTTTTCAATCTAAACCAACTTACATATATAGTCATATAGACCTATCCTCACTGATGATAGCCATGAGCAACAAAGTAATCTGGAGATATTTGGATAATGCAACACTGGCTACAAATTTATTAAGAATTTTCATCTGGCATCTATTGAATACTAATGCTTACTCTAGATGGCATAAACATAGTAAGATTGAAGAAAATTGCTAATAATTTTTGCACAGTATCAAGCTAATTACACTGAGATAAAAAAAACACACTCTAAGGTTTTTAATTCAAGCAAACTTATTTTATAGATGAAAATCAATATCTAAAAACTAATCTGAGAATATGTCAAAAGTTGCTTGCTATATATATATTATTAAAGCTGAAGCTATTGCTATAAAGTAATTTATCATATGATAAATGGCATAAATCATTATTCATTAACATATATCAGTCAATATAAGCTAACAGTATTTATTGATTGCTACCCATGAGTTCAAGACCAAAAAACCATTACCTAATTAAAATACTGGATAGATTTTCTTGAGAACTTTTCTTAATTTTCATAAGTCATTTATATACAAATTAAGAAGCATATGAAACACTTGAACGAGTATTCCAACTTGGATGACTAATATGAAAATTCTTAACAAAAAAATTCAATTTCCTACATACTTGTAAAGCAATTTTTCTTATCTTTTTCATATAGTGTTTATTCATTTCTAAGTGAATTTAATCTTTCCTTAACTGTTCGTTGGATTTTTTTTTTCAGCTATTAAAGGTAATAGCTTTTAAGTCAATATAGTAATATGTTTCCCCTAGTAAAACCAATAAAAACAAAAACCACTTGATTAATTAATGGTTGAATTGATGTAATTACCAATTTACTGTCTTTTTCCTCAACTTTGATGACTGTCACAGATGCATACTCTACATATTTAAATTTTCACATCTTATGCTTTCACAGTTTTACTGTGAGTTTCTGATAGTAGACTAAGCATGCCTAATTTTTTGCTTCATTACTCATTTTTTATTTGTATATATTATAAAAGTTGTTTGTAATGTTATTTATATTTGTTAAATGGTATCAATGGATCTTGAAAAATTGATGACCAGTATCTTCTTAGTTTCCATTGGCAAAATGGTTTTACAAATAGTTTGTTCAGAGAATGGGTATTGAGACAACTTTAATATTTTTGGAGCAAAGACACAATGGTAGCATTAATTCTAAACTAGTAGCCTAAAATGTGTGGCCAAATTGGCTTACACCCATATATAATAATCATCCTTTATATAATTTCTGGTAACAATATTCTCCAAACATTTTTTATATGTCAAATTTTGTTTTGTAATTAATAACAAGAGCTAATCTTAAAAATTTAAATTTGAATTAGTGGACTAACACAAGGCAATTTATCTTTAAAGGTAACATTATAACTTTACTCTGTTCTTTTTTTTTTTTTTTTTTTGGAGCTAATTAATTTTATTTGGGGTTTTTTTTGACAGCATTATTGATAGCCAGAATAAGAACTACAATGAGCAATATTGCTGAGTATATTGCACCGGATGATGATTTAAGATGCCAGTGGCAATGTTCATTTTTTCTATATGATATTGTATTGAATAGCCATATTTCTAACTTGAAAAACTTTCATTCAAAAATTCAAGATTATGTGATTATAATTGTTTTTTAAGAAAGTATAAAATAATGGAACTTCTGAAAAGCCCAGATGGTTATAGGAACTGTCTTTTTAGTTATTATGCAGTTTAGCACATAATTCATCATAATTTTGCTTATAAAATGTAATACTTTCAGTTGTCTTCTCATCAAGCAATTGAGAAATACTATGATTAGTGGACATTTGAAAATACAAGGTTCTTTGCAAATTTATCTTTGACCATTTAATCTTTTTGTAAATATGATGAGCATTCCATTCTCACATAGATTCTGTTTTTAAAAACAACTTTGTCATTATTTAGCAAAATTAGATAGAATTTATGACAAAACTTGCATAAGTCTAAAAAGAAACACAAATGTTTTGGCTGATGGGAATTGAAAAGTCTCAGATAGCTTCCAGTTAGATAAAGCTTAGTTCCATGACTTTTGACTATGTGCCCAAGGGATAAATTTCCTAATATATAAGATTACTCTTTTTAGCATTTATCTAATCTTTTTAAGCATTCTGTAAAAAATAATTTGAATATTCTGAGTGTTTCTTGATAGGTTTGTATTTTGCCATGATATCATTCATCAATACACATAATAATAACATTCTTGACAACTGGGGAAAAAGTTTTATCAAAGCATTTTAATTATACTCTTAACCAGCTCAAACATTAATCTTCTGAAATGATGTAAATACACTGAACACATGAATGCAAAATATTTTTAATCTACTGGCTATAAGACAATTTTTCAATTGCAGAGTGTTAAATCAAATATTCTAAACATTTTATTATTGTTGAACTTTATAAACAACTTATTATATTTAGAAGAATATTTTAGTATAGTTACTTTATCTAGATGCTTGGCATAATAAACATAAACTCATAGATTAGTATTTTTAACACCCTCCATGTTGTAGGGAGCTGAAAACTTCTGTACAATTCCTCATTTTACCATTTCCTGTTTTTTAACATGTTTTTATATTAGTGATGAATTAGATATGACTTAACCTGAAAACTTTGCTCATCATTCAGATAAATACAATAAATATAGTTTTAACTGAAATATTTTTATATAAGAAAAATAGTTTTTGCCATATTTGCATATTTCTTATGTTAAAAACTGTGATTCATTCATTTTTTCCAAAATTTCCACCATACTCATAATGTCCTCTATACACATAAGTTTTCTTGAAGAACACAATTTATCAAATTTAAACTTTACCTTCACTTCAATACATATAATTTGTTGTTTTTACTGTTAAAAATATACTGAGGTCTGTGTATAAAATTTGACTTTACTACCAATTTTTAGATCATTTTTGGTATGACCAAAACTCACGCTCCACTAATGTAAACATCATTAGAAATACTTGCTTTATTTTCATCTTAGCTTTGTAATTATTTGATGTTATTTTATAGCTTTTTACAGATCATGTTAGCAATGAGTAAACATTTTTCAAAGGTTATAAAAATTTGACTTTTAGAATCATTTCCTTTATGAATATTTCCATTTTAGCATAAACTAATAATCGATAGAAAGAATTTTCCTCTCATTATCATAAATTGGATTCTGATTAGTTTTCAACTAAGTTGTATTTATGAGTTTTAGTTTTTCCCTTATCTATTACTAGACCTAAAGCTGATTGATTTTCTATCAAAGCTCTCTTTTAGTTTCTGAAAATTAAACATTTATATTATAAACTTTTATTTCATTGCTTTCATCATTTGCTATGATGTTTACTTTTTCAAAGTGTTTAGTTTTTTTTTAAAAAACATATTCTTATAATTGGTGGGGTATGTATAATAGTTAGCTTTTCCTGTATTTTTTAGAAATAAATGCATCCTTCAATGGTAGCATAAGAATATTTAGAAGTTCTGATACCACTTCAGTAGTTTTCTTCTTGGTTTCTATAATGATTTGACTTGTTTTATTAACCTTATTATTTAGCCTCCAAAAAACTTATTTTCTCAAAACTGGATGTAATTTTTATCATTCCAATGTCTGTATTTTTTGGGAAGACTTGATCTCATTTTCTATCCTGCTTCTTTTTAATGGATATAGCTTTTATAACTTTGTGAAAATTACAAATTCCATCATTTAAATATTGGTTGTTTCCCTAAGTGATTATAAGCTATTGTTATTTTTTTTCTTTTTATTGAAAGCATTGATTATAAAAGAACTCATGCATCCTTTTTTCCAACATTTTTCTCTAATGACTACTGGCTTTTTCTCTATTACTCCTTTTATAAATTTAACACATAAAGTTTACATGTTCACTTGTAATGATTAATTTATTCATATTATAACCTAATTGTGAGATTTCTCTTTTTATCTCTTCTATTTGTTATTTTACTTTTGAATATTTTTTCTTCCTTGTCTGTTCACACTATGTGCTTTTATTAACTTTTTTTTTATAATATACTAAACTAAATATGCCAATCACTATCCAAATTAAATTCCAAATCTACTGCTAATAGTTTCTCTACTAAAATAAATTTTTGAAGTGCAAAATAATACAAAACAAATGTATACTATTCTACTGTTCTATAATATCATTAATGTCAAAATAACTTTTAAATCAATTAATAATATCACTATTATAAACCTTTCTTAAATAAGATTTTTTAAATGTTCTTTTTTTTTCATTCTTTTTAAAGAAGATAATCTAAGCCTGCTCAAATATAATTTTATGGCATGTACTTCTTCCACGAATATATAATGCATATTATGTTTGAGTTGGCTAAGATTGTCTTCTTTGAAAAGAATGAAAAAAAAATTAAAGTTATTTTTAATAAATATTATGAACATATTTTAAATTTGTTTTGGTATTAAAGATAATTGGAATTTGATTTGTTATTATGAGAAGATAGGATAGTATATATTTGTTTTGTACTGTATTTGTATTATTTTACACTTGAAAAATCTACCTTAGCAGGAACACTATTGATAGTGAATTTGTATTTAATTTTAGCTAGTGATTTAATTGTGAATTGGTGTTCTTAGTTTGTTTATATTGGCTAGTTTATATTTTAGCATTTGATGTTATAATATACTATATTTTTTGTTGTCATTTATCAGTTTAGTTTTCACTTCTTATAATATTATTTTTTCATGAATATTTAATACAGCGTGATTTTCATCATTGAATAATGTTTTGTTTTTTTCTTTTATTTTCTCTACTATTGTTCATTATTTATTCCCACTATTCATTTTCTCTAATATTGCTTGATTATTCATTTTCACTATTCATTCTAATATTGCTTGATTATGTGACTTATATTTTTTTTTTAATCTATTATGAACACTATTTGCTTTAATGTTGCTTGATAATTACTTCCATCATTCCAATTTTTTATCAATTTCTTTTTATTGCTCCAATTATTTGCATGTGCTCTTCTGTACACTTCCAATTATACTTTTTATATTTTGATTATGTTGATAAGTTAACTTATTTTTTATTTATCACTTATGCTGTTAAAATCAATTTATATTATGTTCAATACTTTATTCGTTAATAATTTGAATCAATTACTTTCAGCCCTCTTTGTAATTGTCCTTGTATATCTTCACATTCGCTAGCTTTTTACCTAGTCTCAATTATTATTATTTTTAACTATTAGTTAAATTTACTCTCACTCTTTTCTAAAGTTTTTTTTTTCTAATTTTTTCCTACTTTAAACATTACTGTTGACTATAATCAATCATAACTCGCTGTGGGATCTGCTTATTACTAAGTCCCAACATATTAGGCTGATGAAAGTAATATAATGAATAATCAAATATATAAACATATATATGGATATAAGAGAACAAACAGGTGTTACTGACCTCATTGAAAAAATTAAAAGACTGAAGTGGAGTTGGGCTGGGTATATTGCTTGAAGAGATGATAATAGATGGACAATTGAACTCTTAAACTGGATTCCAAAAAATTGTAAAAGACCCAGAAAGAGACCACGTGTAAGATGGATGGATGAAGTAAAAAAGTGTATAGGGATGATGAGGAGAAGAGAAGCTAAAGATCAGAGAAGATGGGTTGAATTGGAGAGACCTTCATCCTGCAGTGGATTGATGGTGGTTGGTGATGATGATGATAGTATTAGCCAAAATATTATATCTACATGTTTTAATTGTTATTTACATGACAGATTAATATAGTAAATTGTAAGTCTAGTTGTAGTTTAAACATATGGATATGTAATTGTTAACTATATAATTAATGACTGGGAATAATTGGGCCACATGTAAGTAATTATAATAAAGAAACATTTATTTTAGAGATTATTTTCTTTTCCATAAAAATACTTTGATTTAAACTCCCATCAAAGTCAGTTAAATTTATGAGACAGATCATAGTGGCAAATTAAATAATGAAAAATATGGAGCAACAAGAAAAAATCAAAATTAAAAAAAAAAAAATTAATGATTGAAACAATTTTACAAATATATAATATTTCTATTTACATGATAAATTTAAAATTATATATTAAATAATTAATAATTGAATAAAATATCTGGAAAGTTTATTTACATTCTTATGGCATATTAACAAATGGAACAAACTTTAAATATAAGAGGATAAATAACATGAAACATTATTATTGTGTTTATAATAAATAAAAATTAGAAAGCTTATTTTTGAACTACTTAAATATTCAAAGTGACTAGTTTCAAATAGAGTACAAATTATACTTTATTAAAATTTAATACCTATGGGATTTGAGTTACTACTATAAGTATTTCTTCTATGAAAAATCTAGGCTCTACCATGATAAAGTTATTGCAAGAATTAAAGATGTCAATGTTGAAATAATATTTTCTTTCTATGCTTGTAGATAATTTCATACTAGGGTTTTCTAGCAAAAAAAATAATAATTTCCAAGCTAATTATTACCTAAGATGGTAATTTCCATAGTTATCTTTAGTATATAGTTATTCTATTATAGCTTAATAGATGTTTGTTAAAAGGTATTCTTCTAAAGTCAAGCCAACAAACATTAACTAAGTAAATCAACTAGTTGTAGTGGTACTGGTTAATAAATATGGTTAGAAAATAATAGTTCTCCACTGTGGTTACTCACACTTATGCAATTTTTTTTATAAATTGTGACCTGTTTATACATATTTTGTTACACAGAAATGTTTTTATAAAATTTATCTTTTATAATACTCTTTCAGAGTTTAATAAATAATTATTTAATTATTTTTTATACAAAAATAAACATGTTTCCTTTTACATTATTCTAGTATAAATAGAAAATACACCTACTCATCTATAACAAAACACAATATTGACTTTCACCACATAATCGATACCCCACTGACAACTCCATCCATTTTATGTGCCACATCTGAAAACAGATACCACCCAAACCAACTTCAATGCACACACTGAAGACTTTATACCTACCACCAGCTCACATGTGCAAAAATCAACAGGGTGGACTACAAGGCAGCCAAAAATGAATTCTAAATACATTAATATCATCCAGACATCCAACATCTCAACAATAAGACTTAATAATGTGATACAGGATTTTGTCCATAGGAAATCAAATAATTTGTAAAATCACTAATGCTAATTATTACAAACTCCATCTGGTACAAGATCAAAGCAATTATAATATCTATATATGTAAATATAATACTATAATGTGTAAATATAGTGATTTTAATGTAACCTTAACTCTATCTAGATCTCAAGTTAAAATTAAATATAAGTAAAAGGTAATCAAAATGATTGAGAACGTGAAAACCCAATAGAAAAATAATTTATGTACAAATTACACTAGTTGATTTAATTTGGGCCACCTGTAAATATTTATGACTTGTATATATATATGTATACCAATCTTGTTTCTATAATTCCTTTTGTACAAACTATGTGAATCTGTGTATTACTTGTATAACCCGATGTAACCTTTAAGTTTTAAATAAAAAAATTTTTGAAACATAAATAGAAAATACAATTTTTAATTAAATTATCTGAAAGAAGATAATCAATCATATCTTTTGAATATCTATCTATCTATCTATCTATCTATCTATCTATCTATATATATATATATAATAGATTTGTTATCTATTTAATAAAATTCAAAAATATAATAAAAATTTAATAATAAAGAATAATATTAAAAAGTATTTACTGGTAATATAATTGCTATATATATAATCAAAATTACCCCAAATTCGCAACTCAACCAGAATAGCCAAAAAATATAAACTCTAAAACACAACCAATGGTTTCGCTCCTATAAGCAGACTTCTCAAGTATAAAAATTGCACACACATATGTGTGTGTGCTTATGTATGCATGTGTGTGGCGGGTATGTAATACATGTTATCACATAATATTGGATGAATGTTTATATGGAAATATTTTAGTACGTTTAATTTTCCGTTTATAATTATTTAATTAAAAATATTTTGCCTGGACAGTAGCCAATCAAGATTAACTGCCCAAAGCAAAGAGAAAAAATAAAATTATAGTGTCAATGCAGTCAACAGAGATTTCGGTACTGACAGTTTTACTTTTTCTCTTTGTTTTAGGCAATTAACCTTAACTGGTTACTGTCCTGGCAAGAATTTTCTAATTAAATAATTATAAATGGAAAACTCCACTTATTAAAATATTTCCAAAATACAAAAATTTTTTCTTACAAATCTCAATATTCAAAGCAAAGGCTGTCTCCTAAAACATCATTTAAGAAAAACTAGCACTTTTAAGATAGTCTAAATATAGCATTGTTCCTAGTGTATTTTCTGTAAAAAAATATGCATTCACCTTTCTAGTTTATCTGATAATCAAGAGATGGCTTGATGAAATGTATTTTTTCCATTTGGGGGGGAGGGTCTCAACTATATTACACTGCAATCATCCAGAAGCACAGAAATTCCAGTTACTCTTTTTTACCATACATGCATGCATAATATAAACAACCTTTATCAGATAAGCTATAATGTGAATGTGGGTATATATCTCTTATAATTCATTTTAGCTTTTAAGAACAAGATTTTAAAATATTTTGCTGAAATATCATTAGTTAAATATTTTAATACTCTACATAGTTGTTCTAGAAAGTTATTGCAAATTATAACATATCTTTGGCCCATGAAAATATTTCACTTCAATATATATATAAATTGAGGGATAACATCTTTTTCTTGCAGTAAATTTTAGATACAAGCTTTGATATAAAGCTACTATAAATATTTAGTGATTGAATGCTTTCAAGTAATGATAATAAATGAATATATAATCATTTAATTGTTTAGAATAACAAGAGTGATATATATAAAATACAATAAACATAACATTAAGCTACATAAAGTTTTGTTATACCTTTATAAAAAATTTAAGTGTTTTTGTGTTCATTTTAATTAGAAAATGGAATAAGATTATCTATTTCTAAAAACATTTATTATTAAAATGATAATAAGATTTTAATTTATTTTTGTTTCGGTTTATTTATCAACTCCAGCAAGTTTTTTTAAACAGAATATTTGTATTTGTAAGTCGCAAGATTAATTATCTTTGATTATATTAGTATAGTTGTTTTTGAAATTTAATATATATTCGTATAAAGCAAAATAAGCACTAAGTTGTTTCTTTATAATGAATGTTTATAAAGAGTTTTAAATAATTTGAGAATGAGAAGTTTTTGTTTTGAAAAATAAAAAACAGCCACTTCATGGTACGCCCACTTTGATGAATCCTAGAGAATGCATCATAAAGGCATGAACGATTCCTTAAATAATGCATGTGTAACAAAAAAAGTTTATTGGTCAATTGAAAAAAAAAAAAAGCCTTTTTTTTATGGATTACTATTATATTACCTTTACAAAATTATCAAGCTAGGTTTTTATTGAGCCAATTTCAGCAAGATTTATAAGATCTGTTGGAAAAATAAAAAATTCACCCCTAGTCAAAAAATGTTCCTTTAATTCTTAAGCATCACCATAATTATACCTGCCTACCACTACAAATTATGTTTAATAAAAAAACAAATGAAAACAAAACTAAAATAGTATAAATGTCCAAATGAATAACAGTTTTGAAATTGAAACTGATGACTTCAGTTATAAATATTCTTAAATGTTTAGCTTTCTATTAAATAATTTTTTAGTAATATGTATCTTTGTCATAAATCTAAGTGAAGTATAAATTTATATTATCAATATTTGTTCTATTCTTTTGATTATTATTTTAACAAATAATTACATAAATTATCCTGTACGTTAATAAGATATATATATATATTGTTTTTCTGAAGGTTTGTGATAATGGTATTTTAGTTTATTTTATATATTGGATTATTTTCATAATGTAATATAAGTATTGAATATCTTTAGAAAAATTTAACTTTATTTAAGTATTTCAATTCAATTCATCTGTTAATAATAGCACACAGGTTAGTATATACTC
Organism: Epiperipatus broadwayi; assembly: GCA_028023455.1. NCBI lineage: Eukaryota > Metazoa > Onychophora > Udeonychophora > Euonychophora > Peripatidae > Epiperipatus > Epiperipatus broadwayi. Next base: position 105,777 of record JAQFVV010012852.1, read on the forward strand.
AATGTTTCGAGAAGTATTATTTTCTTCTCTTCTTCAGATGTTGCTGACCTGATCGGTGATCTCTATGCTCAACCTAAAATTCATAAGAATCATGTTCCACTAAGACATGTTTTTAGTTTTGGAAATTCACCTTGCCAAAATTTGTCAAGGTTTTTTCTTAAAGTTCTTAGTCCTTTGGCATGCATGACCCAGTTTTTCGGGAATTTTAGACACTTTGTAGAATTAATAAGAAACATGAAATTTAAATAATTAATATACTAGTAAGCTTTGATATGGAAAGTTTATTCACAAATGTACCATATGAAAAAGCATTGTCTATTGTAAGAAAAATATTAAATGGTGATAACAACTTACAAACCAGAATAACTCTTCTTATTGATAGTATAATGAAATTATTGACATTCTGCATAACAACAACTTACTTTCAATACAACACAGAATTCCAACAAAATCAAGGAATAGCTATGGGGTCACCATTTTAATCCCTGTTTAAGAATATTTACATGGAAAAACTTGAAACTACAGCCATAAAGATTTCTCCATATCCACCTAAAGGTTGGCTTCACTATGTTGATGAAACATTTGTTGTATGATCACATTGCAGAGTATTACTACAAACTTACTGAAACCACATCAACAGCATATTCCCTCCAATTAAATTTACAGTAGAATCAGAACAAAAACTGGCATTCTTAAATGTCTAGTGACAAGACTCTTTCATGGCAAAATAAAAATTACAGTGTACAGAAATCCAACATATCTAGAAAAATATTTAGCATATACATCTAATCATGCCAGAAACACAAAACATGGAATTATACTATCACTATGGAATAGACCAAAAGAAGTTTGTTCAAAAACAGTGATTTGAAAAAAGAAAAGATCTATATAGAACAATCTCTTATGAAAAATGGTTACCATTAGCTGTTATTAAGAAAACCTTAAATAGACAACAAAAAGAATCATAAAAAAAAAACAATTATTGTTATGGTATATCAGACAAATTAAAGAAAGTCTTCAATCAGTATAACATCAAAACAGCTTTCTAGATCCATGTCACACTATGAAGAATTCTAACATCTACAAAGCCTAAACTTGAAATACTGAAAAGCAAAAACTGCATCTGTGAGGTACCATGTGAATGTGAAAAAACATGTATTGGTGAGATCAGTTACCCCATTGAAAATCAATTGCAAAAACACAAACTGATGATTAGAAGAAAGAAAATATATGTGATTAAGATAGCAGACCATGTATATACCAATGAACATATATTTAATTGGGAAAATACAACAATACTGGATAGAGAAGAAAAGGTACAAAGAAACTGCTCACGTGATAATAGTAGACAATTCCATAATCAACCTAGTGTGACTATACATACAGTATGGAAACCACCTCTTAGGAAAAAGTGGAGAAATCGGAAGAAAACTTTATAAATAAGTATATAAAATTTTTATCGACTGTTACCCTTGACAGTTGGTTAGAGTGTTATCTTAAAATTTAATATCTCAAAAATCTAAGGATCCAGGTTATATTCCCATACTAGTACTGTCACTGATCAGGCCAGAAACACCTGAAAAAGAGAGAACAATACTTCTTGAAATATTGCGCAGATACTAACTTCTATATTAGATGATAGAAATAGTCCAATATACAAATATAACTATAGCTATATATATATATGTGTGTGTGTGTGTGTGTAAATATTCTGATACTCATTAGTTTGATTACATCTAATAATTACTTTAAACTCATATTTTTATATTAAATTAATTCTGGAATATTGTTACACTATGTTTGTATATGTATATTTATTTATTTTAATATTATTATTGTCCAGAATTATAAGAATTGTGGTACTCTATAAAAAAAAAAGTTATGACAATATTTACAAAATGTAATGAAAAATCATAAGAATCATCTTATTTAATATTCTAATTTGTTAAGATTGTTAATTACTACAATAATATATAATGCTTTACCATCCTTGCATATGTATTTAATGGATTAGGTCCTGTACATGTGGGGTTCAGATTGACCTGTGACAAGAATCTCGGCCTCAGGGTGGCCTTTGAGCATTCCATCATCAGATCTTCAATGAGATGGACAGTTGAAGAGTTGGAGTGTGGAGTAGATTGAAGCCTGTCCATTAAAGTATGAAGATTGTCTGTCTTAATATATATCTGAGCACTTATAATATATATGTGTAGAGATGATAATCTGGACCAACTGATGATTGCTGGTTTAGCATGAAATATGTATATTGGTGATTATTTATCTTTTCAACATATATGTGTTTAGGTGTATCAGTGTTATTAGATAGAGTGGTGGGTCATGTGAAAGTCTGTGCTCATCATACCCTATATATTATAATATTTTTATTCAATATATTTTTAATCATTGTTTTCTGAAAATGTAGATAATGAATATCCAGATATCATAATCATTGTACAGCCTATATTTTATGACAATTAAAATTTCTTTAAAACAAAATCAGTCATTCAACCAAAAACATAACTATGCATATTTTTTTATTCTCACTATGTGGTTATAATCTTATTTCTATAGATTAGTGTACATGTTAATACTTATAATTGTTTAATCAAAATAACTCACAATCTTAAATATATTATTAAAGACAGTTTTAATTCTATATAATCCAATCTGTTTTCATTTTACCTTTTTTTTTTACAGATAATTTTTAAATCCATTAGGAAAAATATTGTATTTTCATTTGAACGTAATAATTGCTTATAAAAGCTTCAGTGATGTTAAATTAATGCTTAAAAACGAAAACAGCATCTATTACACATGATTATAAATCCTTGTTCTTTATTTATTGATTTTTTTCAAACTTCATTTAAATTTTACAGATATCACTTTTCTGCTCAAGTCTCCTACTTGTATTATTAGATGCGTTTCTTTATTTTTTATTATTTCTGATTTATTTTGTTTCATATATTTGGACTTTAGCTCTAAATATTTACTTTCAGATTCTAGTTAGAATTCTGCCAGGAATCTTTTCATCACTAATTAATTGTTTTTGTCACTGTGTTATCTGACTTGTGACCCAATAAAATTGAGAAATAATTTCTCCACTTTTCTGTTTAACTGTCCCAAAAATTTTTCATCATTTTCTCTTATACTAGAAATTGATTTTTAAAAATATAATAATAATAGTTTTATGGAAAATGTTAATTTTTTTTTTTTTTTTATAAAAAAAAGGCATTTTTTAATAATAAAAAAATTTGTCTTAAGTCTTACAAAAAAAAAAAAAAATGGAATCCATAAATTAGTTCAACATCCATTACAGAATTTCATGTATTTATTGCATCACAAATTATTTGTGAAATAATTAATCAGATTAAAAATGGATTAATTTGTTAATGATGATGTAATTTATTTTAAAAAATTGATTTAAAATTTCAAATTTAAATTGCCAATTTATAATAATTTTTTAATGTTAATATATTGTTAGTACATTTCTGAGAGTGTAACTTATTAAATAAACAAAAATACACACACTAACAAAAAAACACATATTTTTAATATGCATACTAAAGATTATATGTAAATTACAAGTTTTTTTAAATATGATACAAATGTTTTTATTTAAAATCCATATGCAGTTAATAAAAAAATTTTAATTATGTAAATAATGACTTTTTTCTGAGCTGACAAATATTCATTGCAAAATTATCATATTTAAACTAATTTGCATAAATGTCTGATGCTATAATTTTCAAATTTTTTGCTTATATTAATACATCTCTCATTTCAGCTGTACCAAATCACTCACACAAAAACGCAGCTCATCTTCCCTTATTATGCATGAAGAATATTCACTTATTAGATAAGCTGAAGATGTTTTCATACATAATTTGCTCACAAAGTAAGAACTGCTTTCTACCTATTTGAATTGCTTTATAAATGGGTAAACAGCCATTGCAGTGCAAAGATATTTTCAAGTGTATTGGTTTTTATTCAGCATCTCTAATCTCAAGTTAACCATATTGCAACAATTCACTGGCACGAAGTCTATAATTTGTTTAAAAATCTAAAGATGAAATTTTCTTGAGAATTTTTTATTATAATTTAAAAAAATATAACCACTTATATTAATTAAGATTAATTTTTCATAGTTATTCTTTAATTGTTTTTCAAAAATTATTTCAAAAACATTATTATCATCAGTATCTTCTTATAAATATATATGGCTAATCTATCTCCATTTAAAAAAGATTAAAAAACAACAACAAAAGGTTAAAGAATAGTTTTGTAATAACTATACAATCAAATCCAAAAATTACAAACAAACCACGTTTAACACACACACACACACATTTCTAGTTTTTGATTTTAATTCTAATTTTTTTTCTCTAAAAATCTTCAATACCACACCTAATTGCTGCTTTTCATTTTATTCTATCCTTAACCTTATTTTTTTGATAAAACTAATTTATACATAATAACTTTAGAGTATTTTTGAGATAATTTTTTTATGATATAAACAGGATCTGCCTTTCCTATAAAACCATACTCAAATTTTGCCATAATATGTTTTATTAAAAAGTCTGTTATTTATATTTGCTTTCCATGATAAATCCATTGAAAATATATCCTTACAATAGTTGATTTGATATAATCATATTCAGTAAGCTGAAGATTATACTAATTGATTTATAATCTTACTACCCATTTTAAAGAGAATATTAGAATACTTTTTTTCCTATGCATTTGCATGTTGCTCATTTCCATACAATTTATTTTTCAAAATAACAGGCCAACCTTTATTAATTTAGTTGAAATACTTATGACACTATTATAAAATATTCTATCTGTTAATTTATTAAATGCAGGAATCCATATTCTCAATATACAAATCTACCTTTCTATTTGAAAAGATACTAGGAGATTTGATTTGACTTGTCAAATAAACCTACCTAAGATAAAAGTAACTAAAGATTTTTCTTCTATCACTGGTTCAAAATATTTAAACACTATCAAAGTAATTATAAGATGAATTTCAAAATATCAAAAATATTATCTGGATCAATTTTCAAATTGTCACAAATAATACAATTATCAACACATTGAATATCTAGTAGCCAATAATATGACATTTTTGTTTTTAATCAGTTAAATTAAAAATCCCCCATCAAATCTATATCATATCTTGATATCTTTTTAAGCTGCCATATAGAAACTGTTTGTCTGTTGAATAGCACTTTTTATTTTAAATGCATCTGATTTTCATCAATAATAATAATTTTTCTTGTAATTCCATTATTAAAAAAATTATATGAGGAAATTTCATTGAACAACCAGTTAATTTCAAATATTGATTCTTATCTGCCTAATCCAAAATGATAAATTATAGCTTTGCTTACTTTTCTTTTACTGCAATTATCTGACACCAAAATCCATATCTATAATGAAAGAAGATTTTTTACAACTCTATAGAGTCTTGGGTGGCAACTTATCTATAAATGAAAACAATCTTCAGATTTAAAAGCAATTCTGGAAAATGGACTATATTCATTAACATTATTAATTTCCAAACAACTGATAATGAAGATTTGGCAATATTTTTTGTAGCATTTTTACTTTTATAAAATTAAAGTCCCTTCTATTTTTATATGCATTTCTGCCACTTAAAGTTAATACTATTTTAATTAATGCTTTCAAATGTGAAATCTTTGAATTTTTATCTCATTTTTAACTAAATTAGTAATGCCATTAAATTTTTAATTCCATTTTTCTTTTTCTTTGAATCTTTACAATTTTAATTAATCACTTATTATTTTTAATATATATAATTCAAATAATGATGTTAGATGTTGCGTTATGTTTTCACATAGCAAACAATAACTATATTTTGTTCACTTTGGATGTATTCTAATTTTGCATTTAAATTGTAAACATAACATTTTATTTGGAAGGTATTGATGACATATTGTAACTACAAAAAATGGATTACAATAACTTTATAGAAATATATAATATAACACTAAAAAAAATTAATTATTTTGGAATTTGTGTATTATAGAAAAGGTTTATTGACCATGATCTTTTCATTTTCATTAACAGTGAAATATTTAGTAATATTATTCAATATTTATTCAAAAGCATTATTATGCAAAACTTCATTTATTAAATAAAAATGGTTCCATGAAAACTTTCTGCATTTTCAATTAAATTTTTTTAAAAATTAATAATAATAATAATAATAATAATAATAATAATAATAATAATAATAATAATAATAATAATAATAATAATAATAATAATAATAATAATAATAATAATAATAATAATAATAATAATAATAAGGAGAAATGAAAAAATATATCATTATTCACAAATATGCCAAAAATTAAAGTAATATTGACTAAGCTATGGTAATCATTAATAGAAGGCAAAAATTTGAGTTATATTTGGCAAAAAGTCAAATGATGAAATAAAATAATCAAGATATAGACATACCTCCATACTTAAATGAATTGATAATGAATTGTGATGGCTAGATTCTGCAATGATTTTTATTAAAATTCTGATAAAAGTAAAGTGTTGTTTGACCAAGATATTATTATTACAAATTACTTTATAGAATTACGAATTTTATTAGCTACGGTTTACATATGAAAAACATTATAAATATCTTTGTCGCATATTTTAATTTTATTTACTGTTACATGAAAAATGCAATATATATATATCAACGCTATTTAAAAATCATTCATTAATACCTTTACGCTCGAATACAAAACTGTTTAAATTTTTGGACTCGAAACGTGATTATAATATTACATGTCTTTATATGATAATTATATTTTATTATCATTATGATTTAGTTCGATTTGAAAATAGGGTACTTAGTATTAGTCGGCAGTAAGATTTCACGTAGTATTAGTCTGGTAATATATGTATAGAAAAATCACGACTTATAACTTTATTTACAGGAAATGATATAAATATCTACTAACACGCATTTACATTTTTTGTGAGAAATTATCTTCCACCATCTAAACTTATAAAGATTTTTTATTTTGAAAAATCACCACCTATAACTTTATTTAATGGAAATTAAACAAACACGTTTTTGAGCAATTATCTTCTAACAAGCAAACTTGTAATAAATTAAATTTATTACAAGTGGTAATCAAATTTAAAAAATATATAATAATATACATATATATTTAAACATGCAATTCTCTCCATTTACAAAGTATTGTTTCTTAGCGGTCACTGCTGTAAACTGAACTTTCTTACCTCGAGCCATGTTCAGTATGAATAGCTAATCTCTTTCGACAAACCTGAACAAAACATCACAATTGTGTGGCCGTAAAATTAGAAACAAAACCAACCTATTAACTAATAACTTTTTCCTCATCGGAATATTATCTAATATTCGCTTACAAAATTTTTAGAAGATTGTAAATGTATTTTATTTGGTCTTAATATATATCTTTGTTTGTGCCGAAGACTTCATCACCGCCAAACTAAATACCGAAAAATAGATATCAAAACAAAATAACTGAGTTTGAATTCAGGTAAAAGTGCGACTTGCGGATGCGCTACTTCTGCAACAGATTTTCGTAATAGAAGCAGAAATAAACCATCACTTAGCTTTTTAAAAATATTTTTTAAAAAGAAAATTGTATGCATTAGAGAAAAAAATATTCTCCATTATAGTTCTTATATCTTTATATTTCATCTTCTTTATATATCTTTTTGTGAGAATTTATATTAATGTTAACAGTCTTATATTAATAAAAAGATTGTAAAAAAGGTAAGTATTTATTAACATTTTTCATAGTTTATACTAGAGACTATTTTTCTCTATTAGTATTTGACGCTTTCTTTTTAAAATAAATTTTAAAAAGCTATGTATGGATATTGTTGTTGTTTTTTCCCTGCATCTATTAGTGTAAAGACAATTTTTTTTATAAATGCAATGCTTAATATTACAATCAAAAATAAATTTACAAATTATTGAAAATATTATCTAAAAAATTGGGATAAACTCCTCAAAAATTACAGTTTTTAAATATGTATATTTAAAAAATATAATTTTTTTTGTTATAACTACATCTAATTTGAATCAAATTAGACCTTTACTCAACTTTGAAATCTAAAGAATTTCATGTTTAAATCGACCGAATAATTGTGTATTTTTAGATAAATTACAAGCTGTGGGTGATATTGTTCAAATCGCTTGTTCAAGTCTACGTAATACCATTTTTCAAAATCTGACTGTTTGTATATGCAAATACTTGCATGAAAGGGGGCAGCGAAGTTCATTGCTAATCCTCTGTTCAAGTAATTCGGTATATTTGCGGCAACCTTTGCAGACAGTATGGCTAAAAGATTGCCCACTATAACCAACAACAGCATTATCTCCGAGTTTTTCAATTTTGATATGGTGGATTTCAGTAGCGTCTAGGGATTCTGCATTCGCGATAGGACTATGGTAACCATGGTTATAAGTTGTCAATCTGAGGTCTATCTGTAATTGGTTTGTGGAGGTCGAGAAAGGCCTATTGGATCACCGACAAAGTCAAAGACATCTCTAGAAAAAAATAAAAACAAATCTCCGTGAATAATACTTGTTAAAACTATGATTAAAAAAAAGCAAAAGAAAATGGCTTGTTTAAGTAAAAAAATTAAAAACTTTTTTTAAAAAAAAAAAAAAAAGTGTGTTTATATATAGATATGTGTGAATACATACATGCGTATATATATTAAACTTTACGGATCTATTTTTTTTTATCTCTTTCTATACTGACAATACAGCCCTGAAATAGCCTACTGAAAAGGAAAAAAAAATCCCACTAACTGCTTTCTCTCCCCTAAAAGTGAGATGGTAAAAAAGTATTCCTCACTTGTCTTGCTAACTGATGATTAAGTGATATTTTAACAGTTTTCATCATTTTTATTCTTTAATTAGATTTTTCATTTATTAACCAATAATTGAATGACTAGTTATCTGAATGAAAAAAATTATAATCGTATTTCAAGCATAAAAATTATTGATAAGTTCTTCTGTCTGGTTGTGATCCCAGCGTCTAAGCATGGCAATTGGTTGTATTAACCACTTCATTCAAGATTCTGCATCTATATATATATATTCATTGACACAATACAATTGCGAGATAATTGAAAAGTTATAATCGATTGTTTCAAAAATGATTCCATTTACGTATAATAAGAAATTTCACAGAACAAATAAAAATATGGCTTAGATATTTATAAATACAGTACATGGATCTTTTTTTTTTTAATTTGCAATAATATAAAACAAATTTGAGAAACCAACACAAGTATGTAGGTAAACAAGTATGTAATTAATTATGTGATTTATACATTAATGGCCTTCATATTTTATACAGATCAAAGCATTAAAATATTCTCTACTAAGATCACTATAAATAATAATAATTAATATATATAATAAACAATTAGTTTCAAAGGAACCTCTTTCATCAGCTATATATATATTATGATGAGCAGGAAGTAGGTCATAATAAAGATAGAAAGTTTATTTTAAATAAACATAAAAATAGACAAAGTTTAAAATTAAAATAACTTGAAATAAATGCTTGTCTGAATGTTGTTATGATGACGTTTTACTTGCAGTTATACATTGGACTATTGCCACCATCTAGATTTATATATATATGTCAAAGCATTGACCGGGAAACGAACCCGGGCCGGCTGCTTGGAAGGCAGCTACGCTAACTGCTAGCCCACCAACGCTTGTCTGTCACCATCTAGATTTATTTGTTAAATGTTTCTAAAACAATGTTTTATTAAAATAAAGGTTTCAATGTTATAACAACGTAGTTATGACAATGAAATAAAATATAACTCAAAACAAATAAATACTCAGTTATATTATATAAAAGTGGCCTTAATATATATATGCTTGGAGCAAAAAAAAATATTGAATAATTCCAATTGTACTTTTACTTAGGATTCTGAGCAGCTTAACTCTGTCACATGACTTGGAATTGTTCAAAGTCGGAAATGAATTTTTTATATATTTGTCAATTAGATTTTGTGCTCATGAAAGCAGCTTAGCTTTTAAAAAAATGTGTTTATTTTTATGAATAGGTAGGGATAATTTTTATGAACACACATTGTTTTTGTAAAGAAGAGTTAGGTCAGTAAAGAAAATGTAATTGCTAAATATATATCTTTAAATGCATCTGACTGGTGGGAAGAACTGTAAAATACGGTTGAATTAATTATAAAAATTCATTTCTCAGAGCTTCCAAATTAAAATATTAAAAATGTAAAAATGCTTAACATGCATATATTTTTGATTTTGTATAAAGATTGAAAAAATATCTCAAAATATTTTTTTAATGACTTGTTATTCAGAAAATCAGTAACTAATTAAATTTTAAGCAATAAGATAAAAATATGTTTTTGAACAACATCCTGAGTAGGTAGGCAGATTGATTCCGGAGTGGCAAAAATCATGATTTTTAATAAACAAGAAAAACAAAGTTCTAAGAGACAAAAATATTGAATTAGTTTAGCTCTGATCAGATGAGATAAGAGTAGGTAACAGTATCTAGTTATAAGACCATAACCATCAACTTTTAATCATCTAAAGGGTCAGATTGGACAGTAAGGAAAAATTTCAGCAACCTCTGTGAGAAAATACTTACAAATATATCTCCATTGCAATAATAAAAACCAAATTTATTCATAAACCTTTCTCGGTTTGAATGAGTAAGGAGTGATTAAGATATAGTTTAATCAATAATTTTCTTTCATGTATTGCCTAGAAGAAAAGGATTATCTCTAAACTTAGTCCTGTTAATTACCATGTTAAAAAAGTGTTCACCTGACTCAAATATAAGTGCTTTTATTGCCTGAGTGTTTGCATGCGATAAAACTTATATTTACCAAAAAAACCTTCAAAGTAATTTGCAAGTTAACCAACATTTAACTCTCGTCTCATAGAATCAAAGATGACTATATTTTAAAAAGTAACTAAATTAATAATTCATAGTGAATCTCCAAAGTCAAGAAAAGAAAATAATTAGTGCAGTTTGTGATACAACTTCAAATTCAACTTATATACAAACTTAACTGATATGTGTTTTCCTGGAGATTTGTGATGATAGTATTTTAGTTGTATTTATACATTGAACTATTTCTATTATCTAATATTGAGTATTGAATGTCTTTAGAAAAATTAACTTTTATTTAATTCTTGAAATTACATTCAATGGCTAGTAAAAGAGCATTTTCATTTTTTTCAGAAATAAAATGGGAGAGGGAGATCTTAAATCTTTTTGTATTATTGTTTTGTTTTAGCAGTAGCTAAATTTGACTCATTTGTCAGACAATACCAAGACTATCAGATTGTGGATAATAATTTCATGCCTGTTGATGAGGAATAAGAAAATTGATTTTTATTTACTTAATATCTAACAATATATTAAAAATATATCTGGTTGATGGACTAGTTCAACCATCCTAACAGAAATGTCTATGATTATGTCGTGTTTGTGTTGATGTTACCTACTTTAATAAATACCGGGATTAATTAACCTAGTCTATTCCATTTTAATGTCAAATCTCCTTTATAGAAATATTTGTTTTACTTGTTTAATTAACTAAAATAATATATGCAACATTCTTTTCAATACTTATGCTTTCTGTAATATATACAACTCTCTGGAAAGATAAAATATTATTCACAGAATGTTTAAAAAAGTTATAATCTTCTGAATTCTGGGACTTGTAAAAATGGATTTAAATCCATGTAACAACTTGGTTAAAAATAAAAGAGATCTCCTGATCTATAATAAAAAAAAAATAGACATTAGTGAACAATAGAGTGAAAAATGATGTAGTCTTGGGTACCATCAGTGATGATTGGTGCTTTATCTAGCAACATCGCTGCTAAAACATATTTGAAGATAATTTACATGGTAATGACTACCATACTTTAATTTGTTTATATATATATATATATATATATATATACAAATTAAAGTATATATCTTTAATATATATATATATATATATATATATAATTAAAGAGAGATAGATTTCTTTTTTTTTTTTACTCTTTCTACATTACTTATGGTTTTCTTTACAAAACCAGGTCCGAATTATATATACTTTTAATAAATATACAAACCCATTCTTAAAAAATATATGGGTGTGCCCTATTGTTATCTGAAATATAAGAATTCAAATCTTTTTTTTTTCTGAACATTTTTAGACGAGACAAAATAATGACCCAAAGATTAACAAAACTACAATTTCCATAATGCATACATTAATGAAAAAGTTGAATTGTTAAAAAAAAATCAATTAAAATCTGAATGTTATATAAATACATATAATGCATATTTATATCAAGTTTATATGACATTTAAAAATAAAAAAAACTTTTAATTTTGTAATAAAAATTTATTTCCAATAATTTAAAAAAAGGAAACTTAAATGCTGCAGTTTTTAATATCAGATTGTTATTCCTTTAGATGTCACAAAAAAAAAAACAAGAAATCACTTTTCTTTACATAACATATTTTATATATATAAATTAATCTTTAAGCTCCACAAATTTCAAAGTGACTGCAAAGTCCAGAAACAAAGATATTACAATTTTATGTTAAATTTTTTTTCTTTAATAACAAATGGAATCTAAAAAAGCTTAAAATGTCAAATTGCTAAATTATTATTCAAGCTAAAATTTAAAAGAATAGAGAAATCAGATTTGAATATCCACAACAAAATTTTTATAAAGAATTCAAACTTACCCTTAAACTGTGTGAAAATCTTAATATTTTATACAGTAATTTTTAAAAGCAAAAAAAAAAAATGCAATTTTTTTTATTAAGAATTAATTAATTAATTAATTAATTAGTTAATTAATTAATTAAAAATTAATTTTCACTACTCCTTCTCTTATTCAGCTTCTGGAGAGGTAGCGATCATAATCAGCAAGAATTCACAAAGCACATTGTTCAAAATACTATTCATTGACTCAAATTGCCTAATTGCGATCATACAATATCAAAGCTGGTACTTTAATCTGGTAAATGTATATCTTCCTAAGTCTCAAGATACTGTTACAAGAGTGATTAATGTAATTAATTCAACAATAAGAACTAGCCCTTTTGAAATGATTATTATTGGAGATTTTAATCATACATATCAAGTCTTTCAAAAGAAATATAATGGTTACATAAATCAGTCTCTGTGCAGTGGAAAATTCTTCTTTGATGATGAAGCTTTCTCTTTTTATATTAAATCATCACGTTCACTAATTGATTTACTTTTTTTGTCACCTTCATTATCATCACAAATAGAAGCTCACCTGTGGCCCATTACATTCTCTGATCATTATGCTCTGGAGATTAAAATAATCCCAAGAAACATTCTACAACCTATAATTGAGATGCCAAGGACCATTCTCATGCTTACAAAGTTTAATGCCACTATTAAACTGACCTCTGAAGCTTATATCATTATCCATAGAACAAAAATTTTAACTCTGCCTGCAGTAGATGCATGGAAGACTTTTATTGAGACACTAACAAAGTTAATAAATTTTTGTACTGCTAAAACTAAAGGTCCTGTTATTCTTCTCAATGAGCTGGACTCCATAGCACATGATCTCAAAAATATTTCATATGAAGCACAAAATATTTCTAACATTTTAAATTTAAAATCCAAATACAAGGCTAAACAAAAGGCCATTGCTGAGTACTTACCAATTAAAAGGGTCAGACAATATCTTCATCACCAACATTGCTGGACTAGGGGGTACATGAGATGGGCCCTTGGCTCTAGCAGAAGATCAAAGGCACCTAGATCCATTGAGATACAGGGCAACTGCTATACAGGCTCTTCCATGCTTCTCAGAATTCAGGAATATTATGCAAAAAAATTCCAACCACTTGGCATTTCTTCTGTCAGGAAATGTTTTGTTTATGAACATTCTGATCAACACAAAATTACTGAAGCAAAAATCCTTTCAAAGATTTCATCATTCCCTGACAGAACTCACCCTGGATTACATGGAATACCAAAATTTTTATTACTTCATTTATGCACCTTTTCAGTGCCCATTATTAAAAAAAATGGTAGACTTCTTGGCTAGTGGCTGCTGAGAAATTAATGGGCTTTGCCAAATAGGCATGGTCCCGCTTGTTAAAAAACCTGAGGGTCAAAAAAATCTTGATACTCTTCGGCCTATCTCTATGGTGCCATTGCTTATTAAAACCATTGACGGCCTTATTAGAGAGGATATACAAACAAACATTATTGGAAAATTATCAACCTATCAGTTTGCAAAGAAAGGGAGCTCTACTGCTGATGCTGTCAGTCGATTTCGACTTTTAGTTGATCATATTCACAGGAAAAGGATGCCACAGCCAGTTGCAGTTCAACTTGACTTTGCCGGAGCTTTTGATTGTGTCAGGATTGATGTGCTACTTGGTATACTGGAGAAATGCAAAATACCTCTGGCATATCTTCAGATGATTGAGAACCTTCTCTTTAACAGAGAAGTGTTTCTCTCACTTGATAGAAAAGTCGCTCCTGGCTTTCAGCCTTGTGTATCCATCCCTCAGGGCTCACCACTAAGTGCACTACTCTTTACAGTCTATGTGAACCCATTGCTGTTGAGCATTGAGTCTTTCCTTCCTGGGATTTATATTCCTTTATTGAGAAAGAACATATGTCATATTTCCTATATGGATGATGTGGTTGTGTTTCTCTCATCTCAGGATGAGTTCTCTAGACTTGAGGAAATCCTAGACAAGTTTGCATGTGAATTTGGCCTGGCAATTAATGGAGCAAAGTTGGAAATGTGGTCCATCCTGACAGGGAAGCAAATATCTGGTAGACTAAAAGCTCCCCACAGAAATTTCTTGGTTTTAGTATTGCTTCTTCTCCAGCAGTCATGAGGAAAGAACTTGAAAATTCATTAATTTTAAAGATTGAAAATACTGTTAATTCACTATCTAAAATTTATCTTTCTCTGTTTTGAAAGGTTGCACTCCTTAATTCTGTTATTTTACCAAAAATTATTTATTATCTAGCTGGTTTTTCACCAATAATTTGTTTCATCTGCAAAGTTGAATCTCTATGCAGAAAGCTGTGCTGGGGAGGGAAGACACCAGTAATAAGTCTTAATATTTTGTAAAAACCAAGATATTTTAATGGTTTAGGACTGCACTCGATTAAATTTTTTTTGATACAGAGGACTTACAATATCCTTGTTAAAATTTTCAAAGACAATGCAAACATAGAAAGTCCTTTACCTTTTGAAAAAATAATCCCCACTGGTCGTCTACCCCCTCATACAAAAAATATTTGGATGCAACAACAATTAACTATTGTCTTTAATAGTATCAAAAGCTCTAGCTCCATGTTTGGTGAAAAAATATCATACTGGAGTTCTTAACAATTAGTTCACTCTGGTAAATCTAGGACAGATAATCTTCTCCCAGTTGTAATCCCTCGTCTCATAAGGCTGACTAAATTCCTGAAATTGGAACCAAAGTTTGTGGATTTTTTGGTTAAGGTCAACCTTGGAGCCTTGCCTACTGGAATGTTTCTTTGTAATCAGAGGGGACACAACATTGATACAGTGTATATTCTTTGTAGAAGATTTGATGAGTCCATTGAACACATACTATAGCAATGTGAATGGTGGACTCGGTTACAGAATATTGCCCTACAGTGGATTACAGGATACAATTTTTCAAAGGTCTACCTTAATGATGCCTTCAAAAGTGGAAATTTTGGCTCCATCCACCTGGCCACTTTCATAAATTTTATCATATGGAAGATTAGATGTAAGGTATTATTTGATAGAGAGTTGGCTGGTCCTATTGAAGACATTTTCTTAAAGTTACTATATAAAGCTAAAGAAAGTGATCTAAGAACATGTCTGCCTAGCTTGCTGAGCAAACATGGAATCAATTAAATATTTAGCAATGGCCATGTATATTATTTATTCATGACACTTAAACTTTACATGCCATGAGATTTATATGCCAAATTAGATCACCCCTGATAAGTAACATAACATAATTTTTACTTTTAATCCTGTACTCATCATCTAATTTAATAACTAATTAGTCTTTAATGTATCAGACATGATTGTAAATATGAACTCTATATTACAATGTATATTTTACTTTTTGTGCAAATAAAGATTATTTTAAAAAAAAAAAAAATATATATTTTAAAAAAGCAACAGTTTTCATTGTTATGCAAGATCACATAACTATAATTCAATGTAAAAATATATTCTAAAAATACATTTCTCCTTTATAAAAAGTTGAATTGTTAAAACATTAGATCAGTTTATTTATTTTTAAAACTGTATATATAATATAAAACCAAAAGTTCAAATTTCTATACTAAACATTTATTTCAAAATGTAATCAGAAAAAGAATTTTCATGGAGCATTTTTAAGCTCCATCAGTTTTTGGAAAAAGCATACAAAAAAAAGTTCAATGTTTATTAGAGATTTTTTATCATTTAATTATCTAAAATTTTAAGTAAATGTAAATTGATAATTGATTTTGATTTATTTTTTACTTAATTATTTTATTTAGAGTAGGATATGTATTTATTCATATTGAAAAATTAAACTTTTTAGATAATTCTCTTTTTATCATCATTTTACAATATATAAAAATAGTGTCACTTTTATTACAATACTGTATTCAAATTTCTGCCATTCACCAAAATAAATCTTTTATATACCTAAGTAATAAATTTAAATTTATGTATGTTACTTTTTATTAAATTAATTTTTTAAGGAATTTTTACTAACAAGTTATATTTATCTTATAATACATTGCATTTAATTTTTAAACATTTTTCATTTTATCATTCTAATTACAAGTTTGTACTTGAATAACTTTGCCTTTTATTTTGGAATTTTTCTGAATGTAAACTCAATTTTGTTTCTAAATTTTTGAATTAAAAATATTCTACTTATAGTTTTGAAAAAAAAAAACATAAATAATAAACTGATCATAAAAATATTTACATATGTTTGTATTGTTCCCAAATCAAGATGTGAACATGTGTGGATATTTTTGCTCCATTACTATCTGTGTTGTTTAATAATAATAAAGCTTACTATCTTTTTTTCATTTTTATTTTGATAAAAATTTATGATAATGATGATGATGAAGTTCAAAATATAAAATGCATGCATGCTGTTAAATATATATAAATCCACTTATAATTATTTGTCCATGTAGTGGCAGCCTTTTTTTCTGTATGTTATGTGATTGCTGAGACAGTATTCATATTGAGAATTAGAAAATTAAAATCACATTTAAAATCATCTCAAACAGCAATAATAGTAGCAAAAGTTAATATCAATCCTTTGAGTTCATTCTAATTTTTGAATTTGAACAAAATTGCAGCAAAATGGTTTGATGTCAGTATTTTCAGTGAATCCTTTGCCCAAGTATTCATAAAGAATCACACATTTTTGGATAATACATTTCCATTTGCTGAAACATTTTTATGTCTGTTTTCCACCTGCAAATTTAATGTTTTCTTTTAAATTTTTACTAATTGCTTAGCATAAAATCTAGATGAACGTTAACAGTTTCAAAAAATACAAATTTTTAAAATTAAAAAACAAAATAAATGGAGAAAAACATTAAATTCTTTGAGAAATATTTGTCAATAAAAAAATTAAATTTTTTGAAATAATTATAATAAATACAATTTTTCAAAAGTATTTTTTACAGAAGTTAGTTAGTTCTCTAATCTTAACCCCCCCCCCAAATAAGAACTTTTTTTTTTGCTAATTTGCTTTGATTTCTTAAAAAAAATCCATACCAAAAATGAAAAAGTCCTTTATTAAAAAAATAAAAACTTTAAAAATCTTTTTCAACATCTGAGACTTAATGTCTACTTCCAGAAACTAAATTCAATTTAGTTAACAAAAAAAAGTATTTCATAAACTAAACTTAATCAACTAAATTTAACCATCTACACCAAACACTGAGCCATAATTTCATTTTGTGATACTCAGAAGTGATATTGAGACCATAGTTTAAGTTCATTTCTATCTTAATCAAATATTAAATAAACTTATGTTTTTTAAAATAACATTTCTGAAAGACTGATTTTAATCACTTAAGTGTAATGTAAATACTTTTAGTAATGTTATCTCCATTCATAACATATTCTACTGTTCAATACTTTGTATCTTTTTGAGAAAAAATATTTGCCTCACACTTTTGAATATAAAATTAAAATATTATCATAAGATGACATACCCCAAGACAATTTTTTGCAACTACTATTAGCATACAATTTTTCATCATTTTTAAAGATAAATTACCTCACATAATATTAAGCTATTAATATATATGGAGTTTGAACTCAGATATTCACATGACCCTCAACTATCCATGCTATCTCATACAGCTGACACACTTGATCACACACATGTCGAAAAGATAATCACCAATATATGTATTTCATGCTAAAACAGCACTCATCAAGTTGGTCCAGATTATCATCTCCCCACACATATATACAATCAATACTCAGCTTATATTAAGATAGCCAATATTCATATTTTAATGGACAGTTTTCAACTGACTCCACCCCACAACTCTTCAGCCATCCATTTCATTGAAAATCTGATGGTGGAATGCTCAAAGCCCACATTGGTGCCAACCTTCTCATCCAACCCATGTTAACCATAAGTCACTCTGATCCCTTATGTACAGGATATAATCCATTTACATACATATACAAGGGATGGGCAGACCTTACAGCACTATATTTTAA
Source organism: Epiperipatus broadwayi (assembly GCA_028023455.1). Lineage (NCBI taxonomy): Eukaryota > Metazoa > Onychophora > Udeonychophora > Euonychophora > Peripatidae > Epiperipatus > Epiperipatus broadwayi. Next base: position 124,600 of record JAQFVV010012852.1, read on the forward strand.
TGTATGATTTTTCTACAGTACAGGCTTTTTCATACCTGCACTCCAATATATAATATGTAGGGGGTTTGAACTCAGAATTTCACATGACTCTCAACTAGTCACACTATCTCATACTGCTGACATACTTGATCAAATATATGTCAAAAAGATTAATAATCACCAATATATGAATTTTGTGCTAAACCAGCACTCATCAGTTGGTCCAGATTATCATCTCCCCACACATATATACAATCAATGGTCAAATTATATTAAGATAGCCAATCTTCATACTTTAATGGACAGGATTAAATCCATTCCATCCCACAACTCTTCAGCCATCCATTTCATTGAAACTCTGATGATGGAATGCTCAAAGCCCACATTGGTGACAACCTTCTCATCTTATCCATGTTGACCATAAGTCACTCTGACCCCTCATGTACATGACAATCCATTTACAGATATATAGCCTGTACTGTAGAAAAAATCATATCTTAAAATAAGACTATTTAGTAGATAAGTCTTAGCACTAAGTCAAGATATAAAATCATCCACTACCATACATCTGAAGTCAAAATTTTCTTTTTGAAAAACCTTCAAACAACTTAAAAATTAGGATGCCAAAATGGAATTCATGGAAGGTTTCAAACATTTTTTTTGTAAATCTAATAATAAATTCAATTGTATTTAAGATTTTTAGATAATATAAATATCTCATTAATAGGTTTAGAAATAAAATTTAACAGCTGCCTTTTATATAGCTGTTTTTTAATATAAGCAATGAATCACATTGTTAATGGCTGTACTGTTTATGCATACAATGGCAGATATATGTAGAACAAAATGAATATTTAATTAAAAAGTAATCAAGGAAGTTTAAAATGCAAGTTGTTAAAAGTTTAAATTCTGGTATAATTGTAAATTTCTTCTGAAAAAGGTCATTGTCAATCCTGAGTTTAATTTTAAAGGGAATAGAATCAATCTATATAAACTTTAGTGGAAGAAAAATACGAGAAAAAAGACTATTTCAAAAAACTAAAGCATGGAAGACAAAATAAAACATGTTATTGTTTCTATAAAAATATTATTGCGTAAGTCCTATTAAACAACCCAAATTAAAAGTATTATTTTTTTATGTTTTTAAAATTTTAAATAAGTTTATAGTGTGATTAACAACTGTATTTATCTCAAAATAAAAATAGTTGAAAGGCTTGTAGAATTTTAAATTTGTATATAAAAATATGTATAAATTAGTGTATACTAAAAAAAAAAATGGCATTTAAAAAATTAAGGCTCATACAGCTATATGGTGCAGTAAGTAGAACAAAAAACTGATGAAAAAAAATAACATACTTCACCAAGCATACTATCACATGTATGCAAAATTATTACAAATAAACAATGAAGTTGAAATAAAATTATATATGTGTAAATATTAAATAATATAACCTTTTAGATGGAATTAAACTACCTTTCACATATGTACTATGAATTGTCAGCTCGTATTTTTAAAATATCTATTGATGAGAACTGCTGATACTTCATAGTGCATGTGAGAAAGATAGTTTGCTTTCATCTAAAGTATACATGCATGTGCGTGAGCATCTCTGTATATTGATTTACTAATTTTCCCTTTGATTGATAATAATTACATTATATATTTTGGCTAAATAATAAATTCTAGTTTATTTCAGTAAAGAAGCTGTATATATGTTTCTCAGTTATTGTCATTATATCTGCATAAATATTTTACTTCGAATTTATTATTATATGCTTGTAATGTTATATTTGATTTTGATAAAACTAGAATTCATTGATTAATCCATTGTATTTTTAAAAATAATATAGCAAGTTATTTAAGATATTGTAATATAATCATGCATTAATCATTTATTGATTTCAATATTATCATTGTTTGCTTTCTGCATTAAACAAATATATACTTAATTATTAAATTAGATAATTATCTATTTACAATCTCATTATATGTATTGTTCATATCTTTAACTATATACATATTATATAGATAAATTAAAGTTTTATTCTTCTATGCTTTGTTATGCATCCAGGAATTGTAAGATGCAAGTTCATGTGTGTATACATTCCATACAGTTTTAGTTTAGAATTATATGGATAATATCAGACTATCATCATTATTGTAGTGATTATTGTCAAAAATCATTTTCTTTTTTAAGATTCTTATGCATTATGAAATCAATTGGCCACATTGAGTATGTTCATCATTATTTTGATCATTACGAAATACCACTAATATTTATTTTAAATGAAGTTACATATCTTAATAAATATAATTGTTTTACACTTTTTTTTACATATTGTCAATATATGTGTAGGTTTTTTATTGGAGATCATTTATGGTTTTCACATGTATGTGGACATGTAATCAATGAAGCAAGTCATATATGGTGTGACATTGCTTTTATTAGCTTCTATTTACAAATATGTAATATAGAGAATATACCAATAACTCAAACAAGCTCTTAATTGATAAGTGCAATAAGAGAAAAATATTTAAAATCTCTATCTGGAGCATTCCCATCCTCAGACCAATTAGTTTTGAGCTTTTGGCTCACCTCAATGAGGAGCTAGAATATTCAGACACTAGATCTAAAATATCAACTCAAAACCCAGCACTTATTTAATATGTAACCTTTAAGTAGAAACTCTGAAATTTTTGGACATGAAGAGGTCTTTAACTCCAGCTATGTAACTTAAATAGCTATATGGGACTGAACCAAATTCAGATTTACCATCTATTAATAGCTTTAGTATTGCCAAGGCCTTAAAGTCAAAATTATAATAATCAATAAAGCAAATTATATATAGCATGACATTGCTTTTATGAGTTTGTATTTACAAATAGATAGCTGGAGTTAAAGACTTTTTCATGTCTGAAAATATCAGAGTTTTTACTTAAAGATTACATATTAAATAAGTGCTGGTTTTTGAGGTTGATATTTTAGAACTAGTGTCTAAATATTGTAGCTCCTCATTGAGGTGAGCCAAAAACTGAAACCAATTGATCTGGGAATGTTCTAGATAGAGATTTTAAATATTTTTCTTTTACCACACTTATCAATTAAGAGCTTGTTTGAGCTATTGGTATGCTCCCTATATTATATATTTGTAAATACAAGCTCATAAAAGCAATATCATGCTATATATGACTTGCTTTATTGATTATTATAAATTTTGCTTTTAAGGTCTTGGCAATGCTAAAGCTATTAATATATGGTAGATATGAATTTGGTTAAATCCCATATAGCTGTTTACATTAGATTGCTGGAGTTAAAGACTTTTTTATATCCAAAAATTTTAGAGTTTCTACTTAAAGGTTACATTTTAAATGTGCTGGATTTTGAGTTGATATTTTAGAACTAGTGTCTGAATATTCTAGCTCCTCACTGAGGTGAGCCAAAAGCTTGATACCAATTGGTCTAAGGATGTAAATGTTCCAGAGAGATTTTAAATATTTTTCTCTTACTGCACTTATCAATTAAGAGCTTGTTTGAGCTATTGATACACTCCTTATATTACGATGTAGTCATGGATATTGGTTATATAAGATGGAGTGGATAACTGTAGAGAGCTTGAAAGTCTGAGTTCAAGTCCTATCTAATCACATTAAATTTACTATATACAATATACATGTATTTAAATACTATATATTCACCATGTATTCTGTCCATTCTCTTCTGTATATTTATATGGACATATTAAGGTTCTATATGTGAGGAGTCAGGGTGAGTTAAAATTAATGTGGGTATGACAATAATATTGGCATCAACAAGGTATTTGAGCATTCCATCTTCAGAAATTTCAATGATATAGATGGCTGAAGAGTTGGAGAGTGAAGACGATTGAAGCTTGTCCATTAAAGTTTGAAGATTTGCTATCTTAATATAAACTGAGCACTGATTTATATATGTGGGAGATGGTGACCTGGGCCAACTGATGAGTGCTGGTTCAACATGAAATCTGTATATTGGAGATCATTTATCTTTTTCACATGTATGTGGTCATGTGTATCAGTTGTATAAGATGGAGTAGATAACTGTAGAAAGCTTAAAAGTCTGAGTTTAACTTGTCTTATATATATATATATATAAATATATACATCTAAATATCCCTTAAATATATATATATATATATATATATATATATATAAAATATTTTAAGGGATATTTAGATGTAAATATTTAATGTATTGATTTATTCATTTATAATTAATTAAAAAGCACTTTACCTAGAACAGTAGCCAATGAAAACCAACTATTGAATAGTCTAGGTAAAGTGCTTTTTAATTAAGTAATTATAAATGGATAAATTTACATATTAAATATTTACATACTGTAATGTTACATTTACTATTGTAATTATCTTATACAGCCAAAAACTGTAAAAAAAAAATTACTGGCTTTATTTTATGGTTAGGCAAATGAAATTCAGCACTATCATTGGTTAGATAGTAGATAATATACTCAAAATTAAGTTTAAAAGTCTCTCAAATTATTGTCTAAAAGAAAATATAATTTTAAAAAGTATTTAAAGATGTTTTTCAAGCAGATATTGTTAATCAATAAATATATATAATATGTGCATCTGTATTTTTTTTAAAGCACAATTGAATTTTATCAATAAATAGATACTTACACACACACAAAATAAATATTTTATAAGGAAATACAGAATAGGACACTAAATCAATCATAACAACACAAAATATTTTAAAATAAGATAATTATAATTAAGATTACATTCACTTAAGGTTGTAGAGCAAACAATTCATTTAAAATATATGTGTGCATGCATGAAATTTTATTTTTTAATTTGATCAGATTATAAATATAAAACTGACAAAATTAATTTATCTTATTTAATTTAAAGGTATTTATTGTATGAATAGGTAATTAAATATTTGAGAGCTTTAAAAAAATTAATATAATAAATTATAAGTTATTTATTTATTAATTAAATTATTAGTAATAATAACAAGTCAGATGTCACATGACTTATATATAGCTTGCACTTACAAATATGTAAAATTAAGAGCATGTAAAAGTTTTACTTTCCTTATTTTTTCCATAAAAATTTGGAAATAGAAAAGCATGATGAGAAATATTAGCTATTAAGATATCAGATGACCAAGAGATGTAAATAGTGGTGCTTGGAAAATCCAGTTAGTCATTGGAAATTTTCAGTACATACAAAAACTAGGCCAATTAAAATTTTAAAATAGCCATTTTGTGAGCCTACTTCATGATGACAAAGTATATCAACTCAATTTAAGCATTTTGCATAGCTTAGCAAAAAATGTTTTCTTACTCCTTGATAAATAACAACAACAAACCAGAGATTATTATTACATGCTAATTCAAGAAAAAAATTAGTATTCCTTTCAACTTTTAATAAAACTTTGTAAAATTGCTAATGGGATGCTTATAATAACTTCAAACATGGTCACTTAACTCTTCATTTTAAATACTTATGAAATAGCTTATCTTTCAACTCAAATAATTATAAAACAACTCATTTATTCCTTCAAAATAATGTTGGAATATCTTTTTTCAGAACTATGGATTAGTGAAAGATGAACTTTAATTAATAAGTTTAAATTCATGTATATAATTATATAAAATTTATAGCTTGGATAAAATGGTGAATTATTTAATGAGTCAATGTATCTATGAATTATAATTTATTGCTTGGTCATATTAAATATAAAAATGAGTTGAACCATATAGCAAAAGGGATTAAATTTCTGTAAACCAAAGGATTAATGATGTATTGCTAGTAAATAAGTGATAAATGCCAGTCATCAGAATATAAAAGTGCAAGTGTTTTCCAATGGATTAAACCATTTAACTTTTTGTATAACTACAATTCACCACTAATGTTTTAAAAATGATGTACAAATTAGAGATGTCACTATATTAAAATATTACAAATGTAAAAGTCATTGGTACATATCCTAAAATGAATTAGTGTGCTAAAAATATAATGAGAATTGGATTACCAAATGTGATTAAGGAAATTTTATTATATCTTCATATTAAGTTCTGATAAGAATTAAATCTACAAAAGGTATTATATTGTGTTGATAATATAATATTTGATGTTTTTATTAAAATATTGCTAGTGAATTTTTAAATTTTGGAATATTATGCAAGTGTAAATATTATCATAGGATAAATTTTAATCGTTCATAACAGTGTGATGACAAACTGTTGGATTACTTTAAATAAATTTTGTTATAGTGTATATTTATTTTTGTTTTAATTATTGTTAGCGTAATAAAGACATTATAAAGTTCTTCAAATATTCTAAGATATGACTATACAGGTAAGGAATTTATAAATTTTATTAATTATAATATTGTATATAGGATTTATATCAGAGTAAGGTTTTAAACTCATTATAATATTTGTAATAAACTTCATTGTAACCCCTCCTATTATCTTTATTTTGCCACATATTTATCTACTTATTTTTAGTTCTGGACTAACTCTATTTAAATAGTATCATTCCTTTAAGTGTCATTTTATTGCATTGATTACTAAAAAAATCACTATAGATTTCAATAACAAGTCTTTTTCCCCCTCAATACAAACGCAAAATCTGCTGAAAATATAAATGAACATTAATTTTACTATCTATAATTGTTTATAGTGAAATATTTTTTGTAATAACAATATAAAACTTTAAAATTCTGAAATCAATAAATCATATCTGCATTATAGAAGTTTTTACATTAATAGTTTTTGTATTAATAATAGTCTATCGCAGGGGTGGCCAACTTTTGTGTTCATAAGATCTACTTTTAATTTTTACTTTCAAAATTATAACTTTATTTACACCTTAAGTAGATACAAGAGAAATCAATGATAGCATAAAATTAGGTCAATAAGAAAGTTTCAATGAATACATATAAATGTGGTATGCAAATCATGTATATAAAAATCTAAAGTTGTATTAGATCAATAACTTAGTCTCAAGAGCTGCATAAAAAAATTGTGATAGGCAAATTAATGCAAGTATGAAAGAAACATAAATAAATAAATATAAATAAAATCAAAGATTATAATAATGTCTTAAGGCAAACCTATATATAAGGTTTAGAAATTTCATTGATTAAGGACTATATTGGCCCAAAGGCCAATGAGGACTATAATTAACAATATTTACAAGTTGATATATAAAAGGGACTATTGAGAATTGTTAATTAGGATATATAGATAAATTAATTACACAGTGTGGAATTAATGCAAAGTTTAGGTATTAAATATATAGGATGAATGAAAGATCTACATAGTTAAAGTTTAAATTATTATTAGGTGAAATATGGGATACATTATTCATTCAGCAGATGGGAGAAAGTTCAAGTTTTAGGCTTAAGAATTTCATGAATTAAGTCTATAGCCTCATCTGGATCCAGGTTTGGTCAGTTAGCCAAGCCCGTCAAGTTCGTTTATCCTCATCTTTTATCTTATAGAGGGACTTGAAAAATCGATTAACCATTGAGTCATCACAGCCATGATCAAATATCATGCTACATCAAGTAGTCCAAATTGAGAAGTTAATGAAAGTGGCCAGTCACATTGTTCTGAATTGACCCTTTTTAATTGTGGCCTTAAGAGAAATGTTAGCTGGATCATTGCCATTTATCCATTCTAATGCTATATTTTGGAGGTAAGTCCACAAACCACATTGATTCAGAATGTGGTCAATAGACTCCTTCTAATTGTTGCATAGGGAGAAAAGGGGGTTGATGTTGTAACCCCTTTGGTAGTGGAGAAAGGTCCCAGTGGGGAGTGCTCCAAGGATGATTTTTATTAAAAAAATAAACAAATTTTGGACTCAGTTTGATGAATTTTGTTAATTTGGAAAATCGAGAGATTTCTATAGAAAGTATATTAACAGATTTAGTTTTTCCAGGAAACATTAATCGATAAACTTCCCAATATGATAATTTCCCCTGGAAAAGGGAACCTGATGACAGGAAATTTTGAATAATCACAGTAACTTGCTTTTGTAACCAAATGCTTCTCCATCTATGCAGAGGTGGATTGGTAGGCTCAACCTTTTCCATGGAGAAGGGGCACTCCATATCAGGATTATCCTAAAAAATCTTGAATAGTACATTATAAGTTCATTGGAGGTAAAAAAATCTTCAGTGAGTGAAGGCTAAGGCATCCCTATGCTGAGAGAGAACATTCACCATATTTTCTATATGGATGATGTGGTGGTGTTCCTCTCATCTCAGGATGAGTTCACTAGGCTTGAGGAACTCCTAGATCAATTTTCTCACAAATTTGGTCTCAGACTAAACAGAGTAAAATTGGCCATGTGGTCAATTCTATCAGGCATGCAAATCCCAGGTGGGTTTGAAGCCCCCTCAGAAATTTCTCAATTTTCTCTAGCCTCATCCACTATGAGGAGTGAACTTGAAACTTCCTTACTAGGGTAAGGTCAATTCTACAGTACAATCACTATCTAATGTCTACCAGTCCTTTTTGGGGAAGGTAGCACTACTGAATTCTGTAGTATTACACAAAATAACATACTATCAGGCAGGATTTTTTCCCATGGGCAAGTTTACCCAAAAGATTGAAACCTTATGCAGAAAACTTTGCTGGGGAGGCAAGACTTTTATCATCAGCCTCAACCTACTTTTTATTTTTAAAATATGTTGTGATCAACTTGTTGTCATAGACATAGCCTAAGTGGAGGAGGTGTGAAATATATACTATTTTTATATATCTACCTAGTAAAAAATAACAATTATTTAACGAGCCAAAAAACTCATGTCATGGGGAATTAAAGCAACATGAGTAATTATTACAATATTTATTAATTCAAATTAGCTACATTAAATCAAAATTAAAAATATTATTTTCAATAATGATATGACTTAGTGGACTTCACCTATCTGGAATTGAAAAAAAATTTAGAACAAAAACAAAAATAACAAAAAAAACTTTCGACTTAATTTGTTTCACTTGTTACCCAACAGCTCTTGCCAGACTGGCCTTGTGATCAATCAGTGGATCATTATCAACTTGTTGGACATTCCTGGCTTATCATATGGTTTTTTTTTTCTGGCCCTTTTTTTGTTTGGACTAAATGAAATATTGGAACATTAATTTTTTCCCAATTTCATTCCTTATCATGCTTTGTTATATTTTCTTTTCATTATTGTTTTGTTTTTATTTATTTTATTAAATAAAAATAATAATAATGTAGAAAAAAATTTTTTGTTAAAAATAAAAAAATTTTATTACATAATCATGAAAAATCAGTAGCATATTAATAAAAGATTAAATTTAGCTTTAAAAATCAGTTGTTAAATCTTAAAGCAGTTTTGTTTGGTTTTCCATGTAATAGAAGAGTAAAATAGTTATTGAATAGAAATCATTAAAAGTGGTGGGGGGGGGGAATTATATCAGCAACAAACCATAAAATGCCTGAATAAAAATAAAATAAAAAAATATTGATTAATTATGTAATGTAATATTCATTAAATCATAAAAAAAAAAAAGATTTTTTTAAGCATATTGATTTTTGTAAGACAGTTACCAATTCACAATTATTTGTCAAGTCACTAATATAAATTTTTACTATCACTTAGTTAGGTCTGTGATTGTATGCATAAATTAAACAGGTACTATCAATATGATTAATGGTTTGTATTTAAAAACAAATGGTTATTAAATTTTGTTTCTAAACCTAATACTAAGTCACTAATAATATAGCTGAAAAGCTTTTATTAGATCTTGAAAAAATATTTGGAAACTTCTATCAATTTCATTTTGGTGCCATAATTTTTATGTTGTTTAAAAGAAAGTTTGACTTCATATGTAGACTGCGGTCGAAATCACACTTGATGTATTGTTGAAACTGATCTACTTAATTGTTTATTACACATTTCCTGTGGGATTATATGTTATTGATAACTGGCAAAAGATGCAAAAAATATGACTTCAACTATTCAGCAGTAGAATATGAAATGAATACTTATTGTTGAAAATATTTATATTACATGAAAGTTATGATAGCCAGTCTTAAAATATAAAAGTATGTCTAATTTTTGATAAAGATAGAAAAGAAGTTACACTATGATCTCAACATCACTCCTAAATATTATAGTGTAAAGTTATAGCTCAAAATTTGGTGTAGAAGATTAAGTTCAATTTATGTGATGTTTTTTTTTTATTAACTAGATTCAACTTAATACTTGGAAATACATATAATGTTCCAGATGTTGAAAACAAATTTCCAAAGCTTATATTTTTTTATAAAAGTAATTTTTTTAAATTTTTGGAATACATTTTGTTTGTGTGTGTGTTGAAGTCAAAGCAATGTTATTAACAAAAAAGGATTTATTTTCTTTTTGGGAAAGAAGATGAAAAAATTGAATTAGATAAAAAAAGATATTTTGTAAAAATTATTTTGCCATAATTATTATTTCAAAACATTTAAATGTTTTATTGAAGAGTGTTTTAGACTGAAATCATGGATAGTTGTAATATGGACTATTGCCTATCAGAACTTATTCTTAATATCTTTATTGTAGCTTGAATCAGCATACCTTAATGAAAAAGTGGTTCTTAATAGAAAACTTTTTCCATTTTTATTGCATTGTTTTTGTTAATATTTAAAATAAACATTTCATGAGCTTTATTTGAATTATAAACAGCTTAAAAGAAGACTGGTGAAAGATATTTCAAAATATCTGAAGAAGACTGCTAACCAGTTGAAACTGTCATAAATTAATAAAACTTATTACAAAAAGTGCATTAAGAGAAAGATAGAGTTTTATAAAGATAGAATAATTCTTTTAAAAATTATTCTTTCAAAAAGGAATAGTGACCAATATTTTAGTGTCAATGTTAAATTTTATAAGGTTTAAAATTTTTACAGTTAAATTTATATCAAATTTTTAAAATAGTTTCTACATAAATAATGTTAATAAATAATTTTGCCAATAACTGTTTTATTTGGATTCTAATTTTCTTAGGAAGTCAGTTTAAATTTAACAATATGTGTTTTTTTTTATTATGATTTTGTTTAGGGTAACAATTATGTGATTTTGCATTAATGAATTTTCTATCAATCTTGTTGGATTTAGAATCTGATCTGTATCAATTCTTGCCTACTAGGACAATAGTAATTTTCAAAATTCAAGAATTTACAAAAAAAAAATAATGTGTGAAAATAAAATTAATGATTTAATTAAATAATTTATTTAATGAAAATTAATGTGATTATTGTAAAAAGGTTTAAAGTAACTTTAAAAATATATTTGTCTTTTCTCTATAAATAATAAGAATATGTGGGTGTTAATGAAATTCAGAAAGTATAAATAAATGAATGGGCTTTTTTTTTTAATTAATCGGAGTAATTGTTCAGTGTTAGAAGGTTAGATATGCATACATATGATTACAACAATCAATCCATTGCAGTTCATTTTAATATTTTTTATCTCTAGTTTCTTTTCTCTTTATATCATTTCAGAATTTTTTATTATTTCATCTATGCATTTCTCTAGGTTTTTTTTTCAGATTTCTAAAAAGACACCTAATATTTATATAATGAATTCTAAACTACTATTCTGAATTATTATTAATAATCATTCAGGGTGAAATATGATATCTTGCTTTATGAGTTGCATTGTTATTGTTTTCTAAAAGCTTCATTATCATAAAACAATCTCAAATACCGATTATAACCACTATATTATGTAATACTAGTTCTCTATTATAAGTCACCTATAATGTGTATGGCAATTTCAGATCCAAGGAAAGAAAAGAAAGGAAAAAACTACTCTAGAAATGAGTTTTGCATTGACTATATAAACTAATTTGTGAACCACAAATAGATATACATATTGAATATACTGGTCTAATATTTTATTTGATATTTGAGATACTAACTTTTAATTTCTTCAGCAGAAAACTTTTTTCTGAAATACTTCAATATCATGTCTTATTATATAGCTCTCCAAGTTATTTTATTTTCTGTCATATCGTTCCAATAAAATCAATCATTGTTGTATTTCTTTGAGATGTCTATGAGATAATTTCTATAATGTAACTGGATCTATCTTTCCATAAAACCATACTCAAAAACACTTTTTAGGAAATAATACATGGCATACTAATAGCTTGCACAGTTCATTCATTTTACATGTTCTATACAACTAAAATGTGGTTTTATAATACTCTCATATGTATGTAAATGGATTATTCTCCAGTACAACATGAGAGATCAGAATGACTAAACAGTAAACATGGGTAGAGTGGCAACATTGGCACTAATGTGGGCTTTGAATGTTCAATCATCAGATTTTCAGTGAAACGGATGGCTGAAGAGTTGTGAATTGGAGTAGTTTGAAGCCTGTCCATTAAAGCATGATGATTGACTATTTTAATATAAAGCTGAGCACTGATTGTATATATGTGTAAGGATAGTAATCTGGACCAACTGATGATTGCTGGTTTAGCATGAAATACATATATTGGTGATTATTTATCTTTTCTATGTGTGTATGATCAGGTGGGTCAGCAATATGAGATGGCATGGAGAGTTGAGGGTTGTGTGAAAGTCTGAGTTCAAATCCCTTATATTACATTATATATGTGTAGGTGTGTGTAAGGCTATACAGTGTATTAATTTGAATATTAAACTTTATAGTATTATATCAAGCAAACTGAAAAATATATTGATAGATTTTATGACCTTGCCATTGTATTTTTAAATTTTTACAGGACATTCTTAAATGAAACTTTTCTAATGTCTTTCTATTATATTAATAGGATGTCAACTCTCATTTACATACTATGAGATAAAATAACAATTCTACATACAACTAACTTAATTGCAGTAATTATTCTCTATGATAAAATATTCTATATTTTATTTTTTTAAAAGCAGCAGCAACACACTGGAGTCTGTGTTTGACCTCAACATCTAAGTTCGCCTTTCTACTTATAAGCTACCAAGACATTTAAACTACTTTACATTCTCAAGTTGATAAACACCCAAGCTAAAAAAGATTGCTTAGGATTGTTTTTCCATCCCTGTCTGATAACGAACTTAAATTTTTTCAACATTAATTAATAATCCAATGTCTTTATATGTTATATTCAATACTTTAAGGACATTATGTAAACCATTTTTGAACTGGAAAAAATAGCACAATCATCAGCACACTATAAAACCAGACTCCAAGAAGATGAAGTTTTTGAGTTTAATTCATTCAAATTAAAAATTTGATCACCAAATCTGTATGTATCTCGATTCCTGTTTGATTAATCCACCTTTAAATAATTCTGAAGACTAATATCATAAAAATTAAAAGTAATATTGGAGCAAGTACATGTTTAACACCTGTTTTCATTTTAAATGTTTTTAATTTTCTATCTGTAGTGATATTTTCTCTCATCCCATCATATAGAAACTATATAATAAGAATAGCTGTATAATACAAATAAATTTTAGTAGATAACCGCCTAATTTCACGCAATATCATAGATCTGTCCTATTAATTGAATCAAATGCCTTGACTAAATCAATAAAACCAGTGCATAAATTATTTCTTTGTTCCAACCCTTTTTTGCATTTGCCTGGCAACAAACACCAGCTTATTCAACAAAATTCTTAAAAGTACTTTTGCTGTAATGGATAATTACTTCAATATTGTCTACTTTTTAAACAATATTAACGCAAACTCATATTATATATATATTGTATGCGTATGTGTGTGTGAGAGAGAGAGAGAATTTAAATATTTTATACATTTATTAAGTGATTCTAGAGAATCTCCTATCAGTATGTACTGTGATAAAATAATGAAAAATGTTCAGTGGAGTTTAACACAGACTCGGTTTTGCGATCTAAAAGTTCTTGGATCAAAATTCAACTTGTCACTTCTAGTTCTCTTATGGCATATAACCTCTCGAGAAATTAATTATTTGAATCTTATTAGTTCATCAAATCAGCAGAAGTTTTTCATTGATTTCGTAATCATTAACAAAAATTATAAATGTGTGTGTGTGTGTAATGCATAAAACATCTATGCCGTTCTGAATTCTTTTTTTTTTATAAGACTTTAATGAGCATGATAATTTATTTTCATTAATTACCATATCCAAACAATTTTGACGGTAAATCTAAGTTTCCAAATAGGATTTACATAATAAAGTAGTAATAGCTATGTAAATTTTACTTACCAACCTTCCTCGATTCTTTAAGAAATCGTTCATGCCTAAGCGAAGTAGAATACTAGTGACTTAATAGCCACGGGAAACTTGTTTGAAAACCAATAACCCGGAAAATTGTCCACAATAAAATAGACACAACTCTAGCTAATAAAACAGTCCCTAAATAAATCTATTTCTGTATCTTATATAAGTAAAGATACGTTAGGGTATAAATTTATTGCACGGTAAAAATAAAAAGTTCGCTTTAAAAAACGCCATATGGATGAACTTTACTAACAGATCTTTTATTGTAGACTTTTGTCAGATCAGACGGGACATTCTGCCCCATTGGGAAATATCGTAAAAAATATATAAAAAGCCCCTTACGATCAAATAAGATAGCTTCTTTTATGAATTCAGAAATCAGCTGTAAATTAGTGGTTAAAGATTAACTATTAATAGAATAACGACTGTCTATATACTTTTTTTCTTTTTTTTAATGTGACATTAAGAAAAACTGATCCGGCTATAATACCACCACGTCAAAATGGAATATTTAATTAGGGATTACTGTAACGAAAAAAGCTTATTGTTTTCAAGTACACTTCCCCCTCACTTTCTTTATAATCAAGATAAATTTCGTGATTTATTTTAAATTTAAAATTTTTCTGTAAAATATTTATATAATCATAAGATACAAAGATATTTTATCCATCAATTATTATTTTTTTTTTGTAAAATTATTACTTATTTTATTGAATCATATATATATATATGTTTGATTTTTTTTTAAAGATATATATACAGTATATGTTGTGTGCTATATAGCTTAATATGCGAGAAATGGTATTATTAAATATATATATATAACATTTTCTGGTGATATAAATTAAATTTTAACGAAAGTGAATAAATTAGAATACATTTGACTATATTAGAACCTAGATGAAGTTTAGATTAGCAGAATTTTCAAGCAAAGCCCATAAACAACTACATGATCCAATATTGGATTGGTAGATAAATAAAAATATAACCTTTCTTAATTAGAAAGAGAAACTGTTAAAACCGTCATAAATGTTCTCCTTGTCTGTTTCTTGGGAAGGGGTATCTATAGCGAGGTACTAGTTTACCATTACATTTATCACAGTAGTTGTAAACTTTTTTTTATATCTCCTTATAGACACTTTAATGCAATTTGAAGGCTATAAAAAGCTCTGATGAAGACTGCAGGACAGTCAAAACTATTAGAAAAATAAAGGGGGAATTATATAAAAATTACATTAAAGTATATGTGAGGAGATTTATAAAAAAGTAATATATATGAATATATGAAGAAATGCAAAAAAAAAAAAAAAAAGTAAAGAAGATTTAAGAATAATACTTTTAAACTTCAGTATAAAGAATAACTAAAAAACTTATTGCTTAGAAGTTCATAAGATTTTTGATTATTGGAAGTGACAGAGCTGGAGTTTGATGCATGGATCTTGGGCTCCAGAGTGTCACTTTACTATTTACATAAAATAATGCAGAGCATATACATCAGATATGCAATAGCCAAAATAACTACATTTAAATGTGCACAAAAAATTTTCCACTGTTTTTGGCTTTGTCTTGAAATCCAATATATGAAGATGCTAAGTTTATAATAAATCTTCAACAATCTCAGCATGAATAACAAATTTTGCTATAGCAGATTTTTTTTATGATTAATTAATGCAATTTTTTATAAATAAAAAAATAGTTGATTTAAGTTTGTGGAATGAGACAAAAATAATATGACTTTATATGCATACATACCTAAAATAAAAGACCATTAACAATATAAAAAAAAAATTCTGAGAGTTTTATAAATATGAAAATTAGTGGAATGCATTTTGGAAGTGTTAAATAACCAGAATTTGCACATTTAAAAATACTTTCTCTGAGTTTAAATCCAGGGTAAAGTATGGTGAATAATTATGTACTATTAGTAAATATTGGATACTCACTGATGATTTGTCTAATTGTTTGAATATTAATCACATGTTAAAAGATAAATAAAAACATAGATTCAGCAATCAAAAGATTATACTTTCTTCAATAGTAGTGAAAGCAACATAATATTACTCTTTTATTGTTTCTTTTTTTAAATCATTGCAACAACATTCACCTGATGGAACTTTTATCTACTATCTAATATTATTTGCATATTTGTTTACTAAATAGCTAGCTAGGCTAGTTATCTATCTTTTACTTATGAAAACAGCCTTGATACCAGATAGAAGATTCATAGTTTAAGTAAGCTTGGGATGATATCATGTGTATATATATATATATATATATATATATATATATATATATATATATATATATATATATATATATATATATATATATATATAATATGGTTTCAGTGCAGTGTGGAAGTTAAATAGATTATTTGTCAGTCTGCTTTCAAAACCATGTTATATTTACCTGTTTAATGAGGTTTATTTAAACTTCTTTGAATTATGAATTTCAATCCGTCAATCTTTAGAGTCCATATAAATATATAAGACCATAGATAAAGGTGAGTACCCATCTTTATCATAATAAAAAAGTTGCCTTGA
Organism: Epiperipatus broadwayi; assembly: GCA_028023455.1. Lineage (NCBI taxonomy): Eukaryota > Metazoa > Onychophora > Udeonychophora > Euonychophora > Peripatidae > Epiperipatus > Epiperipatus broadwayi. The sequence continues at coordinate 141,392 of JAQFVV010012852.1, forward strand.
CAACAAACATTTTGAGATTCTCTGTATTGTCTAAGTGTTGTCTGCTTATATGTATTTGCATATATAAATAAGAAATAGAAACACTGCATAATGCTAACTGAAAGCTACATAAAATATTTAAAATGCCCCATAGCTAAATTATTGCAGCCACATTCCTGCTTTAAATAAATAAAGCCTGAATTTTTACTTTTCAATGGGCTGCCAAATGGGGAGTGCACCTGAAACAATATAATTATGAGACATTTCAAATGTTATTTTTATACACACCTGGGTCTCATTTTATGTGGATTTATTTAATGTGCTATTACTTTAAATATTATAAATTTTGCACACTCACATGTCATATTTAAAGTAATAGCGCATTATCAGAGTTTGACATCTATCTAATAATTTCAATATTTTCAGTGCTTTATAATAGTACTGTAATAGATTTTATGCAATAAAAAAGTTCATAATTCATTTAAAATCAGGATTTCTCCATTTTATATACACACATTAAATTTTACAAGATTATAATGTAAATCTGTTCAAATGTTATAGATGCCTATACTATGCATGTTGTTGTTTTGCATTTTAAATTACATTCTATTTTTGCTTTTTAAAAAATACGTAATCAGTTAATTATTTAGTGTCTGCAAGTTTATTTTTAAAATGTGAGTAACAGCAGTGGGCGCAATTAAATTTGACAATTAAAAATTAAAATCCGATTTTTAATTGTAATTAATAATTTAAAAATTATGTAATGTGATCTGAAATCAATGTGATGTGAAACAACAAAATTTGATTTTTTAATGGAATTGAAAATTAAAAAATTAAAGACAAAAATAAAAATTTAATTTTTAATTGTTAGTTTTAATTAAATTTTATTCAGCAGTGGTGAGTAGGTGTCTTTTTACTATCATAAGTCTAAGTTCTTATTTTTATTTTAAACTTCTAGTTTACCCTAATGGAGAGGGAAGGAAAAACACCCAAGAAAATGAATTTCTTTGGAAACAAAAATTTCAATTTTAGATCACTTAGCGAAATGGACATTTTAGTTGGGGCAAATCCACTATAAGAGCAATTAAAAAAGATGAAGTTGATGTTAGTTGTATTTCCTCTTGAGACAAATCTGATGTCTTACTAGTTCACAAATGAAACTGCATATCGTCAAATAGTGATAATGATTAAAATACTGTACATGTATGAAAAAATATAAATTACACATTAAAATATATTGTTTTGAATAAAATTAAATACTGTAGTTAATAAAAAAAAAAAAGTAAAAAGAATTTGTCTTGTATCAATTTTTTTCAAATTTGAAATTTTTTATTAGTCATATTTTATTTCCTTATTTTTTTAATGTGAATTTTAAAGTAACATTGTTGCTTTGCTTTTATGTGATTTTTGAAAATTACAGTACCTATCCCCATTTTTCAATGTAAGTTAAGTCTATTTTTATGCAATTTTTTTTGTGCGCATTTTCTTAGGAACTTATCTACCACATAAAATGAGACCCAGGTGTATATATATATATAATCATTATAAAGCAGTCAACTCTTAGACAATCCCAGTATTAATAACAATTAATAATTTCAAACAATTGCCAAAACAACTTTCTTTTAACAATATTTATAATGAAATAAATAAAAAATTTACAATGCTAAATGTTTTATGTAATGTTTTGAGATTAACTCATTTCAACTGTATGTATATTTGAAGTTGCCTCTAGCATCATGACATGTGACAATACATTTTAAAAGCAAAAGAGGGTAACATTTTTTTTACTTTTTTCCTCCTTCTTACATCAAGATATATATTAAATAGAACCAGCTGCAATCAATAACTGAAATTCAAATATAAAATATCCATAACACTGCAATGCAAAATTATTTGAACAGCACTCCCTAATGGGCAAACACAAAGTTTGAATAAGGCTTCTTTTTCAGACTCTATGTTTATCTCACATGGAGTGCTGCTGATATAATTTAACATTGTAGATATATATATTAGAAGATTTTCAGGAAATTTTAATTATAAATATTTAAAGTTTTAATGAGATTATCATGTATTTCTTTTTTAATTATTTTGATTTCAACTGTGATGTAACCAAGCAAGCAAACAAATAAAAATTGGACTGGCAAACTGAAATAACTTTATTTAGCAATATTATTCATTTCCCAAGAAAGGATTAAATTTTATTTCATAATTTAACTAATAATTCGCTGAGCAATGCTTTTAATCTGGAAGATCATAATGTTCAAATTTAACAATTAAACTGATGTTATATTGGGAGAAATGACACTGTGGCTAATATGAAATTTATAATTTATATATTCCATTTTTATGATAACACTATATAAGAGGCTTTTTTGTTTATTGTATGGATGTTATTAGCAATAAACCATGCCTCTTTAAATGTTCTTTTCTGATCATTGCATTCTGCACAAACTATTTTAATATTCCACAGATCAAAAGCATGGCCAAATTCCACTTCATGCTCCAGAAATACTGATTTCACATTGATATCTTTCTTTACATCAAAATACACATATTAATATTGTACCAGTCTAGTGGCACAGCATCAATATATGTATTTTCACACAAAGGAAGATTTCAATGTGAAGTCAGTTTATTTGGAGCATGAAATGAATTCTGGCTCTGCTTTTTATCTGTGATATATTAAAATAATGTGTATAGAGCACAACAATTGGAAAAGAAAATTTAAAGAGACATGGTTTATCACTAACAACACCCATGTGATCAACAAAAAAATTCTTATATAGCATTGTCACAAAAGTGGATAACTATCTATTATTATTAATGTTTGTGTTTTCTCCTAATAATACCAGTTTAGCCGATATATTTGAATGCTATGATTATGACCTCTCAGGTTGAAATCATTACTCAGTGAGTAATTAGTTAAATTGTGAACTAAAATTTAATCTTTTTTTGGGATGTGAATTAATGCTATCTGATTTTGTCTCCCATTATTTGAAATTAGGAAAAGCCCAAAATGATTTCATTTTAATAATCCACTTTTGATTTTTAGAAGATCAGACAAATAAGTGCTATTACTAGATGATGTCATTTGAATTTGCCATACCAGTTTAAACACACAGTAAAAAATATATAGAATATCTCACTAAAACCCTCAATATACATATATAACTTATTGAATTATATGTGAATGTTCATCTTGAGTTGTAATTTTCCATTACTTTTCACAAACTTTTAACTAGCATTCAAGTAACTTTATGTGTATGACCACTGGATAATTTGCATTGTTTATTAAATTATATAATGCTGTTTTTAATATCTTTCTGTAAGATTTGACTGAAAGTTTGAGATAATGGTAACTTAAGTAGTAATTATATGTTGGATTACTTTCAATTGTTAAATTTTTTTAAAATAAATTCAAACTTTATTTAAATTTTTCAAATACATTAAACTATTCGTAGTACCACATGTGTTAATATATAACCAAAGTTTCAAATGGTATTATTCTCCTTTCTTCTTCAGAAGTTGCTAGTCAATACTAGCATGCAAATAGTACCTTGACCTTTAGATACATAAATATTGAATTTTAAAGTAATTCTCTAACCAATTAGGTTATTCTGCTAAAGACAATGGGTAGATGAATTTTTATAAGAGCAAGGGAAGAAATCTGCAGAACTGTCATAGATAAAAATTCTACTGATTGTTGATTTTCACAGAATAGCTTAATGATCTAAAACATCACCTTAATATTCAATATTCATTAAATCTCAAGGTCAAACTTAGATTCTCATGCTAATACTGTCATCAAACATACCAGAAAACTTGAAGAAGAGAGGACAATATTACCACTCAAAACAGTTGAATGCATTTGGAAACTTGATTTTATTAAATATATTTAATAATTAATATTAGATGGTGAAATAGCCCAATATATCTTTCAATAATATCTTCAAAGGATCTGAATAACTTCCTTCAGAATTTGGATTGAAAGTTACTTGCAAGTATTTTTTTGAACACTCTGCAGAAAAAAATGAATATTAATAATTGGTAATCTGCTACTCTGAACTGTAATTTTTACATTAAAATGCTCATTTTTTTTAATGGCCCCATTCCTAAAATACTCAACTTTTCATTTATATCATTTAATTAAAGTGTCAGACTTTTTAGTTATGGGTTTAATATACACCCTGAAAATTTGATAATATAAATTAAAGGTAGTCTAATTGAACAGACTGAGTTATAACAAAAAGACAGAATAATTGAAGTAAATAAGTGTAGAATGAAATTAAATAATCTTGATAGTGACATAAGTTATTAATGCCTAATATTTTTGTCTGACTGATTAATGCATTACTTTGAAAAGCAAATAATGTTATTAAATATGTTATACTTTAATAGATCTCACTTTATTTGTAAAAATAACAGAGTTATTGAGAAATGCAAAATTTCCACCGTAATCAGTTGCTATATTGTGAATATTTTGTAGTTTTTTTTGTTAGTAATAGTTAAATACCCATGTAATGTCCAATACTTGTAAGGCTAAGTTGAATAGAAAAAAATTGCTTGCTTTGAAATTTTTGATTATCTAAAAAGGCTTTGAAAGTTTTACTCAGATATAGATCCAGATAATGAAAATGGTGCGGAAAAGAGTTGAAAATGATATAAGAAAGTATAATTATGAACTAGAAAGGAAAGCTTTAGAAGAGAATAGAAGTCTAAAGAATGTACAACAACATTTTGGTATTGGTAGAAAATTTATATCTGCAATTAGAAAAAAAGATGGCATTATTACTAAAAAGAGAGATGACATTATAAAATGTGTAGAAGACTTCTATCAAGAATTATATAGTAATAAAGAACAAGTGCCTCCTATACATATTATATCTTCTGAATTGCCCAGAATTTTAAATGAAGAAGTGAGACATGCAATTAAAAGTATGAAGAAAGAAAAGGCTCCAGGTAATGATGGAATTGTAATTGATATATTAAAAGAAGCAGGTGAAGAAATAGAAAAAAAATTACCAAATGTCTAAATGGTAAAGATGTACCAGATGATTGGAAAAATGCATTATTAATATTAATATTTAAAAAAAGGTGATAAAGAAGATATTAGAAATTACAGACCTATCAGTCTTTTATCAGTTTTATATAAAATTTTTACTAAGATAATTACAACTCGTCTACAGAAAACACTGAATTTCTACCAACCAAGAGAACAAGCTGGATTTAAATGTGGTTTTAGTACAGTACATCATATCCAGGTATTGAAAAAAATTATAGAAAGGACAAATGAATATGAGTTGCCATTATGCTTAGGACTATGAAAAGGCATTTGATTCTATAAACATTTCTTCAGTGATTAAAGCATTGGATCATCAAGGTGTAGATCCAGGATATTGTCATATTTTAAAGAATATTTATAAAAATGTGACAGCAACAATTAGATTACATAATGATAGTAGGAAAATCAACATTGAGAAGGGTGTAAGACAGGGTAACTCCATATCTCCAAAACTTTTTACAGCAGTGCTGCAAGAAGTATTTGGTGGATTAAAATGGGAAGCTAAAACAGTGAAAGTAAATGGAGATTATTTAAGTCATTTAGATTTTGCAGATGATGTAGTTGTTTTTGCAAATAATGCTTTAGAGCTACATGAAATGTTGCAGGAGTTATCAGATTAAAGTAGGAAAATAGGACTAAAGATAAATGCTAAAAAGACTAAAGTAATGTTTAATAGATTTTCTCAAAATATGAAAATAAAGATTGATTATGATGAGTTAGAAGAAGTTAACAGTAGAAGAAGTTAACAGTTACAAATACCTTGGTCCAATTATTAATACAGATGGAAATATAATGGATGAAATTAATCATAGAATTAAACTTGGTTGGAGTGCTTTTGGTAGAAATAATTTGATACTAAAAGGAAATATGCCTATGTGTTTGAAAAGGAAGGTTTTTAATAAATGTGTTTTGCCAGTTCTTACTTATGGATCTGAGACTTGGACACTTAATAGAAGAGCAATACAGAGACTTCAGACCACTCAAAGAAGTATGGAGAGATGCATGTTGGGAGTAACAAGAAGGGATTGAAAACACAATGTATGGGTAAGAGAACAAACAGATGTTACTGACCTCATTGAAAAAATTAAAAGACTGAAGTGGAGTTGGGCTGGACATATTGTTAGAAGAGATGATAACAGATGGACAATTGAAATTTTAAACTGGATTCCAAGAGATTGTAAAAGACCCAGAAAGAGACCACATGTGAGATGGATGGATGAAATAAGAAAGTGTGCAGGGGTGATGTGGAGAAGAGAAGCTAAAGATAGGAAAAGATGGATTGAACTTGGGAAGACCTTCATCCTGCAGTGGATTGATAATGGTTGATGATGATGAATGAACATGGCAGATAGATGGATTAACAACTATCAACAACATATATAATGTTGAATATAGTTTATACATATATTCATACATACATGCACACATTCATATATATATATATATATATATATATATATATTAAATTATAAGTGCCAACAGTTAACCAATTATCATGAACAATTATGCACTGGGGAAAATTACTGTTCCAGACCAATCCTGTGTAATGATCCGGCTGGACTTTGAGAAAGGACTATTCGGCACCATCCACCTGGAAACTTACATAAACTTTGGAATATGGACTGCTAGATGTAAGACATTGTTTGAAAAGGGGTTTGATCACTCAGTTGTAGATCTCCTGGTTAATTTTCTCCATAAGGCTAGAGAAAAAAATAAAAAAACTTGTCCTACTTCATTGGCTGACCAAACTTGGGGCTGGCTCAGAATATAGTGGACAGTGACCAATCACATGGGCTTGTGTGATTTTGATTGCACTATACCTGATTTGCATGTTATTGTAACAACAATGGGTGTTCTTAGCCTTATATACTCCTAGTATGAAGAGTTGCATGATCATTTTGGCTTCCATGATCTTTACACTCCTACAGATTTAAGCCTATCTTTCCATTTTCTGTAATTTTTATTTTTTTTTCCTTTTCATATTTATACTCAACTTCTATAATTCTGTGATCTAATAATGTAAATTATGTAATATCTTTGAATTATTGTCTGATCTTTGGTGTGGTTGTATTAAATGTTTATCATACTTCCACCTTTACACCTTAATTATGTTATTTTTATTGTATAACTTCCTTTGTACATATTTCTGAAATTTTCATATATATCCTTGTAACCTACAGAAAGCTATACCTATGTTTCCACTGTATTTCACACTTTGTTGCATGCTTTACTTTGTATCCTTTCCTGTAAATAAAGTTTACTTTTGAAATGAACAATTACATAATCACAACTCTTATACTTTTATATCATCACAGTTTACTTCTTAATTGTATCTTGTTTGAATACTCTTAAGTTAAAATATAAAAGTTGTGATGAAAAAATTACATATAGTGATTAGTTAGCTGTTGGCCCATAATTTAATATGTGTGTGCGCGCGCATGCATGCAGATTTGTGAGTATCTGTGAATGTGTGTATAACATATATTTACAAAAGTATATGAAATATAGATTTTGAAAAAAAAAAACTCAAATATTTAACTACTAATTCAGCTTTAAAAAATTTATAAATATATTGACTTTTTTTAACTTAAGGTTTTGATTCTAATAGTGAACGCGTAAACTTTTACATATAGCTGAAATGAAAAAAAAAGTTTTTTCTTTATACATTGTGTTCATTTGATAAAAATTTAAATAAATTTATATAGTTTCCATACTTTATTGATTTTATTGATTTAATTTAGTTTTTTTTTTTTTTAAAAAAAAGGCACATAAAATCTCAGAAAATCGGAAGATATAAGAAAGCAACATCAAAGGTTAACTTATACTTTACTACCTGAAGCGTGCGCTTTATTATTTTTATTAGAAACTAAAAATTTAGGTTAACAAAATTATCTAATATTTATAGCAGCTGTTCCAATATCAGTATGCATTTTGTGATTATTATGCAAATGTATATAAAGAAATAAATCTATTTGTATATTTTGTTAATTCTTCAGTTTTTTAAATTAATAAATCTCTATTTAACGCAAAACATGCAAGAACATGTTCATGTCAGTACACTGTTTATATATTTATATCAATGTCAGGTCACCAGCAAGACAAAAATCTCGCCGATGCTAATTGTTATTATGCACTTCTTTTTCTTTTTTCAGTAGAAGCAGCAATGATCAAATGTTTTGAATTAATCATATTACTTCATATTATCTATACTTTGAATATTCTTTACCTATCAGAATCTAGTTTGGGCTCGAATATATTCGTTGTCCCTTCACACCTATCTTTCTGTTTTGTTTTTAGCAATAAAATCACACTTCTTGGCGAAACATAAAATCTCTGCTTCGCTTTTAAATACAAACTCCAGCTTTTACAACCATAATTTAAAACAGATAAAATACACGCATTAAAAGTTTTTCTTTAAATTTGAAGTTTTATTACAAGTATATAGTACCATCAATCCAAAAAATATTTCAATTGTCTTACCAAAGACATCTCAAGTAAAAAAAGGATTTTTTATTTTTCCATATGTCATAGCCTCGGCCGCGAACCCGGAACAACCGTCTGCAACCAACTAACTGCTTGCTGCGCTGACCTCTCGGCTAACAACGCTTGACAGGATTTTTTATTTTGTATTAAAATATTTACATGTAATATAAATAGACTATTGATTTGGAAAAAAATCTCCGTCTTCTGCCTAAAGTGTCGATATAACTTAATAATTTCTAATTTGATTTTTTTAAATAAAATCACAAACAACAACGAATATGAAAAACAAATCAAGTAGTTCCAAAATTCTTTCTATCTTAGTGACGTAATTTCGATCAACCAGGTACTTTCAGCATCTCCTATACAAATACCATGCACAATCAGTTGAGTTAATTTTTAGTCTTGCGCGATTAATCCCCCTCCCCCCTCTAAGATCACTTGCTTCTTTTTTATTTATTAAAATTTCGCCACTTCTTTGTACTTAATTACTTTTTCTTGCATAAACTATTTTTACCTGTTCTATTTGGTAATTGAATGTCTCCGTCAAGTAGAAAGTTAATTAATGTTACAATAAATTATAAAGCCATGAATATATAATGAGTTTTCTTTAACATGGCTGATATGCAGCAATTAAACAAGGATACACCCACGCATGAGGGGAACTCATTCGCACACATTTGCATTATCATATATGTTTCCTGGTAGCTTAAGATTAAAAATTAAATAATCGAATAGTTTATTAACTCAAGAGTTTATAAGGAGTTCCAGCTCTGGAAATGACAGATTTGGGCCGCAATTCATGGATCTTGACTTAGAACCAGAGTCTAATATTCTACCACTGCAGTAACTACAGGGCAAATAAACAACCAAATAATTTATAGTTTGACCAATGGGAGTGACAAAATACGCTGTGATTTACTGACCTTGATTCCAGAGTTTGCTACTCTGCTATTGCGCTAAACTACTTAGGATAGATTGGGTTGTAAAGATTATATAGGAAATAAAAACAAAAGAGAAACGAAAATTACTAAATGCTTCAAAGAGTACATGCATACATGCAGGAGTTTAAAATTTCAACAAAAAATATACAATTTTTAGTGAATAACATTTTTTTCCAATACAATTACTGTATTCTGAAAGGCAGTGAAGAATTAGTTTATTCTCCTTCTGTTCTCGATATGATAATGATTGTTATGATATAATAATTCTTTATTTTATTTTATGCAAACATTGAATCAATCTACAGAGACTTTTTACTATTTATTACTGAACACATTATTTTATAATAAAATAATTAAAAAATGTAAACATAAGCCTATTTTTAAAAAAAAAACCTATAAAAGACTCCACAAACTTTACTTATGTCATTCATCATTAAATAAAGTTTATTTTGACCGCAAATATTTTAATAATGATAATATTAAATTATATACTTATCTTCATCCTTTTTAACCAAGTTTAATTCAATTTCTCCAATTTGTAGCTTGTGTTCTCTTCATAGTACCAGCAAAATTCCTTATTTTATCCATCCATCACACATGGTTTTTTTTCTATATCCTTTACAATCTCTTGGGAACCAGTTTAAGAATTCAACTGTTCATCTATTATAATCTCTTCTGGAATTATGTCTAGCCCAACTCTATTTCAATATCTTAATTCTTTCAATGATGTCAATAATAAATCAATATAACAATTCATCAATTGCTAAAATAGAGAATCACTAATATAAATAAAATAACTCTTGCCAAGGCTTTCAACTCCTAGAAGTCCTTATCAAGGCAGTAAAAAACCTCATATTTTTTTCTAAGTGATAAATTCAACATTTCATTGCATTGGCCAGGAACAACTAATCGGAAAACTGGTTAATTTTGAATTCATAGCACAAGATGAATTTTATATAAGATATGATTCTTTAATCTTGAGTTTTTTATCGTGTGTTTCATGCATTAATATTGCAAAATCCTTTGGACCACATATATGGTATGTTTGTTTTTGATCCCTTTTTGTTATTCCTATTATACATCTTTTCATATTTCATTGAGTGATATGAAGCCTAATATGGATACAATTTAATTATCAGAAGTTAGAATCAGAATATTTAGTTCTTTAAATGATTTGAAATGGGTGTAATGGTCAATTATAGTTTTTTTCATTATTGATTTTTATTTTTTTTATTCATATTTATGAATTGTTTATTACTATTATGCTTTTTTTTATCATATCTTTTTTTTCTTCTTCAAGAATTGTGAAAGTACAGGAAAAGTATTGGCTTAGCATTTGAAGATTATATTATTTTTGTCGTTTATTTAAACTTATTTTTCTTTTACCGTTTTTTATGCTAGTTACATTAATAATCATTTCTGCTATACAACACATATGTTAGATCAATTTTCCAATTCTTTGCCTTCATCTATTTGTATAACTCTCTCACACAGAGACTTATTTAAATACTTGACTATGTGGTAAATTGATAACCATTGAGAAATAGCTTCTATTTTACGAATGTTTTCAGTACTTAAATTAGCAATAAAGTCAGTTCAATTGGAGAGGTTCTGAATTCATTTAAATAATTCATCAATACTTTTATGTATGAATTGTTTTGGCATTGTACATGATATTTAATTTCTGCCCAGTCCTTTTAATTATTAAAATTATCTAAAAGATGTGCACACAAATCAATGTATAAGCAATATTTTACATCTTTTAATAAAATAATTATTACCCGATATGTTTAGATTTTTGAAACCAAAGCATTTAAAGTATCTTTTGTAACTACCAATAAACATTCTGCTATGATTAATTAAGTTAATAGATTAATTTAATCTTAGTTATAAGGAATTCCATAGAAAATATCAGATAGTACTTTGCATTGAATATGATAAGTTTGATTAAATTGCTTAATAAATTCACGATTTTCAGTGAAAGAAATCATATTTATATCTACATAATGCATCCATAAACTAATAAATTTACAACTCTTGCTACAATATATATTCATAATTTAAGTGGAAGTAATTGAACTAATAAATTTACAACTCTTGCTACAATATATATTCATAATTTAAATGGAAGTAATTGGACCTCCTACTAAACTATGTATGTTGGTATTTAAACTCAACTGATTAATGATGTTCTAAATTAGATAGTGATTTTTTTTAAATTATTTTATGTACAGAATAAATAATCTGAAATCACTATCAGAGATCAAGCCAGAGCCCCAGATTTAACAATCTTCAAATATCTGACTAAGCATCAATGTCAATCAACTATTTGTATATATTATTTATTATCACCAGTAACAAACCATCCATATAGTAATGCCACCCAGTGCAAGCCTTAGTAATCAATGGATGCAGGAAAGTTTGTGCATAAATTTCTCATCTAGTGTGTACTCATCCAATATCCTCAGACTTGTTTCTAGCTTGTGGCTTTCATTAGCACTGCACCTAGATGATCTAAATGCAATGTTCTCAGATTCAAAGCTCTTCTAGTGATGAAAACTGCAAGCTAGAAACTAGTCTGGAGATATTGGATGAGCAGGCACTAGATGGTGATTTTATGCACAAACCTTCCTGCATCCATTGATTACTAAGGTTTGCACTGGGTGGCACTACTGTATGGAGAGTTTGTTACTGTTAATAACAGGTGCATAAGCATAGGAAATAGTGATTATGTGATGTTTTGTTGGTTTTACATCATTCATTATCTTTATTAATTATTTGTGCATGGGGGGGGGGGTTGCTGCATGCTTAAACAATATTCAGCAGCAAAGGCTCCCATTTATTCATGAAGTATCAAGTAAATTAACATTATATTATTTTCAAGTAGTCAACAATTCCTGAAGTAAAAACACAAGTATAATATTAATCTAACAAGCTAATTAGAAAAGTATATGGAGTCATAAACTAGACTTTCTTCCAATTACATTTAATTTACAGAATATTTTGTTGGCAAAATTTAATAAGATATTGTGTTTCATGATCTTAACATGTTATTTGTTTTTATAAGGATTTTATCAGTTTTTGGTATTTTTAATCTATATGCATTTAGCTAGTGTTTCCTGATTTACATCAATTGTTTGTTATATTGTCATGTTCATGCCACAAAATTTATAATTTGGTCAACATTAATAGTTTCCTTATTATTATTTTTTCTTCTTCATATCTTTATTATTTCTCTGACAATTGTTTGAAACTGATTTAATATGGTTTAGTTTGCAATATTAGATTTTGTCCAGATTTTTTTTTTTTCTATCTCTTGCCAAACGTATGTCACTGATTTTGTTTTTTCACTTACTATTACTTGATTTATATATTTATTACATTCAAATTTAACATTTTTAAAATACACATTATTAATATTTTTAATATTAATGGGTATCACATAATACATTTACAATATATTTAATAAATAATTTTCTGACATTATTACTGCACACATTCACTATTAACAGGTATCATTAAGAATGAAATATAATGAAATAATTTATTGTTCGGGGTCATAATAAGTTTGAGCATCAGAAGTGACAAAGCTGAGCTACAATTTATGTACTTTGAGTTCCAGAGTTTTCTACTCAACAATTGCATAAGACTAGCACTTTGATGCAGTGTTAAGTATTACACTCTTGAACTCAAGTTCCCTGGATTACATCCAAACTCTGTCATCTTTAGTTCTCTGAACTTTTTGTGAATTCCTGTGTAATAAAGTAATAAAGCATTAGATTGTTTATTTTTATTGTAAACAAACTGTATCAACAATTAGTTTGTGATAAATTGTCTGTGGGAAAACAATTTAAAAATGTATATAGTAAATATTGTGAGCAAGTCTAAGATTGCAACTTATTGCCTAAGATGAAGGTGCCTGATAAAATAGTGTATTGTTTGAAGTGTTTTTTTTTCAAATTTATTATTGACTTTTAATAAAATTCAAATTCATCTGAATTTATTATTAGGAAAAAAGTCCAGAAAATTTCAAATTGCAATAGTCACTTGATGCATCATGCATGAGTAAATAAAAAATTCTAATTAAGATTTTTTTCTCAGTATATTATCTCTCTCTATTCACATATCCGATTATTATTCAGTTAATATATATGTGTGTATGCGTACGTGTGCGTTTTTATTGATAATTAGAGTATAAACAAATGCTTTTTTCTTGTTTTGCACTCTGACAGAAATTTTTTAAATCTCTAATATTTGAAGAAAAAATTATAATTATATCCATTTTAAAATAATTAAATAAAGCATATAATTTAAACTTTCACTATAATTAATTGACATTTTAGTAAAATCTTACAAAGTCGGAAAGATATCAAATATTTCTCTCATCTTTATTTTCAAATATTAATAGACCATTTTAAGATAAAGATTTTTTCAAATTTAATTTAATATTTACTGAGGCTATAACCTCGACAATATGCGTATAAAATGCGATAGCAGGGACCTCTACAGGTGTTTTAACCACAAGCTTACGCTATGGAAGAAAAGAGGGGAATCCTTCTTTACTTCAACCTACTGTCTATTTAAATAGGTGAAGCTGAAGCGGTTAGATCTGCGAGCATGAAGCTATTCAATACTTCACTGATTAAGTTCACATTTCTTATTACACATTAATATTCGCGAAATCTTTCGATTTACAATGAGTCAATGGAAAGATTTTATAGTTAGAAATCTATTACAGTAATTTAAAGTTGTAATTATAAATTTATTAAACACACATTGATTAGTTTCTTTAATCCATTGCTTAACTATTGTTTTTCTAGGGTTTCTACAATCTTTTTCAATTCAATTTATGACTTCAGTTATCTATGTACTCTATCTTTTATAGCTATATGTTTAACTCAACTTCATATTACCCATTATTCTACCTCTTCATCCCATCTACTTTATTTTGGTCTCTTTTTGTTACTACAACATACATGTGAGTATATTTTTTTGTAACTTCAAATCTCTGTATTACTCTTTTATTAAGTGTTCAAATTGCTGATCTATAAAATAAGAAGTGATAAACCATATTAAAAAATCTTCCTTTTTAAATGCAAAGACATACTTCCAAATATTGTTTGTTTGAAGGTTTGTAATAATGTCATTACCATAGAAGTTATATACTGGACTATTTTCATTATCTAATATTAAATATTGAATGTCTTTAGAAAAATTCAGGTTTTATTTAAACATTTCAAATACATTCAACTGGTAGTAGTAGCATGCCAATTAGTAATATACAAGCTTTCGAGGAGGAAAATATTCCCACTCGAAAGATTCTACTATATATTAACCTATAAAAAATTAAACTGAGAGACTGCAAATTTCTCACACTTATTAGCCAATCAGGTGTTATTAATAGCGATCAAATCATAAATACAAGACAGAGAATTTAACAAGAAGAGGGTGTCCACCCTCCTCTTTACTTGTCTTTTTATGTGTGATTATGTTTGAAGATTCACACTTTTAAATCTAAGTACTTCAGACTGGCTTGGATATATAGAAAGACAAGTAAAGAGGAGGGTGGATGCCCTCTTCTTGTTAAATTCTTTGTCTTGTATTTACGATTTGATCACTATTAATAACACCTGATTGGCTAATAAGCGTGAGAGGTTTGCAGTCTCTCAGTTTAATTTCATATACTGTTTGCACTTTATAAATTAAATATTATTTACATATGTTACTGCAAGTTATAACATCTAAAAACTCAGTGAATTAAATGTGAATATGTTTGAAGATTCACGCTTTCAAATCTAAGTACTTCAGACTGGCTTTGGATATATAGAAAGATAAGTAAAGAGGAGGGTGGATGCCCTCTTCTTGTTAAATTCTCTGTCTTGTATTTACGATTTGATCACTATTAATAACACCTGATTGGCTAATAAGCGTGAGAGGTTTGCAGTCTCTCAGTTTAATTTCAAATACTGTTTGCATTTTATAAATTAAATATTAACCTATAAGCTATTACTAACAGTTAAATGTATTTGAAAAACTTGAATTTTATTAAAAACATTCAATATTTAATATTAGAAAATGGAAATAGTTAAATATATAATTAATACTTTCAAATAAGTTCTTTCTATCAATAACACTCTATGATTAGTTTCAGCAATTATGTTTCCATCTGTAATCATAATCTCACCAAGTTATTACAGTTTTATTTTCTTTTACTTTATTATGCTCAATATACATTTTTTTGAAAAACTATTGAACATTATTCTATGCCTTTTTAGCATTTATAGTTTTTGTAATATTTTCTAAAACTCTGAAAGATTATTTATTAAAATAATCACAGCATCTGCAAAATGTAGATAAATTAATTAATATCCATTTGTTTTTATTTTTTTAACTTTACCATTTTAATTAATAAAATAGTTTTCACATATTTGTCTTATATAATATTGGTGAGATATAAAGACTCTGTTTCACTGCAATGTTAATCTTTTTAATGTCTCAAGTAATCTAATTAATGCTATTGTATTTTAATAAATATTATTTACATTTTTACGATATCCTAGATCTATTTTCTAAAACTTTAATCATTGGTCTAAATGCTTTAGAATCAAAAAATTTACAAATTCAAAAATTATAACAATATTTTTTATATAAATTTTTATAATACTTATACTAATTGTATACCTACTTTTAAATGAAGCATGTTCTTTTGGCAATTTTGACTACAAAATTCTTTTTGGTTGAGTTGTAATAATCTTAGTAAAAATCTTGTATAAAAAAACAACAACAGAAAACTGATATATCTGTAACTGCTAATAGATTTCCCCTATTTCTTAAATATTATTACTATTATTGCAGTCTTTTAGTCATCTGAAATATATTTATTACTTAGACATTTGGTATATATATTTTTGCCAACTACTCTTTATTTCTTAATTGTTCTTTTTTTAAAATACATATATAACTTCATCATTTTACAAGCTTTTTGATTTTTCAAAAATGTACTTGCTTGTAATCTCTTATTAGAAATTTCAAGATAATGCTACTAAACATTTTTTTTTTGTAGAATTTTTCCACTCACTTTATGATGTTTCCTTGTTTGTAATATTTTTTTTTCATTTTATTGCTAAAATCACTTTCCTTCCCGTGTCCAAATGTCGTTTCATACTTTTGCTATTCATTTCCTCTTCTATAGTTGTTATTGTCACTTTAGTTATATTTCTTTATATTAATATTAATTGTTTTCTTATTGTTTTGTAGAATTCAAGATATTCAATTCTCTTAAAAGAGTTAATTTAAAACATTTGTATATTTCTTTTTTTTTTCTCTACATTCGTTTGCCTCTTTTAAAAAATTATTGGAGAATTGTTTCCTTTTTTTAATAGTTCTGCAGCAATTTTCAATAGAATATCTTTTTATTAATATCATTTAAATCTGCTAACTTATGAAATTAAAACAATTTAAAAATTCTAGTTTAAATTCTTTAGAATGTTTCTCGAGAATTAATACTATTCTATTAACTTTACTAATGGCTTTAACTTTTTATTAACAGTGTTTTACATCTCACAAATCCATTATCAATTTAAGTATTGAATCTAATAAAAATATTACAGTGCTGAAATACATATTTATTTCAGTGCCTTCAATTTTATTTCTACTTAAGATTCTTTTTAAAAAAGAAAAGAATTCATAATATACAACTTTTATTTTTCTGCAAATCCCCTATTTCTATATTTTTCTCATTTTTGTCTTCATAACCAAATTTCCAGTCGTTTTTAAATATTTTCTATTTCTAGTATTAAATTTTATAATAATTAAAAAATATTATTTGGTGTGATCAAAAAAGGATTTTACATATCTAAACGAATAACTTTTATTTGTTTTAAAATAAATTTATTAAACATAGTAATATATAGTTAAGCTTTATAAAAAATTACATAGCATTCAGTATAAAAGTTGTTATAGCAAAAAAAAAAAAAAAAAGGAAAAAAAAGATATTTGAAAAAGGTCAATGCAGAGAAAAAGATATCTTAATAAGACTAAGAGAAAAACAAAAATTTCACCCAAGTATCATCATGTAGGCGAAAGCACAGAGTCTTACTGCTTGATCTGGTCAAGAAGCTTGATATAGACAGTTGAAACTGAGTCCTGATAATGCAAAGATGAGCCTGCAATGTGTAAACCATAAAGAAAATGTAAGAAAGATGGAAAATCTCGTTTCCACAAAAGATCCCTTCTTGAGAGTATTACAAACAGGAAGAGCATCCCTAAAATCCAGAGAAACATAAGCAACAATAAAATCCCTAATCAACTTAAGAGCAGGACAAATATAGAAAATATGGGTTATTGTCTCATCGTACAATCTACACAACTGACACCGAGGTGAAATCCTAACAAAACCTCTGCTGGCCACTAAAAAATAACTTGTTGGGATAGCATTTAAATTCAGTTTAAGTACAAAATCAACATGTCTTGCTTCAATAAAAAGAAGTTTTATTTTACGCAACAAAGCTTTACTTGAAACACTTAATAAAGTCAAAAGAGAAGTATAATGTGGAAATTTAAATTTATAAACATCCCAGAATGTCAACTTCCCATCAAGCACAACTTGAACCGAGGGTATCGATTTAATAACTGACTCCATAAATCAGCAATTCAATAACTTGAAAATGAAGGTGGCATATCTGTAGGATCAATAACCAAATAAAGAGATAACTGAGAAGCTTTTTTTTAACTTTTATTTATTTATCAAAATGATAAATTATTAAAGCATATATCTGCATTCTCTCCATTTGGTACCCTCTATTAAATTGAAATAATTAATTTTGTCATTCTATCTGATATGTCATCTATCTCTATAATGTTGTTGTTCTATTTTTTTCTATGACAATAAATCATTTCCAACATTTATTGTGCCTTTTTTTAACAATTATCTCTTTGCTTTTTCTTTCTAACTTTACAAAGTCTGACAATGTTCAGTTCAATGCTAAACAGTTGTCCAATTTATGAAACTTTTATCTACTTAAAAATGATCTACAGTTGCAAGTGGCCAAATAAAAAAAAATATTATCTAGTGGGAGTCTTTTAGAATTACCTATCTTTAATTGTCAGATGCTGTTTTGGCTGATAATTTTGTAGTCTTTAGAAAGAAAGTCTGTAGTTTGTTTTTGTCTATCATGATTATAAATAAAAGAGAATCAGAATTTATACACACTGTATTCATTCATTGTACTCAGAAGAAATTAGTTAAGAATTACCAGCCTAAAAGACTTACTTGAGAATAAAGTAATTTATATGTGGAAAATATAATAACTGAAATCAGTTATTATCGTTATATCAGGAACTATTTTTGAACATTGTTATATCTTTAATTAACCAAATGAATGCAATAATGAGTTCTTTTAAAATTATTACTAGTTTAAAAGGCAAAATAAAATTCAGTCATTTTAAATTGCTTTATCTAATTATGATAAAAGATGTTGTTACCCAAATTTGATTTTCTTAATATTTTGGAAAAGACAATATATATCTTTATTACCTCCAATACTAATAAGATGACATCTAAGCATTATTATAATTCATTCATAATTCATCTATTCCTTTATTTAAAGTATATTTTATTGCTCTACATAAAGAAATAATTTGAATTTGCTTCGTGGATTAATATTGTCAAAATATTATCTTAAATTTAGTATGGAACTATTTGTTACCTGTTTATTATTAATCTTGCTGCATCTGCTCTTTCTTCTCTCCATTTGGAAATTAAAATTGAGTACAATGTTTTTCAAGAAACTCCCACTTTCAAATGTTTGCTTGTTCATTTGTTTCCTCTGCATTAATAAAACTGTGATATATATATATATATATATATATATATATATATATATATATAATCAGTTCTCAGTTTAAATTAAGATAGCAAATCTTCAGACTTTAATCAACAGCTTTCACTCTTCTCCACCCTTCAACTTTTCAGTCATCCATACTATCGAAAATCCGAGGATGGAATTCTCAAAACTCCTGTTGATACCAATATTATTGCCATACCCATGTGTATTTAAATGTATATATTAAGGTCCTACATATGAGGAGTCGGATTGACTTAAAATCAACATGGGTATGACAACAATATTGGCATCAACAGGGGCTTTGAGCATTCCATCATCAGATTTTCAATAATATGGATGACTGAAAAGTGGGAGTTGGAAAAGATTGAGCACTGATTATATATGTGTGGGGGAGATGATGATCTGGACCAACTGATGAGTGATGGTTCTGCATGAAATATATATTGGAGATCATTTATCTTTTTTACATGTATGTGGTCATGTGTATCAGTTATTTAAGATAGAATGGATAGCTGAAGGAAGTTTGCAAATCTGTGCTCAAATCTCCTTTAATTGCATCAAAGGAAATATATTTTATTTTAAATTAGACAAATGTTGATGTCAATGATAATTTGCAATATTAAAGTTACTACCTCTTGTAAATATCTTTTATTGTATTGTAAATAAATATTTTATTATTCCTTAAGTACATTTATGTTTTCGTTGCCATTATCACATCTATTTATTCAAAAAATTTAATTTATTAAAATTGTATTGAATATTATTGCACATGAGAGATTTCAAAAGTCACATTAAACTTGCTTATCCAATTTATTTATCATTTATTTAAGACCTGCATTATTTTAAAATGAATATTTTGTTGATTTATCTTTACTTCAAGTGTGCTTGATAATATAGTGGGTAACATAAATGTACTCTTTCTACTTGCTGCATTATTTTATTTTTTATTATGTGATACAAGCCCCTTAGAATAAGATATGAAGGGAATATTCATATGAGAATTTTAAAATATTTGAAGGGTATTTTATTGCTGGTTAGATAGTTATCTGAAGTGTTCAGATACTTAAGTATTTTATATTTTCACTTATTTGTATTACAACATAAGATATAAGATTACAGAACTATAAGAAGATAAAATATTTAGTGTATAGGATCTTCAATGGTTATTGCACTTAATAATGTTCAAGTATAGTACAATAATTATTTATTGTATTAAGTACAAACATAAACCCTGAGATGAAAATAAAGTAAGAACCCTGTATGTAAATTTAAATTTAATACGAACCTGAGATTTCATTATATAAAAATCTTAGGGAAGATTTTAATAAGAACCTGAGATTTTATTATTTGTGTTTACATTATATAGTATTTTGTTTATAGGATGACTTATACTCTGTGATGAAATCCCTAGTTATTATGGTACCAGCCAGTGTGACCTTTCGCTCATTTGAGAGTTACTATATATATATATATATATATATATGTCTGTTTCAATATATATATATATATGCAGGTTGAAATTGTTGATTGTTATTGGGATTATCTAAGTGTTGATTGATTATAATTACGTATATATTAGTAATATTTCCTTTGCAGATTTTATTTTATGTATGTAACAGAACTTAAAAAATTATATACATGGGTCTTTTCATTGGGTTTATTGGTTCCTGAAAAATAATGTTAAAATTGAATGTATGCAAAAATTGCACAATAATTATCAAAAATGCTTACTTTATCTCTTAAATCTAAAAACTACTTATTTATATCTGTTTTAAACATTTAAAGATATAAATAAAGCCTTGTTTTATAGTATATTATTGCTGAATAACTTGAACTTTTGTCTTTTACAGAAATTTAAGCATCTTTTTTTAATCATATATTGTAGCTTAAACAATAACAAGTTTAAAAGATATTTTGCCTACCTAAATATATTATATTTAAAAATAACTTCAAAACAATCTTTTAAATTTAAAATATAATTTGTAACTTTTAAATTTATTTGTTTTTATAGATAAAAAAAATAGAAGTACGAAAAATATTTTAGCAATTTATTTTTTAAATATCTTTTTTTAATCGGTAAAAAATTATTATAAATAAATTTGTTGGTGGGATTTTAAAGATACACTGTTAAAAAGATTTTTATTTAATTAAATTTGAAACTTATATTTGCATACCGTAATATAATACTAATTACAAATTACATTATATAATTGAATAATAATGCATAATACAATTAAGATCAGGATTGTAACATTTTTCTCACACAGATAGAAAATAACCAGTGGCAATTTAAATGTTCCCCTTAATATTTTTATAAGTGAGTGATCTAATAGCGTCAACTCAGCATCATATTTGGTCTTAATGGAATCCACTGGATTTATCATTTAAAAATTGAAAATGATCTAAAATCTTTTGTACAAATTTTTCAAGATGGATGAAGCTATTCATTTTTATGTGTATTATATTATTTCAAAATTACAAAAAAATTTAATTTTTTTATGGTCTTAAGTTTAATGATACATCGTAAATATACTTAGAAATCTCATTGCACTGTTGCACATTTTGCTAATGAAAACAGAATCAGAAAATAAATAATTTTTAAGATTGAGGAAATAGATCTTCATTTGCTAATGAAGACAGATATTACTTAGTAATTTTATCGAAAAAATTTATTAAATGTATAAGGATTGGAACAATAAATGCAATTCTGTTGAACATTGAATAATCCAAGTAAAGATAGCAAAAGAATGGCATATCATAGCTTTTTACTAACATCATAACAATTGTTATTGAAACAGGCAAAATTCTCTATACAGTAGTACCACTACTGTATGAGAGTTTTGCCTATTTTAATAACAGTTATGAGCAAGTATAAGAAATTATGATCATGTGATGTTTAGTGGTATAATAACAATTGTTTATTTATAGATAAAGAAATGAATAGATAATTATTAAGAATATAGATATTATGACCTGTTCTAGTATCCTATATTTTTTAAACTATTACAAAGAACTAGGTAAATGCTACTTAATATCATTTATTATTTATTCAATAATTTAACGTTAAAATTAGAAGTTATAATATCAACCTCCCAAATGAAATAAGATTGAGCTTTTTAGATGCATAGTATAGCTTTTCCCATTAAATTCTGTGATAAAATCTTCCTACATTTTTTCTTCCTTTTAATGTAAAACTTGAGTGCCAAAAGATTTTGAAACAAAAGTAGCCATAATCTTTAGTTTTAATTAATTTTAGTTTATTCAATACATGTATATAATCTGCTATTTTATGTTACAATAAGAGTTGTTGTTTTGTACTAAATATTAATAGAGTAGGCCTAGGTCTTTGATGCAAAACGTTCCTTAAAATGTCACTTAAATATATATTTTACAGCTAAATTACAATGGCTAAACATTTGAAATATCAAACTACTAATTAAAACATTATTTGAAGTTCTATTATTGCTACAAATGTTTTCTTTAGAAATTCAATAAAGTGTATATTTTTATTTCTCAGTGATGAAAAATAATTTGAGATATTGCTAACAATGTTTTTACTCCAATATATGCACTACTTTTTGTCGGATTTTAAAATATATTCTCAAAGTTTTTTATAATGCTTAACCATTACTAGAATCTAAGTTTATCAATATAATATTTGCTTTTAGAAAGGATCATTAAAATGATTAAAAGTTAAAAGAAATGTATAGGTTTAATCATTTTTAACTGCTTTAAATCACTTTCTCTTCGTCATTATTATTTTTTTGTTTTGGATAATGTTCTCAGAAGTGGATGTAAATCTGATTAGTGGGTTCATATTTTTTCCTGTTTTTTTTTTCTGATTGCTCTGCTTGAAATTTATGAAGCCTTCAGAAGTGGAAGTCCTCACAGTATATTGAGTCTACATTTCAATCATCCCTTTCATAATATTAATAAGCCTTCTCTAACAAAAAATAATGGTAATGCTCACTTATTTTATTTGTTGTCTACTTCCAATTTAAATCCCACTTATTTTTACTACAGTGCTTTTTTGACTTATAATCAGGCCTAAATTTATAATAATTACACAGCTCAGAGATCTTTTTTTTTCCTATTTTAAAATGAATGCAATTAAAGAGAGAAAAATAAGTTAGTAGGAAGATAAATAGATTGGCAGTTAGTTAAATAAATAGGTAAGTAGTATGTTAGGTAGATGAATAGATATCCATTTTAAAAATAGAGGTATGCAAACCCTAATATAAATTCTGTATTCCTTTAGTTGCTTATACATTTGGAACAGGGTAAATGATCAAAGAATTCTTAATTACAAATAATCACATTGATTTTTAATTTATAGTAAATAATATTTAAATAAAAAGCAAAATATGAAATTTGGGTTTAGGAATGAAATAAATGTTATAACTACTTCAAAGAAATAAGTAAATGTGCAATAGACCTGGCAGCTATAACAATGTGATATTATCCTATTAATGATTTGGGTCACATCATATTATAGCAGTGTCTTTAATCTTTATGAGTATCTGCTTAAAATAAAATTCTAACATACTTATCCATGCAATAATCGGGCATTTATATTAACCATTGCACGATTAATTATTGCACGATGAGACCTTAAATGAAGTAAAAATATTAAAGATGGACATAAAAATAAATGGATTATCATCTAAAGTGACGTTTCATGAAGTGAATTCTTTTAAGCATATTATAATATGAAAAGACATTTGAAGAAATAGACTAAGTTCTAACGACATATTTTTTACATAAATATAATAAAGAATTCCTGTTAGAAAAAAATCTAGTTCAAAAAATAATGAGACTTTATTAAGATGTAAAAAACTTTCAAAATATATTTATGATATATTGGAAAGATTTTTGACTTAGTGAATAGAAGAATCCATTTATATAGCTGCTGCTATTATACAGATGTGTTTACGTATGCACAGATATACCCCATATATTTGCACACAGAAAAAAAGATAAAATATAGAGAATGTAATATACTTTTAAAGAGCGATAACCTGAATTTTCCAGATCTATATATCAGGAGAGTAAGTGTATGTACATAAAAACAAAACAAAAAAAAGAAAACGCAACACAGTAAGAGCAATAAAAAAGTGAATCAAAATATAGTATTTAAAACTTTCAGAAGTATTTTTTTTTTTTTAAAAAAAAAGTAACGATATCAACTATTTTTTTATTTAGAAATCTTAATCTATTTTATTTAGAAATTTATTTAATTTAAAGCAAATAAATGTAGAAACGAATCAGTAGTCTAAATGTCAATAATCGATCCAACTTCTCAAACATATTTTTAGATTAGTAACATTGTAGTCCGATTTTTGAAAATACGAAGTTCGTCTTCAACTAGAGCAGCTTTAACGCTTACTTGTCGGAGGTATTGTCAATGTTTAAAAGCCCTTAAGGCTTTGATTCCAAGTGTTTTTAAAGCGTTGCATGCGAGCTTTCCAGCTGGCCTGTTTTAAAGCCGTCTCCACTCGCAAGCCTTAACGCTCGCTTCATTGATTACTCACATCGATCGCAAAACTTCGATCGCAACTTTTTAGCCGATCAAGCGAGCGCAAGGTCGCGGCCACTTGAAGTTCTCAGGCCGCTTGAAACTGGCTTTCCCTGCAGCGGTTAAAACGGAGATTGTCAGAGACTTGATCTTTTTATTGGATTTATTTAAAGCTGCTGGTTGCTGATCAAAGTCAGCTTCTTGAAGGCGAGAGATTCTAACTTTTGACATCACGTGGTCAGACCACAGCTGTATTAATCATAATAATTATAGCCATGTATCTACTTTCGACTTTGAAATTTAAATTTTTAAACTCATAAAAGCTAAAACTTTTTTTTTTAAATAAAAAAAAAATTGTAAATATACATTGAAAATATTTCAATAATACACAGAAATAGTATATATTATTAATTATTATTTTTTAAATTCAACTGCTTTTTTAAAAAAACCTCTATGAAGGCGATGGGGAGAAAAAGAGAATAAAGTATTTTAAATGAAAAATCTAACAATTTCAATAATAAAGACAATTTCTTTTTCTTCCAAATAAATCTCACAAAAATGATTAAAGATGAGGTATTATATATTTTATTAATGCATACATGTGTAAAATAAAAGATGGCAAAATGTGAAAAGATTGGACAAAATAAGAATATATGTATGCTATATCTTTGTGAAAAATGATATAAGATTATCATTTGCACTAAGGATAAATTATATTCAACATTAATTACAATGGAATTGTGCAAGGAAATATGATTATACATTTTAGTTATTATGCAAAGATGCATAAAAGTTTTTGATTGATTTTGTAACTCTAAAATAATGTATTAAGTTTGGGAAGAGGCAGGCAATGGCAAACATTGATCAGAGGATCAAGTATTTTCTTTTGATATCAACACTCCATAGTTTCACAACTCTATATGCCCTTCTGCAAATAATATACATGTATAAATATAATTATACTTAGAAAAAGAAAAAAATGAGAAATAATACTCATATAATAAATAGCACACTGTAGAGCAAAGGCACTTTAAACAACCTTCACAAAGGCAGAAATAAGCCTTATTTCCAATTGCAGGGTTTGAATAATTTTGCTGTTTTTGTTTTACCTTCTTATTAAGAATAACTAAACAGATTTATTTATTAACCAATAATGAATATGGGTAAAAAATTTCAAGCTTTATTTGAGCCAGATTTTAATTTGAAATTATGGGCATAAGGAATATGTCAACTTTACTAATTTTATATATTGAAATGAATGTTTTCATGGGCATATGATGTTTTACAAATCATGTTTTTGGAACAACTGTGTTTAATAAATTAAAATAAAATACTAATGTTTTAACAAGATAGCACTTGCCCTTAACTGGGTGAATGTATAAATTTACAGTTAAAACTGTCTTCAAATTATGCATGAAAAACATAGCCTTATATTTTATGAGAATGTATTCTATCCTGGACTGAATTAAAAAGTTGCCCCAAAAAATTATAATTTTTTATGCAACTTTTAAGTATATGTGTAACTATAATATTATTAAATACATTATTTTCCCGTGTTAATATATAATTATAGTTATGGCAGCATCATAGAATATCTTTACATTACTTTCATCACTTCTATCCTTGTTAGATTTCCAAGCAAATATAAAATGATTATTTACATCTGCATCCTCAGAAATATATAGAAATAGCTAATATATCAGGAGTAAACTTAGATCTTTTTATAAAGCTTTATTACAGTACTCACATAGGAAACTTTATTTCTACTCTTTTGAAAACCCCATGTTATATATGTGATTTCCAATTATGATAATATTAACAAAACACTGTTAAATCACTTTCCTTATATCTACTAGACTGCAGTGCAAAATGCAATTTACATTTGCAATTTCAGATTGTGAAGAGATAGAAAATCTAGCAATATTTTAAATAAAGATGAAATCAATTATGTACCATAAACAAACATAGTAACTTTTTATATAGCTGTAATACTATGTTCACATGGAGGAATTCATTTTTAATCATAAACCCAATGTTATGCATGTAATTTTTGGTTAGGACAAATTTAATTCTCTTTCAGTATCCTTGTCCCTGCTAGACTGCAATGCAAATGTGAAATAATTCTTTACATTTGCAGTCTCAGTTGTACTTAGGAGTAACAAATCCAACATATTTTATCAAGAATGAAAACAACTACATATCAGATATATACCTAATTTCTTTTTTATATGGCTTTAATATCATGCTGACATGGCAGAGATCATTTTTATTCATCTTATGATTCATATGCAAAGACATCTATAAGTCAGACATATACATGATAAATATCCTTAAATACTATTACAGATAGAAAGACCCTTGCAGCACCTCCACAAAGTAAAAATTATTATGGTTATACTTATTTTATCCTATAATTAAGAAAAGCTATAAAAAACCAGCTACTAAGTATATAATTGAATTGCTCACTAAATGGATATGGAATTATGAAAGTTTATAATATAGCTGTAAAATTAAGATGCTAGAATAATTTATGTCAGGAGATTGCTAAGAAATGGCAAACTACCACCGTCATAAACAAATATTAACATTTGGTCATAGAAGTCTATTAATTAACAAGTTAGAGAATGTAACTTTCATCTATGTATGCTATGATTTGAGTAACTGCAAAAAATTTTAGGCTTGCTTTAAAAAATCCGAACTGTCAAAAAAAATGCCCATGTTTTATCAAATCCCAAATCATGAGTACACATAATCTAAACATTTATTACATTTAGTGTTGTTATTCTGTAAATTTATCTGCAGTTATTGGCTTCTTAAGATGTATTATAAATAGTAATTATCTTTATTAAAGCAATAAGAATTTTGAATAAACCATATTAAGTTCTTTGCTGAGGCCATCTAGGCTAAATATATGATGAAAGTTCATTACTTCCGCTTAATATCGTTTAATCAGTTCTTTATAAAACAGTCATTAATTAATAATAATTTCTTTTTGTTGTTTTGCTTTTTTTTTTTTTTTCAGCACTCTGTTTTCTCCATTTCTTTATTTTCTTTGTTTATTGACTACCTTGGAATTATTATTAAGCTATGATCAGAAGTTCAAGTTTTCCACGGAGATTTCTCAGACAACATGAAACTTTTCTTTAGGAGAAATGTTTAATATCCTATAATGAGCTCCAATGTCCGCGCGCACAACAGTTTTATTTAAATGATCGAAGAGATTTTTTTTCCTCACTTGGAAATCAATATAGGAGCTGAATTAAATGGCAAAGGGAGTTAATGGCAATAAAAATATAATCAATTACACAATAAACTTTATTAAAAGGAAAAAAATTTAGTTCTATTTTATATAAACAATATTTCTGGAATAAAATATTTTGTTAAATGTTGCCGGTTCTCTAATTTAATTCTTATATTATAAAATCATTAATAATATGTTTATCGGTTGTATTTAATCAAGCAATGATTAAATGATGCTTAAAAAATAAAAATAAATATATTTATTTTACAAAAACTCATTAAAATTAGTGACTTCCACTAAGAATAATATTTCCTATATAAACTTTCAGTGGAATGCAGCATTTTTGGACAAAATACATTCATTTTTGTATTAAATGTGGTCATGACGAGACTGTTTAAATGATGGCATAAATGCATATTAGTCAGATTAAGTGATATACTGAAAGAATGAGAAGTTATTCATAAAGAAAGATAGTAGTTTACAGCCTTTAGACATTTGGCACAAAGATGATGTATGAACTTGTATTGTGGAACCAGTTGATGTTTTGAAGGCCTCTGAAGATTATCAATACATCATTAATGAAAGATATGGTTTAGACAGTAGTTCCAAGATGAGGAAGAAAAAGATCTTCAGTGTGCATTGCTCAAATTCTTTAATTAGAGATCTATATAAATTGCAAATTGTAATGGCACAAATGGTAAGCCCTGGTGAATGCCATGACTAGGTTTGAAAGATGTAGACAGTCACACATAATTCTTCAGATTATTGTGTTCAAACAGATGCTTGGGTATTGCAGTGAAAAAAGGTTTCCATTTGACAAGGTCAAAAGCTGCTTTAAAGTCAATTTGTCTTGCAATGTAATCTGTCTGTTTTCTTTCCGCAAACAAAATTGATATTTGTAGCAATAGCTTGAGATGCATGGCAACTCTTCAGTACATAATATAAAGTTGATAGTTTTGGCAGAATACGTTTCTTTAGTTTTTTAAAATTATTATTGCAAAGATTTTTTTGTTCAATATTAAGTGTAATAAATAAGTCATGTTATTTACAGAGGGATATACTGTATTTGATTTTTTTTTCCTGAGACAAAATATTATGTTATTAGAAAATTTGGGAATGTTGAGATTGTTCAAGCAAAGTTGATTGTAGCATTTAGATAGAATAAGAATTATGATATAGCTAAGTTACCTATAGATATAGTTGTATAAAATATGCAGCTAGAGTGTGTTTCACAGTGCATGATTTTCTTGGCATATTTGCTGCTTTGTAATAAAAAATTTTTTAGAAGATTGTATATTGTAATGAATAATGGTCAGATATTGATCAGCTGCTTTTAAATTAGATTTTAATTACTCAAGAATTTACATGTCAACACTGATGACAGAAAGGTGTTATCTTTTGGTAAAATAGAAATGCCAAAGATTTGAGATTAAGTTGATTTTACATAATTAGCAATGGTTCTTATGTGATTCGAGAGACTTGTTATTATTATTTTTATAATTTATGTTTATTGTATTCTGTTTGTAAAGCATGGTCAATTGTTTGCTTCATTTTGAAGTTTATAAATAAGAGCTTTAGCATTATTCATTTTTGGGATGGTTTTCAGGATTGTATCTATGTCTTCAATATGTTGTTTTATGAAATTATTTAAGTGATAGCTTAGTAATTGGTTGGAGTAACAATTGTTTTTTTTTAAAACTAACCAAGTCTCAATGGGAAAATATACTGCAGCTAATCATAGTAATGATTTGCAATTATTGTAAAAGTAATCTTCCATTAATTTAAATTCTATAGGAATCTACCATTTAAATGTAAACTTATACAATGGTGTGTTATTTTAAAATTTGTATAATTTGAAAGTCACACAAGTGTGATCTTAAACTAAAACACTTGATATATATATATATATATATATCAAATAGACCTCTTTTAATTTGAAATCCTGGGTTTAAAGTTGGATTCAGATTGGGAAATTTTTCAAAAGTATATAGTCACTCAAATACTAACCTGTAATTATTATTGGTAAAATAGGAAATATTTTACAATTAAATTTAATGTATTAGTATAACTTAAATATAACATTATTAGTGAATATTCCTTTAAATTTATGTATTTTATTTTTTTCTAATATATATTGAAATTTCTTTATAATTAAGTAAATTGAAGCAATAAATTTAAATATATGTACTTTATTTTTTATTAAATTGACTTCTTAAATTCTTAATTATTGTTAATTAATTATCAAGAAATCTTGTATTAGTAAGTAGTTGAACTTTTAATACTGAACTGCAATAAAACATGAGCTCTTTTTGTATATCATAAAAATGATAGCTAAAAGAAAAATTCTTAAAAAGTGTAAATCATTCAAAAGTATTAGTATTTCTTTAAAAACATATTTAAGTAAAAATGTATATTTAAATCCATTATCTACTTACATTTACTTAAAATTTTGCATTATTAAGTGGTATAAAATGCATAAGTTGAAACTTTTTGCATGCTTTTTTTAAAAACTGGCCACTTTACACAAATTGTTGTTCTGTTTATAATTTTGAAGATAAATCTTTAATGTAGAATAACAAATTTTTTAGTTTTATATGTTGTACAGAGTAGAGAATAAATAACATAAACTGATATGATTTTTTAACAATTCAATCTTTTCATAAAAAGAAAATATATTTAAGAATTCATTTCTACATGAAATTACACCTGGGTAATCTTGTGCAAACAATAAAACTATCATCATTTTTCTTCTGAAAACAATTTTTAATATAAAATTACAATGTTTTGAGTTTGTCAGATTTGTGAATAAATACATATTTATAAATTTATGGATAAATTAAAACTCATCATAAAAACTATTTTAAGAACACCACATTGTTTGACTATATTATGTTACATCAAGTGTTTGAGGATGCACATTAGAACTCTAACCACATTCAACTGTTTTTTTTTATATTGGCTGGTGAAATAATTTAGCAATCTGATATATGTTATTGAAAATAATAGTGTATAATTGTAATTTCTTTGTTTCAGGATTATATAGACAGATGGAAATTACATCTTAAGAATTTTATTTAAATTGTTTACAAAAATGTATTATGGATAGAAAACTGATCGCATTTTTTTTTTTTTTTGATATCTAATAAAGAAATGATTTGAAATTAGAAATTGGAGTGCATTTTAGCTTTCATTTGTTATTGAAAATAATTTTTTGGCATAGAATTGTAATTTCTTTGTTTGAAAAATGATTATTTTAATTTCTTTATAGAAATATATTTTAGATATAAATCGAATCATGTTTTCTTTTTTATGTCTAAAGAAATAGTGATTTGTTTTGAAAATTGTTGTATTTTAGGTTTTCTTTTTTAAAATTAATGAAAATATTTTTTTAATATAGAATTGAAAATCTTTTCTTTTAATACATTACTTATAATTAAAAATATATATTTATTACATATATTTACAACAGCATTCAGATTTTAACCTGATTTTTTAACAAAATTTAAAAAATTATATGGCTAGCTTTTGGAAGTTAATGTGATATCCAGGTTAAAAACAAAAGTAGCATTCAATTGACCAAATTGATCAATTTTAAATTTATTTAGTTGATAGTGAGACTAGGTAATCTTTAAAACTCAAATTCTCTATTTTATAGCAGCCAAAAATTTCATAAGGCTTAAGAAAATAATTATACTAAAAACATAAAAAGAGATAGTACTTGATTAACTTTTTTTTGGAAATTTAAGCTGCAGTTTTTGAAGTAAGTCAACTCTGCCTGAAAAATGATCATATATATATATATATATATATACTGAACTTAATACTAATTAGAAGGGATTTGAACTCAGATGTTTAAGCTCCCTATAACTATCCACTTCATTTTATATAACCAATACACATGACAACATACACGTAAAAAAGATAAATGTTCTTTAATATACATCATTTGTGCTGAACCAACCCTCATCAGTTAGTCCAAATCATCATTTCTCACACACATATATAATCAGTGCTGAGTTGATATTAAAACAGCAAATCTTCAAACTTTAATGGAGAGGTTTCAATCTTCTCCACCCTCTAGCTGTTTAGCCATTCATATTATTGAAAATTTGATGACAGAATGCTAAAAGCCCTTCTTGCTGCCAATATTATTGCCATCCCCATATTGACTTTAAGTCACACTGACTTCTCATGTATAGAATCTAAATATGTCCATTTAAATTATGCAGAAGAGGGGTGGACAGATTATAGACAAAATATATAATATTTAAATAAAATATATTGTCTATAGTGAACTTAATGTAATTAGAAGGGATTTGAACTCAGACTTTCAAGCTTCCTACAGCTATCCACTCCATATTATACAACCAATATGCATGACCACATACATGATCTCCAATATATGAACTCCATGCTGAAATAGCACTCATGGGGAACTTGAAAGGTCTGAGTTCAAATTCCATTTATTATATATATATATATATATATATATATTGAAGCAGTCAGATCTGAGTTCAATCCTAGCTTCATGACATCTAGCCATAAGCCCCACTTCAAACCTTAGTCTTAACCTTAAATTTCCGATGCAGTGGGATTTTATACATTCAATCCATGCTAATTTCCATAAAGAATAACATTTTATAAATGCGTATTAAAATTAATTTCTTGATTTAAATTGATCAATTCTATTAATAAATTCATGATAAAATTATTCATGAATTTATATATTACAACTGTGTGGATTGTGCGTATATATTTGTAAATATTTAAATATATATGATTGTTTGAAAGTTTCATTGCATCGGGAATATTTGTTTTTACTATTAAATAATTTGTTAAAGTTTTATTGATTAAAAGCTACATTATTTCGATAAGCTTTCAGATTTTTCCTTCCCAAAAACAACAGTTAAAGTTTTATTAATTAGAAAAAAAGATAAGGATTTCCTAATTAAAATCATTTTCTGATTTTAAGAATTCATTTTCTAATTAGAAAATGAATTCAAGTTAATGAGTTTGAAAGCCTTATCGAAGGAATGTATCTAAAAACAACCAGTAAATCTAAAAACATTGATAATGAAAGAAGTGCTAGCCTGAAGGCATCAGAGGACAGTATATATAGCTTGGAAAAGTTTGGAAAAGGAAAAAAGCCATCTTTATTGCAGAAAAGTGCCAGTAAACTATGTGCTGTTCAAAATCATGAATTCAAAAATTATTCCTATCATGGTAAGGGGCTAAACATTGGGAATCTGGCTATTGTTCCTGAAGTCCCCTAAAAATCTTCAATGGAGCTGCTAAATTCTTTCCAGACCAATCATGCTGCTAAAATCATGAAAATTCATTAAAATACTGTTCAAGTAATCAACCAAATGTGTGCCTACATTTTTATCAACTCAGACATGTAACCTAGGGATCCAGCCCAGAAGAAATGGGTAATATATTTTTATAATGAACCTTAAACTTTCTGGCCAGTTCCAAACTTTACTTTACACTCCCTTTAAGAGCTCTTTTCATTCTATAAATGTAGTATGCTGTGAAACCCTTTTTATTTATGCTATTTTTAAATTTATATAAATTCTCTCAATCTCTAGTCTTTAAACTTTCTCTTTTCTTACTTGGCGGTTCATTTACTATATTATATATATATATATTTATCGTGTGATTTATTAATGTCATTTATTTTTAATTATATGCCAATAATCTTTCGACTCGATGATCTCCTTTGTTTCCTTTGCCTTGTGCAAATAATAATATATTAATTCTAATAGTAATTCTCACCCATTAGAACTAGATTTACCGTTCTATCAATTATTGAGTCGAAAGAAATTATTAAATGTGTGTTATTTTTATAATTGGCTAATAATAAATTATTAGCTCCATTTTTAATCTATGCCCCAGCTATTTTTTGTATTCACCAATATGTATTTATTCATATAATCTTAAAATGTTTTTTATTGCAAAAGAGCTGATAAAGGATCAAATATATTCTAATTCAACTTTGTTATTTAAGATTCAGGAAGGGCATGATGATTGGGGCATAATTAATATGATTTACAAATACTTTAAAATAATTTTAGTTAAAAGCTCATTTGACTTTAATTAAATTGATCAAGTCATCGTGTAGAGCATTCTATATGGGTTTTAGCATTCAAACGATGACTCTTAAGTCATCATCTTCGAACGTTGCTGACGTAGGGCAATCTTCCGCTCCATTAGGCTAGTCAGTGATAATTAAATTATCGAGGAAGAAAGCACTTCCTCTCCTGTTCATATTAGTCAAAGGACATAAGACTTATCAGATGCAAGCTGCCATAGGACTTAGATCATCAACTAGCTATCATCTTTCAACTTCATTTTATAGCTCATAATTCGTCAGCAACATTGCCTCTCTGTTCCGGTAAAGCCTGCTCTGATGCTTGTAATTCGTGATGAAGTGATTTCAATTAAAGTCGAACAAATTCTCCATTATCTCAAAGTAAATAATTTTTCCAATAAAGATTAAAGTTATGCCCTAAAATATGTATCTTGCTCTTCATGAATGGATTTGCGAATGTGAAAATAAATATCACATTCTGTCATAATAAAATTAGAGTAATAATTTCCATTACTAATGAATACCTTTATCTGCTTTTTATTTCTTGTTGGGGGCATAGACATAGACTTTCAAATATTGTGTAATATTCATTGGCATATAATAAGGACCACCACTCTTATCATAATCATAAACTTTGTTTAAGGACTAGAATTAATTAATTTAATCTTTATTTAAAATTCAAACCAAACAAATTATTATTATTAAATATTTTCTAAACACACTTGGTTTCTTAGTTCTTAATTCTTTTATAATTATTTTAATGTTAATACTCGCTGTCTGTGTTGGCAACCCAAACATATACATATGATTCGATTTAAAATCATTCTTAGTTAATTGATTATCCAATATTAGTGTCAGTTCAGGGGTCTCTGATCCTCACCAACCATTGAGCTAGTTTCTTGGTGCATAGCACTGTGCTGTCAATTTAGATTTCTACTAATCTGAGTTGTTGAATTGGGTTTGAATTCAGTTTGAACCAGCTGAGTTTGGATCCGACTTGCAGTTCTTTTGGTGGCTTTTTCAACTGGTACAATATATATATATATGCTGCAGAAAGGAGTTTGCTATTAACTGAAAGGAGACCCTTAGATTCCTCTTGGAGGCCTTAAAGGAACCGAGCAGGGCAAATTCCTAATGTCCACTCCATACGTTCTTGTCATTGCAGCTGTTATTACTATGTGATTATTCATATAGTATACGAACATGGATGGGCTGCTCACCAACACGCATTAGCCAGCGTGGTGAGTTTATTGGCTTTTTACCTCCGAGTTTAAGAATATTTTTTCAATATATACAATCATGACAGACAAAAATAAATCATGGCCCTTATTCCCAGGAGGCTGTAAAGTCACCAACCAAGGCAGCGGTTGGTGGCCGAAGGCGGAGGGTGCTAAGAATCCCCTGATTGCGGACTCAGGCTGCCATTTGATGATGACTTTTTATTTAGGTACTTACAACTGCAGATCACTTTCAAGTGAAGGAAGATTGCAAGAGTTAGAAGAAGAACTATCTTATATTAAATGGGACATTATTGGACTTTGTGAAGTTAGAAGAAAAGGTGAAGAAACAATTGATTTAAAAAGTGGACATGTACTCTACTATAGAGGCACAAATATTGGAAATACAAGTGGAGTAGGATTCATTATAAATAAAAAATGGAAGAATAACATTGTGGAGATTGATGGTGTTTCGGACAGGGTGGCAAGATTAGTTTTACAACTTAATAGCAGATACCAAATGCAGATAATTCAGGTTTATGCCCCAACAAGTTCTCATAGTGATGAAGTAGTAGAAGATTTTTATATGGATGTACAAAAGGCTTTTGATCAGAGTAAACAACATTTTAAAATTGTTATGGGAGACTTTAATGCTAGAATTGGTAAACAAATGAAAGATGAAAATGCTGTAGGTAATTTTGGTTATGGTAATAGAAATGAGAGAGGACATAGACTTGTGGAGTTTGCAGAAAAAGAAAAACTTTATATTATGAATTCTTTTTTTGAGAAAAATGTTAAAAGGAAATGGACATGGAAGCATCCAAATGAAGGTACAGCAGAATTGGATTATATTTTGACTAACAGAAAATACATATTTCAAGATTGTAATGTTCTTAATAAATTTAACACAGGAAGTGATCATCGATTAGTAAGATGTAAGATACATGTTAATGCAAAACTAGAGAGACAAAAATTATTAAGAAAAACAATATTTACAGTTGATATTCCTAATCTTCAGAAACATTCTAATGAATTTAAATTAGAACTTACAAATCGGTTTCAAGTATTAGTAGATTTTGAACATGATTCAGATTTGAATGAAATTAATAGGAAAATAACTGATACACTTTTAAAAACTGCCACAAAGATAGCTGGTAGAAAAAAGCAGGAATTGACCAATAAAATTTCTACTGAGACTAGAGAATTTATGAAGAAAAGAAGGAATATGAAGATATACAAAAATGATGCATTAAAAAGGATTGAATATCTCGAATTTTGTAAAATGGTGCAGAAAAGAGTTGAAAATGATATAAGAAAGTATAATTGTGAACTAGCAAGGAAAGCTGTAGAAGAGAATAAAAGTCTAAAGAGTGTAAAACAACATTTTGGTATTGGTAGGAAATTTATATCTGCAATAAGAAAAAAAGATGGCATTATTACTAAAAAGAGAGATGACATCATGAAATGTGTAGAAGACTTCTATCAAGAATTATATAGTAATAAAGAACAAGTACCTCCTATACCTATTATATCTTCTGAATTGCCCAGAATTTTGAATGAGGAGGTGAGACATGCAATTAAATTTATGAAGAAAGGGAAGGCTCCAGGTAATGATGGAATTATAATTGATATATTAAAAGAAGCAGGTGAAGAAATAGAATTTTTTTTAGCAAAGTTATATTCTAAATGTCTAAATGATAAAGATGTACCAGATGATTGGAAGAATGCAGTATTAATATTAATATTTAAAAAAGGTGATAAAGAAGATATTAGAAATTACAGACCTATCAGTCTTTTATCAGTTTTATACAAAATTTTTACTAAGATAATTACAACTCGTCTACAGAGAACACTGGACTTCCACCAACCAAGAGAACAAGCTGGATTTAAAAGTGGTTTTAGTACAGTAGATCATATCCAGGTATTGAGAGAAGTTATAGAAAGGACAAATGAATATGAGTTGCCATTATGCTTAGGATTTGTAGATTATGAAAAGGCATTTGATTCTATAAATATTTCTTCAGTGATTAAAGCATTGGATCATCAAGGTATAGATCCAGGATATTGTCATATTTTAAAGAATATTTATAAAAATGCAACAGCAACAATTAGATTACATAATGATAGTAGGAAAGTCAACATTGAGAAGGGTGTAAGACAGGGTGACTCCATATCTCCAAAACTTTTTACAGCAGTGCTGCAAGAAGTATTTTGTGGATTAAAATGGGAAGCTAAAGGAGTGAAAGTAAATGGAGATTATTTAAGTCATTTAGATTTTGCAGATGATGTAGTTGTTTTTGCAAATAATGCTTTAGAGTTACAGGAAATGTTGCAGGAGTTATCAGATGAAAGTAGGAAAGTAGGACTAAAGATAAATGTTAAAAAGACTAAAGTAATGTTTAATAGATTTTCTCAAAATATGAAAATAAAGATTGATTATGATGAATTAGAAGAAGTTAACAGTTACAAATACCTTGGTCAGATTATTAATACAGATGGAAACATAATGGATGAAATTAATCATAGAATTAAACTTGGTTGGAGTGCTTTTGGTAGAAATAACTTGATACTAAAAGGAAATATGCCTATGTGTTTGAAAAGGAAGGTTTTTAATAAATGTGTTTTGCCAGTTCTTACTTATGGATCTGAGACTTGGACACTTAATAGAAGAGCAATACAGAGACTTCAAACCACTCAAAGAAGTATGGAGAGATGCATGTTGGGAGTAACAAGAAGAGATCGAAAACGCAATGTATGGGTAAGAGAACAAACAGGTGTTACTGATCTCCTTGAAAAAATTAAAAGACTGAAGTGGAGTTGGGCTGGACATATTGCTAGAAGAGATGATAATAGATGGACAATTGAAATTTTAAACTGGATTCCAAGAGATTGTAAAAGACCCAGAAAGAGACCACATGTGAGATGGATGGATGAAATAAGAAAGTTTGCAGGGGTGATGTGGAGAAGAGAAGCTAAAGATCGGAAAAGATGGATTGAACTTGGAGAGACCTTCATCCTGCAGTGGATTGATAATGGTTGATGATGATGATGATGACGATGATATATTATATATATTATGTTTGTGTAAACAAAAGAAAGAAAGGGATATTTTCATGCAATAACTAGAGATATTCTTTGTAATAGTGTTTTTTTGATTTAAGATAAGTACCTTGTTTAATATCACCCATAATGTTAAATACATGCATACTAGTTATTATAAGCCAATGTCATTTGAATATGCAATCTCATGACCTACATTCTAGTTGCCAATGTAAATAAAATATTTATCTATTAAATTAAAATCCTAGCCTTAGTTATTTCATTTTATATTACTCAGATAAGACTATACAATTGAACACTACTTCATATG
Organism: Epiperipatus broadwayi; assembly: GCA_028023455.1. Taxonomy (NCBI): domain Eukaryota; kingdom Metazoa; phylum Onychophora; class Udeonychophora; order Euonychophora; family Peripatidae; genus Epiperipatus; species Epiperipatus broadwayi. The sequence continues at coordinate 180,136 of JAQFVV010012852.1, forward strand.
ACCAAAATTATTCACCGATTATAGATTTAGTCATAAGAGTTAGCAATATTTACTAACCAAATAAATTCAGATTGAGGCGGCATTAGTGAGGGAATTAGTTTTTATATGTGTATGACTTTATTGTCATCAAGAATAATTCTGTAGACTTAAATTACAAATTCCATAAATATTAATAGAGTCTCTAACTTGCGACCATATAAATTATAAATTTCTCACATAGGTCTCTCATTTAGGAATATATATGAGGTAGATGGTTTTAAATCAACTCTATACTCATGTCATACCTACTTCTCTATATGATATATATATATATAGAGAGAGAGTGTTATTTCCAGGAGCTTCCTTGTAATAAAAATATAATAGCTAAATAGCTAACATTTCAGTACAATAACAATTATTTCCCTCAAAGTTAATTTGTACCATTTGTAGAAATTTATGATCTTTCAAAGAACAATGTAAAAAAATCAACCAATCTTTGATGGAATTATATATCCATTAAAACTGAGGTCATCAACAGCTTGGAAATTAGTTGGCACTCCAACAAACAAAGCTAATGTATATAAATATAATCATATAAGTATTGGAAATATTTGATAATTGAAAAATGATACTACAATTAGTTACCCCTCCATCAATTAAAACAACTATATATATATAAACATTTTATAGTTATTCAGAATATTTCATTGTTGAAAAATGATTACTATAATTTTCTGAATTGTAATTGCCTATATAGCTTAACATAGTAAGAAAAAAAAATGGTGTATTTAAATACTGAAAATTACTAAATGATTTTCAGATAAGTAAATAACAATTAATCATACTGTAGACTATATTTGAATTATCTTAAACAAAAATTATTCTAATAAACAAATCTAGATCATTCTATTGCATTTCCATCTTTAATATATCAATAACTTAAGATAACAGCTAAGATTTGAAAATTATTTCAACATATTCCACATATAATATAAAACGAATTACTCTAGTGAATCAATAACAAAGAATAGTCTTCATCAATATCTAGTCATGAATTTCTAACTAATTAAAAGGTAATAATATTAAATATGCAAACAAATGAACAATACTGTTATAAAAAAATTATCCTCTCTTAAATTTTTTTCAAAATTTATAAATTTTTCAAACAAAAAAAAAGTATTTCGGACTGGCAGTAAACAGAGATTTTTCAGAAGGTTGATACGGGAAGCTAATACTAAAATTAGGCCCTGCTTAAAATGTGTGATTTTTTTTTTTAAAGAAATTATTAATTTTATGTTTTACTTTTTCAAAACTAACAAACAACTATTTCCATACTATATTGAAATACTTCTATGTATCTTCACTAATCAAAGTTAGTCAAGAAATGTTTGCCATAGTTTCTGTTTCCACAATTAATTCCTATTTTTGAGAATTCATTATTGAACAAACCTTAGTCTATCTTATATTTGAGGATGGGTATACAAAATTTGTTTTATCTTACTTGGTTAATTATTGATTTTAATAAATGTAGATTAAATTTATAGTTTCAAAGTATTAGTCCTGATTTATAAACAAAGATATATTTTTTTAAAAAAAAAAAACTCTTAAATTTATATAACTTAGTTTTAACGCTAATATTGGATTTTTTTAATCTTCCCGTCGTAATTAAAATTGATTTTAACTTCTGTGAAGATATTTGAAAATATTTTTAAAACTTAAAAAAAAATGTAATTAAAATTTTAAAAGTTAAAAGAGCTTAATTGAAAATCAATTAAAGCATAATAATGAAGAACAGTTTATGCAATAAAATTTTGAAAAGCGGAATTATCTTTACTTTCTTAATGACATTTCGAATTTCTTTTCTTTAATTTGATATCTAAATGTTAGCTTATAAATAATAATAAAACACATGTTGAAAATAAATTTGCGCAGAATCAAAAAAAGTAGAGTTGGATTTTTATACTTTCATCACTACAGGGGAATTTTCAAATTCATTATTTAAATAAGTATGGGCAAAAATTTTATTTATAGAAATAAATTATAAGAGGATTGTGATTATTATGCATTCTCCTTACCATATCTACAATTTAGAATACAAATTTGGCTGGTTAAAACTTTAAACATTTTTTTTTTATGTTTCAAACAATCTTAGGATTTTTCTTTTAGGTTAAAAACCCATATCCAATCTAGATACCTATCTACATTTGGTCAGTAAATAGGTATCTAATTATTTTTTAGAGGGGGGAGTAAGAATACAAAACTATTACATTTTTCATTATCAAGATATATATATATTAAAGTAAAGATTTTTATGTGAAAAAATGTGCACATATATATTAGTTTTATTTATATATGAACTTGCTCACTGGAAGTTTTGACAAGAGAATATCTGCTGCTATTGAATAAGTAATTACGTCATTTAAGCAATTGTTTTAAATATGCTGAACACTCGGAGAGGAAACATAGCCTTAAATATCTCATTTCAAATATATCAATCACAATATAGCCTAGAAATAGTTTAGAAGTAATAGCAGCAATAAATGATTAACGCAATTTCATTTAAAGAAATTTCATTTAAAGTTAAAGATTTTATGATTTATATATCTTATGTAATTTTTCTAAAAGTTTAGAAAACTTAATGAAAATTTTTTGATTTTATCTACAACAATGGCTTGAGATTTCATCTATTTTGATAGTGGCAGTTGTAATCAAATCAAAATGTTAATATAACATTGGTATTAATATTAGCAATCTATATGGATGAAACTAAAATATATATTTTCATATATAATAAATATATACATAAGACAAGGGTTTTTTTCCCCAAACTTTTTTTTTTCATATTATTAGGCAAATCATTTATATGGAAAAATATTTGTAGGTGAATGATCACAAAAATATCATCATTACTACAATACTTGTCATTCAAAATTGCTTGCAGATGTTTCAATAACAATGTGATTATTATCTTCTGAGGCAATAGAGGATTCCAAAGAAACAGTCTGAAGTCTAACTTTATATAATTTGAATAAATTCCACACACTACAAAGATATATTTGATGATGCACTTTGTATTCATTGTTTCTGTACAGAAACTAACTGAGATGTTATTGAACTCTTGTCAAGTAATATTGGATATTATGCATAACCTGACTAATAATCAGGGTTCTTTCATAACCATTTAGTTATTGATTATTTTCCACGGGAATAGTCTTTTGTATTTACTTACAGATAAAAAATTACATGAAATATTTCTTTCTTTAGAAATTTATTAAATATTTTATCTCTTTTCTTTGCAATTGTAATCTTAGACATATAAATGTCCAGACATTTATAAAGAAAACATAGACAGTTGAAACAGTGCTGCTGGTGTCAAAGTCCAAAAATGTATTTATTAAGAGATGGAACTATTATTTATCAAGATGGTAATCGCAGTAATACTTCATCTACATGCTCAATATAAATAAAGCCAATTTTTAAAACAATACTTCTACCTTTTCTTTATAAAGGTCTGAATATTTATATGTCTAAGGTTCTTTAGAAGTTGAAAATATAATTGGCAGCAAAAAGTAGAAAATTAAGTCAATCTTAAAGCAATGTTGACAAAATACACCAAGCCTTTTCATATAATCTTAAAAGTTTTATTCAAGCTTCAAACATGCTAGAATTTTCCTTTTAAATAGCTAACTTTTTGTTAATCTATCCTCTCATTTAAAATTTATATTTAAATATTTTTAAATAGAGGAGAAAATAAGGATGTAAAACTAATGAAACGTCACTACTTAGCCGTTGATAAGCATAATATTAGTGATTTCTTTTTTGCTATTTTCTGAAGTATTATTGGAGAATCCTTTTTTATTAATTAATCTATTTAAAGCTTTTTACCACTAAATAATCATAAATAAAAATCTAATTATATATGAATGAATGCCACAGTAATATTGAGAATGTCTTATAAATATACATTAAATTATATTCTTGAGAAATATGAAGTTTGTATCCTATAGAAGTCACAAGTTTTAAACTTTATAAAAAGATCATTTAGGAAAAATAAAATTTTGAATAATGTAAATGCAGCAAAATTATTGCCTAAATATCGATTGTATGATTCATTAAAAAAAAGTGTAAAATTGAGATCAAGATTAGTTCAGTTAATCAAATAATTTGGCTAATAAAATATACAGCTATTACTGTGACATATTTCTAGTCGAAAATTCAATTATGAAAAAAGTTATGTAAGCATCAAAACATAAAATATACAGAAATAGATCCAGCTATATTTCTAGTCGAAAATTCAATTATGAAATGTCAGTCACTCAAATGTTATGTTTTTCCAGCAACAACACTTTGTGAGTAAATATAAAGTTTGAAAATATTCACAAGGTGTTGTTGCTGGAAAAACATAGCATTTGGGAGCATATAATAATCTATTCTGATTTCTGTTAAGTAATGTTTGGCTTAATTTTTAATTAATCATATGAATCTTTGTTTGACCATAGTTTACAACTCAGAAGTTGGCTATCACTTTTGATATTTAATATTTTATTTTACATTGAGCCTGATGGAAATGCTTTAGTGTTAATTTTCATCTCTTTATTATACAAAATGAAATAACTGATTATATATATATATATATATATATATATATATATATATATATATATATATATATATATATATCATTTATTTATAGTGATTTAAAAATTATATATGTAACATTCATATAAACCATGATAAATATATGTAATAATTCAATTAACCATTTGTAGCATTAAGTACTAAATGAAATTATGGAAGCATGCTTTCAGTTATTTTGACACAATCATTTTTGACTGCATATAACATTAAAATTAATAAGCCATTTTCCATGATGCACTTTTTTATGTTTTACTCCAAGTTTTGTAATTTTTTATATAAGCTCTTTGTTAGTTTAGAAAATTATTTCCTTTATTAATAAAACAATACCTTCTTTTATTTGCCTTTTTTCTCTCTTCATATTAATTTTTTTATCTTATTCCAGTTGAAAACAAACTATTACATTTAGTTTATAACCATTAAATTACATTATTTGTTTAAAGTAAGTGATGTTTATTAAACTTTTTTTCAAAGTTCGTTGAGATTCTCTGATATATTAAACCACATATACAATTAATGCAATATATTTTTATTCTGTATTAATCATAATGTTAATATTATTACTTAGTCTATTTATATTTGCTAGTACACAATGTGAAACATTATAATACTCAAACAAATATCTTTTACGATTGATTTCCACATTATATGGTATCAAAATACATTTGCTATTATTGTTGTTTATACTTTTTTAAATTTCTTCTAAACTTCTCAACAATATTTTTAATTCAATCAACATTATATCTTATTGATAAAATTTCCTGTATATAATATTTAATATTTTAATGTTTGTTGTTCAAATACTTTTATTTCTCATTTTTAAATATAAAAAAACATTTACAATTATCTTTACAATTAAGGAATATATATTTACTCTCTTCAATGTATTTATTAATAATTATAATATTCATAAATCTGCTTACAATGATATTTAAATACACTATTGTCTTATCTTTTCTTTCCATTGTCTAATTCAAAGTATTTAATTTATTGAACCTATCTTTTAATTGACAAATTTTCTTTTCATTTCCATGCACAAGCACATTACCTATATACCTAAAGTAAACCTTAATACCATTCTTTCCAATTTTTCCATAATTTCTTATTTATAAATTGATAACATATAATTACATATGGTAAGCATAAGCCTTTTGTGTTGCATTTTGCAGTAATAACTTTTAATTCTTAAACAGACGTTGACTTGAGTTTAGTTGAAAAGGTAACCCATTAACAATATAAACTAATTAATAGCACTGAGCTAGCTACTTTTATAATTAAAAATGATATTTTTATCTAGAAACTTTAATGCGTTTATTTTAGTCTTTTTAGTGTAATAATTAATTACTTTTTTATTAATTATTAATTTTTATCAATACCATAATGCATCTGCTTTACATCAAATGATAATCTGATATCTTCTTAAATTTTTCTTTGTTTAATATTATTAATAAACACAATTGATGAAGATACTATAAGATTACTATCCAAAAAATTCTGTAATAATTTGTCTCTATATTTTGCAAAAAATATACATGGAGAAGGAAAATAATAAGACAATAATACATTTAGCTGTAATTTCAGACAGATATAATGTGTCTTTTGATTACAAATTGTACATAAAATGTATTGAGAAGAGAGGTATGTATATTCTAATTTTAAAATTCCTTTTATGCATACGATAATTAGATCAAGAATTTTTTTTTATTTAGAAATGGGAAATTATATAACTAGATGCAATACAAAAATGAAAATATTATACATCATATGCAGGAAGTGATATCAACAAAGCATAATACTAAATGTATTGAAAATATTATTGAAAAGTTTTGAAGAAATTCAAAATATATCAATAATAAGAATAGGGATTTGATATTACATAATGCAGAAAATAATGATAAAATATATTTGTTCTGAACATTATAATGTTGTATATAAAATACTACTAAATATATATAGAACAGTTAGTGACTGTAAATACATAATTAATAAAAACAAAAAAAAATAGTATTACATATAAAATTAATTTTTTGTGGATCATCATATATTGGGGAAAAAAAGTTTTAAAAATCATTATTTTTTACATGATAGAATTAAAATGTACAAAATGAATATTGTACAACTTTCTTTTGTATTTGATAACCATAAATTAAACTATAATAGAAATTTGGTTATCAAATTGAATAAGGTAAATATTTTACATAAAGAGAGAAATAATAAAAAATACAAATAATGATTATAAAACAGAATGTTTTTTTTTTATTAAAAGTGCATTTGATTATCATGAGAAATATGAAGATGTAGTTATTTAAGTATCTAAATGGATTGGTAATAAGTGATATAATGCTCTTACAGCAGTGCAAAAAACATTAAACAAAAATGAAATAATTTGTTTGAAAAGAAGATAAAGACAATAAGTTGTGTTTCATGTCTAAAAGTCAATACTATGAAAAAATATATATTGCAGTTAATGAAATTATTTTTTTTTTTGTTATGTAGCTGACTATAATGTGGAATCTTAAAAATTAAAATTTATTAATAATGTATTAAAACCTGCAAGAGAAAAGTGTTTAATAGGGTTATGCATTTAAATCTTTATCCATCTAGTGGAATTTATATAAGAATGTTTGCAAATATAGACATAAAGAAGGCACTTAAGTTGATGAGTGAATTTCGAGATGCATTTTTGTATAGTGCTACAAAATATGGTAAATTTTCAGTTTCTTCATCATTTGAAATTGTAATATTTATTAGCCAAATAAAATTAGAGGTGATGTTATGATATTACTTATTATAGAAAAAAATATAGTTAAATAAAAAAGCATTAATTAAAAAAGAGATTAATTATTATACAAGAAAGTTGATATTTTAAAGTTTATAAATGAAAATATTGTTATTAATTATAAAGCCAAGATAATGTTTTTGAAATAAAAATGAAGACTTTTTTATTATATTTATTATCCAATTTATATATTAAGCCATTAATTTTTAAGACAATTATGTATTCCAATATTTCCATTCATCCAATGGATAATTGTCTAATGCATTTATGTATTTCACAATTTGAAATATTTCTGCTTTATCCTTTATATCTTTTTTAAGTGTAAATTCCTTTAAATGTACAAACCCAACACTGAAAATTTTAATTATTTAACTAATTTAATCTCATATCAACTAAAATAAATATTAAAAAGTTTACATTTCTTAAAAATCTTTACCCTGCATTTTAATTTTATGCATTTTGTATTCATTATAAGTTCAATACTTTTTAATTTTATAACCATCCATCAGAATATTTCATTCAAATTATTAGCAATATGACTGAATGTATAAATTATAATACATTTTAGTGTTTTTCTGAAGATTTGTGATGATGGTATTTTAGTTGTATTTATATATTGGACTATTTCCATCATCTAATATTAAGCATTCAATGTCTTTAGAAAAATTTAACTTTATTTAAAATTTCCAATTAAATTCAATTGTTAGTAACTGCATGCAGACTAGTAAATGCACAGTGTTTCAATAAGTATTATTCTCCCCTCTTCTTCAGGTGTTGTTGGTCTGATCAGTAACAATACTAACATGGGAGATAATGCTCTAAATAGATTATGGAAATAGTCTAATATATAAATACAACTTTAGTATCTTTTAATTTAATTTATAGTGCAAAAGATAATAAAATGATAAAAGAAATTTGTTTTTGAGTACTATAATGCTACATATAATGCACAATCTAATATAAATAAATTGTTTAATGATTTTAAAATAGCATTGGTATAGAACATAAAAGTAATGCAGTATATAAAATTGTTTGCCTGTGTGAGACTTTATATATTAGTGAATCTCAGTGTTCATTGAAAAAGAGATTTAAAAAACAATAATTATTATATGAGAAACTTAAAGGTCATAAAATAGACAGTGCTCAAACATTTTCTGTATTTACTGGTCATAAACTTAAATGTTAAACCACTAAACATCACATGATCACTATCTCATACTAGCACATAATTGTTATTAAACAATTCAAAACAAAGCAAAACTCTCCATATAGTAGTGCCATCTATATGGAGAGTTTTGCTTTGTTTTGAAACTTAAATATAATGGACAATTTTAATATGATTTAAATGAAGTACACAAAGAAAAATAAGAAAGGATAAAAGAGGCTATCCTTATTAACAGAGGAAATAATCTGCTTAATAGGCAAATTGCTAGAGTACAAATGTATGAATCTTGGAGAATAAAATGAAATATAATGTGGGAATTAACTGTATCCATTTCATAAATAAAAACAGTTGGAAAAGTTATGTGCACTAATTAAAAGCATTTCTGTAGGTTATTTATGTTAATGTTTTAAAATTAAAAATTAATTTATATATTTAGTAATTACATATATAGTAAATAAATAAATAACAGTACTAATTTAATTGTTTATCATGATTCACTATTTCCCATTGCAATCTAATGCCTTGTAAATTTTCACATTACCTTCTTGTTATTTAAGTAAATCATTTCCTAAACTTATATGTAAATGTTTAGATTTCCTAAAAACACATTCTGATTGTAAATATTTATTATTTAGACTATACGAGAAATATTTCTTTATTTAAACGTATTGCAGCACAAAACTGAACAGTTTTGATGCCCTTTCATCATTGTAATTAATAAAATTTATATGTAAATAAAAATGTTTAGCTTTTCCATCATTTTTATTTAAACATCCTAATTTATATAAAAAGTAACATATTATTAATAATAATTTTCTTAAAAATAAAATTTATTTTAAAAATATTGCCTCATAATTATAGGAATTTCGCACATAACGAAATTATTTTTATCGATAATGGGAATACCATAGAGTGTTCACATCTGAAATGTTAGGCCTGGATTAGATGCTGTATTATGTTAACATTTTTCAAAAGTATTAGCTTTCTCTTTTTTATTATTATTATCTTGTATTATCTTTTTACACATTTTACTAAATAACCTTTTCTATGTTTAATAATGATATTATCTGGTTTTTTTTTAGATAGTGTATTATCTTTTTGCATGTTTTACTAAACTGCTTCTTCTTGGATGTATTCTTTAGCTAAAAACTCCCAATTGATCCATAATCAACACTATGGTTAAAATCTAAGAAAAACAGAATGAGTAAAAAACATACTTTTTTAAAATATATTATTGCATGCTAAATTATTTAATTCTTAATAATTTTCATGGGAAATTTTTATTACTGAATGAAAACAAGCGTAATAGTCTATTTATATATTTATAAATTGGAAGCTTAATTCTTTTTTAATAGACAACATAAACAAATTTTGTGCCAGGGAGATTCTGATTTTAAAATAACAAATGGATTTGGAAAACAAAGAATATTCTTTTTAACAAAAAGGTATTAACGAGGTGTAAGAATTATATCAGCTGCTTTATTTAAGTTGACCTAGTTTGGTGGTTCTAATAAAATATAAACAATGTAAGAAAATTTAAAATAATGGACTATACATATAATAAATTATAGTTTTTGATAGATAAAAAATTAAATAGTAGTGTTAGTGTAAATATATTATTATTGAAGACTTATAATTTTGTTAATATATATATTAAATTTATTAAATGCAAGCAGATGATATAATAATAACATGAAAGGCTAAAATCTTAGACAGATGTGCTTTAAAATGCTTATGTGACAGCCAATTAGATGTAATAATGATTGCACATGGAACTCTCAATTCAAAAACACAAGCCAGAACTACGAGAAAAAAAATGGAACCACCTTCTTCTCTACTTAAATTTATATATATATAAGCCAGATTCAAGCATTCCGAACTTAGAGCATGAAGCTTAAAACACCACATTTAATTCACTAAATATTATATATAAACAATGTGAAATCTTTTGATTTACTATGAAGCAATTTTGAAAATTGCTTCATAGTAAATTGAAAGATTTCACATTGTTTATTTATATATAATATTTAGTGAATTAAATGTGAAAGTGTTTTAAGCTTCATGCTCTTAGTTCGAAATGCTCGAGTCCGGCTTATTTATATAAAAATTCAAGTAGAGAAGAAGGTAGGTTCTCATCTTTTTCTCATAGTTCTGGCTTGTGTTTTTGAATTGAGAGTTCCACATGCAGTCATTATTACATCTGATTGGCTGTCACATAAGCATTTTTAAAATGCATCTGTCGAAGGTTTTAGCCTTTCATATTATTATTAATTTTGTTAATGGGAAACATTAATAAGTTTATGCATGAGAGATTTTCAATATATTTTCAAACAAACAACTGCTTTAATGAATTACTGACTAGCTGATTAAAGTTGATTTAAATATTAAGAAAAAATAATGGAGATAAGCCAAGTACCAAGCTCTCTTTTCTCCTTGTTATGAAAGATGGAGCTGCCAAAGAATCATATTCTGGATGTACATAATATTTTTAATAACCAGGTAAGTGACTTATGTATTATATATTTATATAACATCAATCAGAGCCAACTCAAGAAGTCTAGAGAAGCAGATACTATTGTTTTCATTTTACATGTAAATTAATTTATTTAAAAAGATTTTAATGGAAAGATTAATCAAGATGGCATGGAAAATCTAATTAATATGTTTAATATCAGCATGTCTTATTTTCCATGTTTATTATATAAAAATAAATGAATAAAACCATTATGTGTCTCATGGCATACAACAACATAGTAGTGTGTGTATATGTATGTATAGAAAATTGAAAGAAAAAGTAGAAATATACAGAGACAAAATTTTTTTATAGATATTTTGTATATTACAATGGAATATCAGTTAAGGATTACATAATTTTGAAATTAAAATAAATTTATTATAAATTACATTTAAAAGGTCTATTTAATATTTACTAATTCTGATTATGAAATTAAAACAAGCATTTTTTATATTACAAAAGATATACTTGTAATTTTAAATCCCACCATCTATTTTGATTAGCAAATTTTTTTAAATGAATTCTTGTATAACATATTTTGATATAATTCCACAAAGTTACTTTTTAAAGGTTTAAGATAGATTGAAAAGAGTCATTACTTTTTTTCAATCAAGTTAAAGAAAACAAATTTTTAAATACTGTATTTTCCCCCATCCTGACTATAAAAGATTGGAAAAAAGATTACAGGAGAATTTTTAGTTTTACAGATTGTGGCAGCAGAAGTACTATGAGGTTATAACTGAAGGCAAAAGAATGCAAACCTAGCTGCTGCTATTACTTCACAATGATACAGTTTGGATTCACATGGAAGCAAGATCCAGATTTTTTGTCTTCCATAGCCTATATATATATATATATATATATATATATATATATATATATATATATATATATATTAGACAGCATAGAAACTGAAAAGAGATCACTTCAGGTCAACAGTTATCTGGAGTATACCTTTCCCAATAATGACAAAAAGCCAGTTTACTGTTAAGAAGGCACCAGCTTTTTGAAGAATTAGTTTATACATATACTATTTTATCTGTATGCAGAGGGACACAGATAGAGGTACAGCATTATATATGTATATAAAGTACAGCTAGTGATTATATATATTGAGAATGATAGTATTTTAAATAATTTATTGAAATGACTTTAAAATTTTTCTACTTAACAAATTTTAAAAGTAAATGACTTTTGTCAACTAAAAGTAAAATAAGTAAATAATTTTTGCTTGTATTAAAAGTCTAAAAAGCAAAAAATTGATTCATAGATAATTTTATTTTGAAAAAAAAATTCCAAAAATCCATTTAGATTAGGGAACAAAATAAAACTTGCTGTCAAACATGTGATATTACTTATTTTTTAAAAAATAAAAACTTTTATGAAGGACTGTCAAAGAATTAATATTTTTTTAAAAAAAGGAAACAGAAAAACTTTTTTTACCATTAGACAAAGAATGAATTAATAACTGATTCATATTATTTTTATATATATGCACATGTATGTGTGAATTTTATGTACACTTTCAACATAAAATTAATTGTAAAAAATAGATTTTTAAGCATTTTATTATTTTGACAAATTAAAATATCATGTGATATAAATGTCAGTGTGATCACAAATTTGCATAGGTACCCTACATATATATGTGAAAACAGTCATAATGTGATAACTTATTTTCATTGTATGACAATTCCCATATATTACAGCACATCTATGTGCCTATATAGAAGCATGTCAGGTAGATGCATATGATAATTCAAATATATTCATAAATTATTATACCACACAGCTGTGTGCTTATATATGTGAGTGTTTCATGTAAACCTATTGAAACCTATTTGTAAATTACAATGTAATAGAAGATTTCTTTTTGTATTCATTAAAATTAGAAAGCTTAATTTGTAGTATAGCTGTATTCTTCTGACCTTAATTTCATTTTAATTGGTATTTCATTGTTAACTTTTTGAGCTTTGTGAGCACTATGAGAGTGCTGCTGGTGCTTGTCAGATGATATTATGTTTTCTTTCTTTACTGATGTAAAAAGTATAAGAATGACATAGTACACAATATGACATTTTGATAGTTTAATCATGTGGCTTTCAAAACATGTTTATTTCAAAAAAATCGGTTGAAATTTAGATTTTTGGCAAATTTTTTAATCGACCACAGTATTTAATTTTTTTGTTTTTTTGATAATTTTTGTACTTATCATGAAGCGATAAAAGACAAAAATGGTTTATGGGCTGCAAGTGAAAATTTCTCCGGTGTTATTCACAAAGAAGGTCTACAATACAGCTCCAACATAATGCCATAAGTAACATTTTTAATTTTTTTTTTTTAAAATTTTTGATAAAATTATTATTTTTATTTATTTTAGTTTGTAATTAGTGTGTGTTAGTTATAGTATTAGTTATATAATTATTTATGCTCATATAGAATTCATACCTATAATAATTTTCTAATGTTCTATGTACACTATTATAAAAATAATGTTTTTCAGAAAGTATAATTTATTATGAAAATCATTATATTTATATAATATGGTTTACAAGTAATATGTTATAAAACTAATAATCAAATGTATACAAACATTGCATACACAAACATATAATCAAATTCTGCATATAGAATTCATATCTATAATAATTTTCTAATGTTCTACCTACACTATTATAAAAATAATGTTTTTCACAATGTATAATAATTTATTCTGAAAATCATTAATTATGTTTATATAATATGGTGTACAAGTAATGTATTATAAAACTAATAATCAAATGTATACAAACATTGCATACACAAATATAATCAAATTCTGATTCTTGTTTATGTTTTTGTTTACTCTTGTTCATGCTTTGGTTTTGCTATATGTTTCATAACATTATTTTCAAATCTATAGCTACCAAATACACTATATGCAAATAAATTATATCCATATGGTACAATAAATATAATAAGATAGCATCACTTCTGTGCATAAAGAATATAAACATTGCTGGTATCCATAAAGAATATAAACATCACTGATGTACACAAAAAATATAAAATGAAGAGATGAAACTCATTTTATTAGTGATATAGACAGTAGCCTACACTTTCTAGTTTTAGATGGGTAAGAAGCCTATTGCTATGATGATTTCTTTTGTATCTTTTATTAGGATGAATCTTTCTCTCTATAGAAGCCTTTGACATTTAGAACATTTGGGGTACAAGATAAAGTTGAAGGTCATATCCAAATTCTTTTGGAGATTGTGAAGCTGTGGATTAACTCAGGTAAGACATGTTATACATGTTTAAAAAAATAATTTTGTGAGGAATATAAAGAAATTATCACTGAAGATGTATTTTCAATTTTAGTTAATGTTAATTTCCAAATTATTAACAAACAATAAAATAATAATTATTTCAGATGAAAAAATTTCTTTTTTCCTTATTTTTTATATAATTATCACTATTTATTTTATGCTTATTGTTTTCCTTAATGTTTCTAGTTTCTAGAAATGTAATTGTTTTTGCTCTAACATAATTAAAACTGAAGTTATTGTGAAAATTGTGTCTCAGGCCAGTATTTTAAAAAATTCAATATGGCGGCTTGAATTAAAGTTATTCCAGTGAATTTGCTCAATCATAGAATAGATTTAAAATATTATGTGATTAGGATTATCTCTTGCTCCCAGTAACAATTATAGAGCTTTTGATCTCTGACATAGATTTATACATAATGGTCTGTTATATAAAAGAGGTTTACATTTAGTGTTTATGGTTATACAGTTGATGATGATCCTGAAGGGGATATCCTTTAAAATCAAAATGCAGATATTTATCCTTTAGCCATGAACACCACTTGTTGGCATTGTTTATGTGCAAAATCACATAAAAATGCCATTTATGTGGCCCAAGTTATGGCCTATAGAACAGTTCTGTTCATATTAGCCATTACTGGGCCTAAATTGCATTGCACACAAATATTACAGCCCACTGATATGCTTCAAGACACTATGCAAATGTGCACATTTCACATATCACTACCATATCATGTGAGGATGCATGGAATATAACTGACCATAACTTTTGTAATCTGCATTCAAAGTAGTGATTTTATATCCTACCTGGTGTAGTATTACATACTAATAATTGTAAGCCCATCATTATGCTTCCCTACACAGCTTGGAAGATGGAAAAATTTTCATAAGAGTGGGGACAAGCACAATTTGACAGAATTCATGCAAAAAGGCATGTTTGCATGAGAAGAGCTATGAGATAAATGAAATGGCTGAGGTTTCATGTTATTTTGTAAATCATAAGCTTGCTTTGATCAGATTAGTGCATCTTTTGGATGATCCTTTGGATCATCAAAAATATCAGTCCCCAGTCCTGCACCTTCCAGCACTACACACTGACATTTATAATGTAATTTAAAAATGCAATTATTTTATTTCCAAAAAAAGGTAATTCTTTCATTTTATAAAATAATGTTGGTTCATAAACTCCATTCTGTAAAGTGCTCTGTGTCATAGCTTTTTTGGAAAGTTGTAAAAAGGTTTTTTTTTTTAAAAAAAAAAATTTCCGATTTCACTTGAAATTTGTTTCGCGTTTTTTAATAAAAAAAACAAATCAGTTTTCATTTCTCTTTTTGTGTTTATATGTATGTGTGTCTGTATTATGAAAAAAAAGTTTTAAAAAGGTAAAATAATGTTAAGACAAAAACAATTTTAAAAAATAATGACATTAAGAAATCAAAAAAAAGATGGCCCGGTAACATTACATTTTATGTGATTTTGCAAATAAACAACCACATCAAGCAGCACACAGGGCTAAAGGATTAAAACCTCCATGCACTACATTTTATTTAGTTTAGTATTTCTTAGAAATTAAGTTTATAGTTGGCCAGTATATTAATGGTACTAAGTAGCTAGAGAATTGATGGTGATCAGCATGTTTATATATCCCAGCATTATTTTTTAATTGTTATGTTCTTATGGTTTAGCACTTATGTTTGTGCATCCAAATTATAGTTTAAATAATCTGCCCCAAGCTGGCAATGGCTAAATAAATGACTAGCCTGGTCTATAGTAGACCCATTTTAAATCCATTTACAATATTGACTGTTGATTTATTTTTACTATTGATCATTCATGAAGATGAATGATTATTACTATTGTGCAATGCTAGTGAACTTGTAGTTACATACTTTGTGCTAATCTCTCATGCTCATTTCTTTTATATATAATTGTGTGTTTAAATTTTGTATTAACTGAGGATGATGATGATGAGAGCCATCTCCAGGTAAACACAGATAATCCATAATTATATGGAGAAACTGGAGTAAACCTGGGGTGATGGAAAATCATCACCATCCTAGGTCAATGGAAAATCTAAAATTTACAAATAATATAAATAAACATACGAAAAGAGATCAACACACTACTAACTAATTATAAGTACCTATAAGTTCACCAGAATTACCCACAAAAAATAAAAATAATTATTGATCATCATAAATGGTCAACAGAAAAAATAAATCAACAGTCCATCTTGTGAGTAGACTTTAAAATGGGTCTACTATAGTCCAGTCTAATTATTTAGCCTTTGCCAGCTTGGGCAGATTATTTAAGCCATAATTTGGATGCACAAACTTAAATGCTAATCCATAAGAATGTAACAAGAAAAAAATAATGCTGTGATATTAAAACATGCTGATCATCATCAATGCTCTGGACACTTAGTACTATTAAAATGCTGGCCAACTATAAACTTAATTTCTAATAAATACTAAACTAAATAAAATGTAATGCATGGACTTTAAAGGATATCTGCTTTGCCGCATCTAAAATCATACATTCACTGAATGTCCATAAACACTAAATACCAACCCCTTTTATATAACAGACTGTTATGCACAAATCTAGCTCAAAGAACAAAAGCTCTATAACTGTTATTGTGAGCAAGAGATCTAATACAACTTACAATAATAATTTATAATATTTTAGAATTAAATAAATTCACTGGAATAATTTTAACAATGAATTATCAATTTATTAATAACAAAATAAAATTAAGATCTGCTGAGTATATCATAAATATAAATTTGGCATTCTGATTTTGATTAATATATATTAGCTATCACATTGTAATTTACAAATACCTCAATAGGTTTGAATAAAACACACATATATATAAACACACAGATATGTAGTATAATAATTTATAAACATATATGCATTGTCATATACTAATAATAAAAAATGAGTTATCACATTTTAATTATGCATAAATAATGACTGCTTTCACACATATATATGTACCCATAGAAATGTGTGCACACATTAACATTTAGAAAAAATAAACCTAATAAACCATATTATATTTTTTCAATACACAATGAATTCAATGTCAAAAACATAAAATACACACATATATATATGCACTCAGATATGCCATATAATAATTTATGTTTTTGTCAAAAACATAAAATACACACATATATATATGCACTCAGATATGCCATATAATAATTTAAAAACTAACATGTTTGAATTGTCAAAGACTTATAAAAAAACTTCAATTCATTTTTAAGAATACATAAATGTACATGTATGCATATAAAAAATATTGATAGTATGCATTAAAGCTATTAATCAGTGTCATTTATTGTGATAAATAAAAGTTTTTTTAAAAAATATTACTCTTTTGACAGTCTATTGTAAAAGTTTTCTTTTTTTTTTAACAGGTTACTCTTGATCAATTATAAATGCCTTTTTTTAAAATTTTCCAGAAAGTTTTTTTTTTTGTTCCTAATCTAAAAATATTTTTGGAGTTTACATTTTTTTTCAAAATAAAATTGTCTATGAAACAATCATTTGAGTTTTTGACTTTTAATTCAATGAAAGATTAACTTATTTTACTTTTAAATTATATATTTTAAATGTCATTATCAAGGAATTATTAAAAATAACTTACCCACTGTACTTTATATATATGACACTGTACTCCTATCTGTGCCCCTCTGTATAAAATAAGACAGTGTATATACAAACTAATTCTTCAGCAAGCTGATGGACTCTCTGGGTAATCTGGTATTTTCTAAACAGTAAACTGACTTCTTGTCATCATCAGAAAAAGTATAATCCAGGTAAATGTTGCCTTGCAATGAGCTCCCTTCAGTCTCTATGCTGTCTAATACACATATAAATATGATGTGGAGAATACTGAAAGCAGACCTTTTAACTTTCATGCGAATTCAAACTCTTCTATAGTGAACTAGTAGAAGCAGCTGAACTTGCATTATCTTGCCTTCAGTTGTAACTTTATGGTAACTATGCTGTCACCATCTGTAAAACTCTTAATTTTACATGAAAACTAATTTATTTAAAAAGATTTTTAATCAAGATGGCATGGCAAGTCTAATTAATGTTTTATTTTAGCATGTGTTTTATTCTCCATGTTTATGTTATAGAAATAAATGAATAAAACATGTAAGGCACTTATTGAATACATTAAATGACTAGAGCTATATATTTGAGTTTAAATTTACAAATTTTATTTCATAATATGGGGAGGGAGAGTACCAAAATTTTCTTGCACAAAGATGCTTCTTAGTCATATGGTGACCCTTGTTGCTAAAATTAACAATAGGTGTTTCAATATTATCAAGGAAATATCAATAACAGTAGATATAGCATTAAATGTAGTGATCTGAATTCAATTACTATTCAAAGAATAATCAAAAAATTCCTTTCATGTATTCAAAATATCATTACTATCACATGACAAATAGTCAATTATTCAATTTAATAGAATTATGATAGGATTTTTCAGATCAAATATTTTTTTCAATGTTTCAAAAAAAATTAAAGTGTTCATGATTATCAAATAGCTATCATCATTATAGTTTTTTCCACTAATTGTTTTAAGAATACTCATCAATTATTGAATTTTTTCTTTCAAACATTTATAGTGCTTATAAAATTATACATTCATTTTGCTATATAACTAAGGATAGAATATCATATGTTTCATTTTAATTATGTCATAAATAATGTAATTAGTTTTCAGTGAACCGATCAAAATTTTTCTTTCTAATGATACTGCTTAACTAACAATATATTTGTGATCCCATTATATCACTTAAGAGAATTGCATAGTCCAAATTGATAGTTTAATACTTAACAGCTTTGAAATTTAACATGAATTGCTTTTATAAAATGAATATTAAAATTCTTATCACATGTATTCACAATAAAATCTATTTTGTAATGCTATTATAATTTTTAATTATGAGCATAATAATTTATTGTTTGTTCAACAATCTTCCCCTATAAGTGTGTATGTATTCATAATATTTATTTTATATTTTTTACATTTTAATTTTAACAAAATCCACAAAATGCTATTATTTTGTGGGGAATGAATCAAAATTCTTTATATATATATATATTGTACCCTCACTTCCATAAATATATAGTATAACTTAAAATATGACTAGCTCAATTAAATCGTTATGCTCGGCTAAAATATGTATAACTATTATTAATATATTTTTATAATACTATATCTTATCAGATTTAGTACAACTAACAGAAAATTAATATGGTTCAATATCATGCATTAATTAAATAAGTATTTATTAAATCATGAGACTATGAAGTGAAGTTACAAGTGGTAATATGAATTTACATTGAGCCCATGTCTTCTAAGACATTATCTCAATGGCATAAGAATACTATTACCTCTTTATTATCTCACTAATACATCTATAGCACTCCTATGTCTTTTATAAAAATTAACTAACTTCAATAATAGTAATAAATAAATCTCAATCTTTTTATCAAAGAAATATAACTAAATAATCTCAGGTTCTTTTAATTATCTTAAAGTAATAATACTTCTTGCAGATAGGCATGATAAGGGATTTAATATCAAACCTAACTACACCTAACTTATAATAATAATAAATAACTAATAATAACAATCTCCAGTGTATAAGTTAACCTTATCTATTTTATTATACTACTAATCATTAAGAAAACAAGTAAATCATCTACATGTCTTTCATCTTCATATAGTATCTTAATTGAGAATATAATAAAATCTTATAATTTAATAATATGTGGCAATAAATAATATTATACTCTTATATTGTGCATTATAATTATTTTATGACCATTATAACATAATATGTTAATGTCAATGAATTTCTATAAATTATATTAAGAAAATACTGTATTTCTTTTTTTTTAAAAAATAATAATAATAATTTAATTCATATTGTGCAAATATTATGTTTTATTCAAATTATCTGTTGTCAAATGCTGTGGTGCAAAATAATGAATTCGACACACTTTTAAAACAACTTAAACAAATTTATTTACATCAACTTTAATAAACAACTTATATACATTATTTACATTACAAGTGGAAATCAAGAAAAATAAAAATAAGAAAAATAATAATAATACAAGATTCTTACATTGTTGTTATTTCCATAATCCAAAATAAATAATCCATACATTTCTTAAATGTTTTATCAGTAACATTTAATTGAGTTTATGAACTTATATTTTACTAGATATCATTTATAATCACTTAGTACAATAGAAGGCTTTTATGTAAAATATCACTTATGTAGCACATGTAAAATAAACAAACTTTAATAATTAAAATGCTACTCCATTTAAGTATTATAGCTATTTCTATTATAATGTAACTATTATGTATTACATTTATTATTAGCATTAACTAAATATCAACTAATGTATAGATTGATATAACTTTGTAATATTATGTGACTTTTATTGATTACATAATTATTTACTTCATTCTGATGTAATTTCATAATATATGTCTTACCAAAATATGCAATACATATATGTTCTTTTCTTAAAATAATATTTTTAAAATTATTCAACAATTTTTGTGAAGACGAAATTTTTATTTATAAATTACCAATTTATAAAGTTATTATATTAAAATAAAATTCTATGATTCTTTTCCATTTAAACTATTATTCTTCTCTACTTGTTATTCCTATTCCCTCTTAATAAAATCCTATCTTCAAATATCATTCTAATCTTATTTAACTTCAGTATCAGCTTACCAATTTTTTTAAAAAAAAATGACTATCCAAACTCTCTTATATCTCATCATCTATATATGATAAACCCTTCAAACAAAATATAATTTTCTATATAAAATTAATTTAACTTGTCTAATAAAAAATAAAAAAATATAGATATATTTTTTTTTTACTTCTTACTAACTTGAAAATAAATATAAATGACTCATACTAATATAATAAATCAAATTCCTAATATTGTAACAGAAAAACATTAAAGTGTATTCATAAAAGAATCATATAATTATTTCTGGATAACTCTTATTACGTTGTAATAAATTTATATTGTAAAATAAAGTATGCATATTAAAATAAAACTATTATTGATAATATTATGCGTGTATGTTCTTTAAATATTTATACATTCACTCAACAATCAAATAATATTTGGTTTATCTAAAGAAAACAAAGCAAAATACATTAAATTATTAATATTATATAATTATTACCATAAATGATACTCCAATTTATAATCAGCCAAACGATGTCCTCCAGGATTATAGTTTTACAAAATAATATCACATTTATACTCAACAATTATTCTTAAAATATTACGTGTTGTAAAATTATATAAAAAATAAACTTTATGAAATTAAGTGTTATATTAATGTGTAATTACTTTTAAAATGTACCTCTCTTATCTTTGATGGATCAATAAATAATTAAATATCTATGTTAGTTAAGAAAACAAAATATGTTACATAAAATCCAACGGTGTCTTCTTTCCACCCACAATTGTTCTTTTTTCCTAGGCACAACATTTTACCAACATCACTTCCTTTTTCCGGTACATCACGTGTTTAAACAGTTTTTATGAAATAAATGGAAAACGTTTTTTTTTTAAAAAAAAATAAGATAAAATAAGTTCCACCATAAAGAAACAAAATAATAATTAAAACAGTTTATAGGATCCGGATGTATTTAAAAGTTATTATCTTCCTAGGATTAATCAATATTTAAATGTTTAATCTAAGTTTTATAAAAATTGACTTGGATATCCACGTATACTTATTTGCGCATTCTTTAACAAATATTTAGGTAAAATCAATCTCCAAATTCTTCTGTACGACCAGCGTCCAGACTTTACTATATAATATTTTTTTTTTTACAGGTATTTGTTTACCAATTAAATTTCCGATTTATCTGCCTTTTAAAATTATCGAAATCTAGTCTTTTAAACAACAAAGACTTAATAAGGCAAGTATTTCTGCAATTATTATTAACTTCCATATCTTTACCAAAAGATATATTAAAATATATAATTTAAAAATACTTTCTTCATAAAGAAGTATTTATCTTTTTTTAAAATATTTGTTTATAAAAAATTAATTATAATCAACTTTTAAATTCATATAATGTCCAATATATTATTTTTATCCAACTAGTAATTCTCCTAGTTAATCCAGCGTTCACTATATTTTTAATATAAAGTTTCCAACACATTTTATCAATATACGATATTTTCATGATTATTTGATAGTAAAATTGAGCTTTGATAGAGACGATCAATAGGGAACTATAAATAAATTAGCACTGCATATTAAACGGTAAACTTTTATAAAATTATTTAAAACTACTCTCTTATAAATTAAGAAACTATTACGAGAGCGTCTATAATTTTTTACTTAGCTATATTTAATAGCACACTTCACTTAAAAGAAATTACAATCACCCCCCTGAACAATTGAACCTCCGTTTTTATACCGGAATAAATTACCCACTTGATTGGTAAATTAAACAATCACCTTGCTAGCCTATTTACATATCTTACCAACAATACGAAATTTAAAATAAATAATGACTTATTTAATATTTATTATTTATTACATTATTTAATTCTTAAATTAATTTTTATCATTTATTTAAATCCATTAAACATTTTTTTAAATATATGTTTTACTTTATTTCACTTTTAACTTTTATAAGACTATTTTTCTAAACAAACTAAGTCTATTTTTATTCATTATATTTTTTAAACAGTATTTTAAAAATCAGATTTAATATTTCACACTAATTATTTTTATTTTTATCTCGTGATAGCCAATATAATATTTATAAATTTTATAATAGAATTTTAAAACAGTTTTGCAACTTTACTAAAAAACTTACAAGCATATGTGTACATATGTCTATCTGTCACCTGATTTACAACACAGATATAAACGCTTGTAATTATCTAAAAATAAACTAACAATTCAATTTTAGAAAATAGATATTTTTTAAAACAAATAATATACTATAACAACTTTAAAATAATAATTCGATATTATAAAATCAAATATTAATCTCCTATTATATACTATTAATAACAAAATATTTATATTCACTTACTAAATATTAATCTTTATCAACAATAAATATATATGCATTTAATTTTAACTTGTCTTTTTTTAAACTTTTAGCTTTAAACATTTATTTACAAAACTTATTAATGCAGTATTGATCATGGCCAGTTTTTCCCAACCATATAATATTATCATTTTTTTTATTGAAACGTCTCCTTCAAATATTAGCACAATTTCACATATCAAATATTCATGGTTTACTTTAATTAAACTTTTGAAAGATTATTATAAATAAAATCAACATCATATAGCTGTAATATATCTTAAATTTAAAATTTTTTAATAAATTGATATAACAATTTATGGAGACCCATACAAAAGGGCACAATATATATATATATATATATATATATATATATATATATATATATATATATATATATGTCTTAACATGATAATCAATGGAAATATTGAAAAAAAATCATAACAACAGACCATTTAAGTTTGCAGAATTAATACTATTATTTCTAAAAACTTTGAACCATGATTTACTTACTGCTCTTACTATTATGAATACTTAAGTCTCCAAGAAGATTTTATCATTTTGTTAAAATAATACCATTCAATTAGAAAAAAAAATATTTCCATAATCTTTCTGAATCTAATGATGAGCATTACTTGATAAAACAGTCTCTATAAAATATAAAATTA
This sequence comes from Epiperipatus broadwayi, assembly GCA_028023455.1. Classification (NCBI taxonomy): domain Eukaryota; kingdom Metazoa; phylum Onychophora; class Udeonychophora; order Euonychophora; family Peripatidae; genus Epiperipatus; species Epiperipatus broadwayi. The sequence goes on from JAQFVV010012852.1 coordinate 204,322, forward strand.
TATCAATAGTTAAATTTGATAACTCATTAGCAACAAGAATTGACTTATGTTCAGATCTGTAAGAGTTCATATGAATAAGATTTTTTAAATAATAGATATAAAAATATTATACTTTTATTTATTATGGAAACTAAACATCAAGAAAATAATTGTTTCTTCACCAACAATTGGGATTTTTATATTTAACTTGAAATAAAAGCAAGGGAAGTCCAGAAGTTAATTAAGTCAGTCCCTTGTTTTAAAAAATACAATTTGACATTATTAATTTTGCACCCCTCCCTATGCTTTTATTTCAATTTCAATTTAAAACCCCTAATTGTTATTGAAGAAACAATTATTTTCTTGGGTTTTTTTTCCCTACATAAATAAAAGCATTCATTATAATATATTTTATATCTATTATTTTGAATTTTTTATCATTCTTATATTTTTTATAATTATTCCAAAGTCATCTTAATGTTTGAAATTAAAATCATGTATATTAAATAAAGATTGTTTACAATATATATTCCTATATTTCAAAAATATTTTTAAAAAGTCAATATTTAAAGTGCATTTTTGGTACGTCAGTATTAGTCCTGCAATGTGGTATTAGACCTGCAGTGCCTTTTCACATTTGTATCTATCTGCTGATAACTTTGTAATCTTGTGATCTGACCAAAATAATGTGTCCACAGATCTTGTACACAATATTTTTCACAATATTTGTGATAAAGTAATGTTTACACGGATCTTGTACATGATATTTTCTCAAGATTTACAAAATTGTTGGCAAGTTGATATAGATGTGAAAAAGTGCAGCAGGTCTAATATCATGTTGCAAGACTAAAAATAACATGTTCACACACAACTAAAGCTACAAAAAGAAAACATATGTATGATTTTGAAGAAGAAATGGATATTTAAAAACAACATTTTAAACCAAAAATTTGTTATCTTAAAAAGTACATTTTCTCAGCCAATATGCAACTCCCAAATATTACTTTACATATGCACAAAACAATCACTAAATTATAATTTTTAAAAATATTATTTACAAAAACACATAAAATATACACATATGCTACTTACCCTGTAATAAATAACAGGAATTGATCGCGTTCAAACAACCAATTTGAAATTTACTTTTAACATAGAAAATGGAGATCTGACCTGAAAATCCCCCCTTTCCAAATGGAATTTAATGAACATGTGATTGAAAAGTGTGTTGTGATTTTCCATAAAAATGCTAATAAATGTATTTTTTAAAAAAATAAATAAAAACAAAAAAAATTCACAACAATAAAGAAATATAAATTATACAATTTTTATTACTGCTTTTTTATCCTGGCAGAAATAATTCTTTGATATCATTGAGTATATAAAAAAATGTGCCATTATTTTTGTATAATATACACCACATAACACCATAGTCTTTTGACAGTTTGTGTGTGAACCCCAGTTTTTTGATCAATGAAACTCAATTACTTATGAAATTATGAAAACAAAATCAAAATATCAAAACTACTTACACTTACTAACTTAAAATCAAATGAAGTGAAGTAATTCACAAATAGAAATAATACAATAGTTGTTGTCAAAAAAAATCTGGACAATAACTGAAAAGAAAAAGTTGAATATCACAAGAAAAAAAAAGTCAAAATATTACAAAGAAAAACATGTTTTGAAAAAGAGAAACATGTTTGCACACATTTTTGATATACACCTGGGTCTCGTTTTATGCGATAGATAGGTTCCTCAGAAAACACATGCAAATGAAATCATGCAAAAATAGATGTAACTTACCTTGAAAAAGGGGGGATATGGACTGTGATTTTTCAAAAATCGTGTAAAAGCAAAGCACCAACGTAAAATTACTTTAAAATTCGCGCAAAAAAAAATAAGGAAATAAAATATGACTAATAAAAAATTTCAAATTTGAAAAAAATTGATACAAGACAAACTTTTTTTTAACTATAATATTTAATTTTATTCAAAACAATATATTTTTATGCATAATTTACAGTAATTTACATTTTTTATACACGTTTTAATTATTATCGATAGTGCCGATAAACAGGTTTGTTTGCAAACTGGTAAAAAATCAGATTCTTCACAAGAGGAAATACAACTAGCACCAAAGTCACTCTTGTGTTGTGTTAATGGTTTTCTGGTGACAACGTAATTAGTAATTAATCTAACAATTAAAAATTAAATTCTTATTTTTGTCTTTAATTTTCAATTTTAATTGTTCCCACTGCTATTACTCACCTTTTAAAAATAAACTTGCGGACACTAAATGATTAATAATTGATTATGTTCTTTTTTAAAAAGCAAAAACAGAATGTGATTTAAAATGCAAAATTAACACGCACAATGTTTGAACAAATTTATGTTATAATCTTATAAAATTTAATGTGTGTATACATAAAATGTGGAAATCATGATTTTAATTTCATTATTGCATAAAATCTTACTATTATAAAGCACTGAAAATATTGAAATTACTAAGATGAAAGTCGAATTCCAATAATGTGCTATTACTTTCAATATGACATAAGTGTGTGAAATTTATTATTTAAAGTAATAGTGCATTATCGGAGTTCGACATCCGGAGAAACGTAAATCGCGTAACTTCAAAATTGCGTTAAATAAATCCATGTAAAAAGAGACCCAGGTGTACATCACAGGGTTTATTTTCTTTCTATTAGATGTCATCACAAGACTGCACATTTATTATGGATGCGAAAAGGCCTCCTATCTCTCATACATGGCAGGACTAATACTCAAGTATCCATTTTTTAAAGAGTGAACTTTTATGATCAAAAATTTGTTTTTGTTTGAATTTTAAATTATCACTAAAATACTTTTTAATGTAATCTTTATTAAAAATATAGTATGTGTGTATATATATGTAAGCACCCACTTTCACGCATCATTAAAAGTGTAACAATCTGCTTAATATTTGAAAATAAAGTCATGTGGATTAAAAATCAATTTGCAATATAATTTGTTTATTTGAAAAGGATTTTAAAAAAATTAACAATCAAAATAGACACTGTCATGTTTTTTTTTTTTAAAAAGTAAATATTTATAATCAAGATTTGTTTTTATCTCAATTTTAAAACTTTGCTAAAATACTTTTTAAAATAAAGTTTCATATGCCTTCTCATGTGCATTATGAAAATTTATGGAAGTGATGTGAATGTATTTTAAATTTGATATCAAAATATTTGTAATTTCATCTGCCTGCTCTTTTTGGATTTAAGAAAAAAAGGTAACCTACTTAAAACATTTTAATGTCATATTGCAATGCAGTGAGTTCTAAGAAATGTGTGCCATATGTCAACAAATTATATAAAATATAAATATATTAAATCTCAATTTTAAAATTTTATTCTAACTTACAGTGTTAAACAAACAAACAATCAGAGATTGCAACTTCAAGAAAAACATTTAATAAATGAACAAATAACTTACATTTATAAAACTAAAATCAATTTTTTCTTCATTATATTAAAAAAAATAGTGAGTTTTTAAATTTTCATGAACACTAAACATATTCTCCATTTTTTCCTGACCAGAACATATTCAGTGTTGAGATAATAATAAAGACCTTACATAAATTGAATTCTGAAAGAGATGTCAAAAGAAAGGTTGATTTTAATTTATGTTTTAATGTTTTTGTTTTCCTATTGCAAAATGAAATCTGAATAGTTGCACCACTATACAGATTTTATGGTATGTGTTACAATTTATCTGGTATACATATCCTGGTATATTTGAAGTATCATCATAATTGTTGCTACATTAATTGTCATTCTTATAACTTTATTTCTTTGTCTACTGGCAAAATTACTATCATTGCCATTAAAAGTAAAGACTCCATTGACAGATATGCAAGTTAATTTTTAATAGTAAATATTTAAATAGGTTTGAAATTAATTAAAATCAGTACATTTGTTTTATTTAATTAATGTAATTTTTTTTTAATAAGATCATCATTGCACATGTTAATGGTAGGGCATAAAAAAATGAAAATGCACAGAATATAGTTAAAAAATTAAAAAGAATATAAAGAATATAAAAAGAGGAAAATGGTTGTTCTGAATTTTTAAAAAATTAAATTAGAATGCAGTTTATCATTCTAACTTTAAGTACTAAAATGACTTGATTCTATTAAAATGTTCATCAAATAATAATGAGATTACTTTCTCTTTTGTTTCAAATTTTAAGTGCCTTAAAGACTACCTAAATTATATGACTTACCTAAAAAATAGATAAATAAATAGAAAAAATGATATATATATGTAGATAGATAGATAGATAGATAGATAGATAGATAGATAGATAGATAGATAGATAGATAGATAGATAGATAGATAGATAGATAGATAGATAGATAGATAGATAGATAGATAGATAGATAGATAGATAGATAGATAGATAGATAGATAGATAGATAGATAGATAGATAGATAGATAGATAGATAGATAGATAGATAGATAGATAGATAGATAGATAGATAGATAGATAGATAGATAGATAGATAGATAGATAGATAGATAGATAGATAGATAGATAGATAGATAGATAGATAGATAGATAGATAGATAGATAGATAGATAGATAGATAGATAGATAGATAGATAGATAGATAGATAGATAGATAGATAGATAGATAGATAGATAGATAGATAGATAGATAGATAGATAGATAGATAGATAGATAGATAGATAGATAGATAGATAGATAGATAGATAGATAGATAGATAGATAGATAGATAGATAGATAGATAGATAGATAGATAGATAGATAGATAGATAGATAGATAGATAGATAGATAGATAGATAGATAGATAGATAGATAGATAGATAGATAGATAGATAGATAGATAGATAGATAGATAGATAGATAGATAGATAGATAGATAGATAGATAGATAGATAGATAGATAGATAGATAGATAGATAGATAGATAGATAGATAGATAGATAGATAGATAGATAGATAGATAGATAGATAGATAGATAGATAGATAGATAGATAGATAGATAGATAGATAGATAGATAGATAGATAGATAGATAGATAGATAGATAGATAGATAGATAGATAGATAGATAGATAGATAGATAGATAGATAGATAGATAGATAGATAGATAGATAGATAGATAGATAGATAGATAGATAGATAGATAGATAGATAGATAGATAGATAGATAGATAGATAGATAGATAGCCAAATTTATCAATGCACATAATATATTTAAATACATAAAAAAACTTGCATACAAATATATAGATAGATAGGTTATTGCTTTCATTGCCAAATAATAATATTCACAATATGTTTCAGCAAATAGTTGAATTTCCACCAAACCAAAATTTTAAATATATCTGCTTCTATATTATTTATTTTAATTTATATTTTGTAATGAAATATTTAATTGTATATAATTTCAATTTTTTATTGGCATTTTTTATATAATGATATTAACTTCAGAGCATGTCTTGTAATTTGTGTATGTACAAAGATTTGTGACAATATTTATGCAAAATATATTCAATATTCTTTATATGTGCACATATAATTATGAATCTTGAAACTGTATAAGTAATACAATAATAGGAGATGTTAACAAATATCTAATGATTATTTATGAGAATCAGATTCAAACTTTTATATACAAGATTCTAAGAACAATCATAAAAACAATGATCTTGTACTAATTGAACTTCTTTTATTAGTTTAGGTTAAGTCAATTGATATAATATATGATGACTCTTCATTTGATATCAATCATTGTAACTGTCTTCTGGGGAGTTGGTAAAATTAGAAAAAATATTCTAAATACAAGAGGTCAGATAAACATACTAATGTAACTAAAATGGCATATAACAATCTATTAGTGATGATACACCTCAAAATTTAATCATGATGCCAAGTGGAAATCTCTTCATTTACAAAAATCTTATAAAATTTATTACTATGTGAATTGTTGCCTTATACTGGCATCAGATTTCTTTATGATATTTGTCCATCTACATTTCTCAACAAAAATCACAGATAGCTCTTTGTAAATTATGTGGATCAGAAAAAGAAAGTTATGTTTATATATTACTAATATTGTCCTTTTTCAATAGTTGAAAGATCAAATTTAATCCTCTCCAATAACCCATTAAGCAAGATTTGACATACGCTTTTTGATTGGTGACAAAAAGACAGCTTTATCAATGCTAAGACTATAAGGATATTGAGATGTATTGTAATTTTCCAAAACAAACCCAATTATATTATTCAACTGCACTATGACTACTGCTAGAAGCAATATTATAAAGACTTAAGATACCTACAAAAAATAGTATTTATAATGCAAACTAAAGGATTGTTTGATTCCTGGCTTCCCTGTAACTTAAATGAAATGCTGGTTTACTATTCTTATATAATAATATAATTATGTACTTATATTGAAAAACAAGTAAATAAGATAAGAAAATAATAAATTGCATCAATTAATTTATCTATTAAATGGTAACATGTTATATTCTGATAAAAAAATTTGAAGTATACTACTTTTATCTAATGTTATGTGTAAATTTATTGTAGATAGTCAAATAAATTCACTTTTAAATTATAAATTACCACTTACAAAAAGTATTCAAGTAGCAGTTAGTTTTAAATTTAAAATATCATATGCCTATATTTATTGTAAAACCAAAAGTAAATCATCATGTATAAATTATTGAGTCTAAAGTCTCTAAATGTTTAATTACAGTATTTATATTAGTCCAAAAATTACATTTAAAAAAGTCTTAGGAAAGATTTTTTAAAAAAGACGTAAAAAGTAGTCTTATTAAAAAAATCGATTGTTGATTTGAAATCATCTTACTAGATTTTTAGACATCCATGGTCTCAGATCTAGTGGGTACGAATATGGAAAAAAAAATTCAATGTGATTCAATAAAAAAACTGTTTAACAAATTTGATTATAAAGGGTTATTAATCCGTAGTATATTTTATGATTTATTTGATAGCAGCAAAAAAAAAATTCGTAGCTAATCTTCAAATTATGTAGATGGATTGTTGCTTTAAATATTATATAAGTCAAAACATATGTATTCAGGATCATATTCAAATGGGGAAAAAGTTATTGGTAAAAAATAAATATAAAATACAAAAATATATTTAAAATTTTTTTGTATATTTCTGTGATATCAAATGATTTAACTATTACATCCAGTATAACCTCATATTCTATATATAACTGTAATATTTTAGAAAGATTTGTACTCTCCAAATGTCATCTTTATTAAATTTTGCTCACATCATCTAATTAAAAAGTACATAAAAATAAAACAATTTTCGTTTATTAAGTTAGTAGAAAAGGCTTTATAGACATTGATATTTGAGAGATCCAACAACTACAGTGATTATTTTTAATTGGCCTTAAATAATATCCACAAGGCAGAACCTTCAAGTATGTATTTGAATAAACTTTTGCACTTTTAGTTCATTGTAGTTATAAACATTATAATCAAGTAGTCAAATAATATGCAATATTTTAGAGGTGATTAACTCTTCAAATATCTATCTATCTATCTATCTATCTATCTATCTACCTACCTACCTACCTACCTACCTACCTACCTACCTACCTATCTATCTATCTATCTATCTATCTATCTATCTATCTATCTATCTATCTATCTATCTATCTATCTATCTATCTATCTATCTATCTATCTATCTATCTATCTATCTATCTATCTATCTATCTATCTATCTATCTATCTATCTATCTATAAGTAATTCCATGCTTTTCATAAAATTATGCATTATTCTATAATTTAAACTTATTCTATATATCTTTTTTAAAAATCAGGGATTACACTTCTTGAATACAAGTCACTGCCATGCTTTTCCTCATAATCTGTGGTTTTTTATAATCTGCCTCTTTATAAAGTAGAATTTTTTTTAGATCAAAAAATTGTCCAAAACAATATCAGATTTGAACATGTATTTTGTAATGGCAAATAAAAATGTTTTATTGTCATGGCTTTTAGTGTAACAATATATTGTTTTATTATTTGGCAGTAAAAAGTAGTATCAATGTATTAATTTGAGCACCAATAATTTGATTATATTAAATTTTATGAATAAATAAAGGAACTATGAGTATAGTAATATGAACTAACACAGTTTGTGAGTCACTTTTACATTCCTGTTTGATAGTGGAATGACACTGTAATGGTGAATTGCCATTAGAAATGCTACAACATTGCATTACTTTTTGAACAATTAACCATACAATTATTTTTTATTTATTGATCATAATTTTAAAATTGATTTATGGCACAATCACTAAAAATACTGATACACAAAGGCTCACTTTTTTAATTGTTCTTTAATGAAATGATCACTTGGATGAAGCAAACATGAAATATCTGAAGAATCAATATTATACAATCAATTCAAACATTATGAAAAATAAAATAAATATATTTTATTATTATTGACAAATAATATCAGTTAGAATATAGAAGCAAAATTGATCAGTTTATTTGAAAAAATATATATGTAAGACAATTTTAGGCTATTATTCTATTATCACTTAAAAAAAATAGCTCATGAAAGTCTGAATCTAAATTATTCTTAACTAGATTACAAACTTAAAATATTTTAATTAAACCATATATATCGACACACAACTGAATGTGTGATCAAGGTATTTATGAAAATTAAATACGTTTTATAGAAAAAGTGAGTTACTCGTTGCTCTAGTGGAATAGGAAGGGATTCATTAATAAGCAATTATAATTTTCTACATATATATTTTTAGCTTTGTGCATAAAACTTTAATCATTTAAAAGTTTTTACTATTATTATTCATTTATTTGTTTAACACAAGTTCAGTCGTTCAGAATTTCAAGTAACTTTTTACATCCAAGTAGCAGATTAAGTTATAACATTTTTCAGCCAATCTGAAATTTATCTGTCTTTTTTGCCTCATTTGAAATTTCTTGTCATCAGTAATCTAATCAAAACAGTTGTATTTTCACATTTTTTTTTTTTTCAGGATGTATTTTCAGAAGTTTTACCAAAGATCTGGATTTATCTCATGATATTCCAATGTTGTGATCACAATAGAGACGAATTAAAATATCAAATCTTTTTTTATAATCAAGAATTTGAATGCATAATAACAACTTATACTCATAAGGTTGATCTCTTGTACCATAACCACTTTTAAATATTTATTCTATTCTTTGATATAAGCCCTAAATTCTCTGTAATGTCTTTTATAAATATGAAATATTAATATTTTTATTATATTCTTTCAGTTATTTAATATTTTCTTTACATTTAGATATTTTGTGTATAGCTTTACCAAATAATTTAATTTTTCACCACTTTTTTTTAAAATAACTATAACGAGTCCATTATTTTAACGTTCGCATTTCCTCTCCTTTTACAGTAATAATACTCAACTGGTGTTCTTATTAATATATAACTTTCGTTGTTTTCCACTTTTTAATTACTCCGAAGTTCTTATTAGAATTCTCCTAGAGACATAAACGCTTACTTATAAGAAAATAATGTTTGATCAATAGAGGGTTAATTCCTGTAAAGTATCTTATATTTTATTTTTTAAAAGTGCAATAAAATAAATCTTTTTTTTAATAAAAAAAAAATAATAAATAACAGATTTAAATATTGATTTTATAATTCTGCGAAGTTTTTAATTTATAGAGTAGTGTATCATTATGAAATATTTTTACTTTTGATTTCATAATTTTTAATTTATTTTATATTTGCATTTCATAACTGTTTTCTGCCCTATCTAAGTCGCTGATCTCACTTAGCATTTGCGATTTTAAAAGTGTCTTTTTAAGATTATCACGTGATCTAAGAATGCAAGAAGAGATGGAATCTCAATCAATAGAGTTTATAGCCTATGGGTTTGGAATCTAGAGTTTACCTCTTAACTTTTACAAAGTTAATAAATTTCGATTTTTTCCGAGCTAACTGCATTCCATCTCTTCGACTTTTGTTATAGATTTTCTGAATACTTTTCACGTCTTGCGCATCTGTATCTTCTACGCTCTCAAACTACATCTAATGCAAACTGCAAATCTAATAATGATGCAGACATTATGTGGCTAAGTCTGCCAAGTTATAGCTTTTCTTTTAATTCGTTGATCAATGTCAGCAACTATAAGGCAAAAATTCAGAAAAGCTTCTTTGCTTTTTTTTTTTTTAAATTGATTTAAATAAAAGCAAAATAAATGCAAAAATTTAAAACTTCTTTAAATGTATTTGTGTGTGTATATATATATATATTTAGTATGAACGCATGCATATATTTTTTGGACTGTGAATATATTCTATCTTTATATATTAGATTACCAAAATACTTTAATATCATAATCTTTTTTTATTACATAGAAATATATATATTAATCTACATTTACCTTTCAAAAGTACATTGTACTGAAAACAAAAACTCATGATGATGACTCTTGGTGTGGCATTTTGGATGCTATGAGAAAGTTGATCTATATAATTAAATGTATTTTATAATTTGTTAATATGTACCCACACTCATTGTTATAACTACTTGAAATGCTTGAGTGAGATTGATTATAATTTCCGGAAAATATAAAATTATAGCTAATAAGTCAAAGCAGATGAAAGGTTAAAAAAATAAATATCTTGAACCTAAATAAATAGCAATTATAGAGATATTTAAATTTCGTTAAATTTAAAAGCCTTCATTTAATATTGAATGAAACAAATACACTAGAATAATTATTATTAATAAGTGGGTGCTAAAAGAATACTCGGTTAAACAGTAATATTTTTTCTAAAAGTTTATAATAGTCGCATTTTATTATGATGGACCGTTTGTGTTATTAAAAAAAAAAGTGATTTTCAATAAGAAGAAAACAAATTCAGAGACAAACAGTGAAATGAACAAGAGAATGATTATAGCAAAAATTAATAACAATCATATCTTCTCGAATGTGATCTATAACAATTTATGCATTAAATATATATGTAAGTAATGACTACTTATTTTTCCATTAAGTCAACTTTTTTAGCATCTTTCTACTGGCCAGTTTAAGGGTACTGTGATGATAGCCTAAATTTATTATGAGCGCCAACTGTAGCCTTAAAAATATTGCACTATAATCATCACACAATCAATCTATTATATAATTTATTCTATTTAACAATCAATCTATTTTCAATGTGTATTCGTTATGTCCCATAGTGCTAATTGCTTCATATGCAGTAATAAGTTATAATCTGGGTAATTAAGAAATTGGTATTTAATTATCACTTGCATGATATAATAAAGTTTAAAATAGTGTACTTCTTCTAATGATGCTTAGAAAATAGAAGAAAGGCATTCAAATACTTTAAATTTTAATAAGGTGAACTGTTTTAATAAAATGAGTTTGAATAATTACTATTTTCCAGTGCCATATATCATTTGAGAATTTAATTATTATAGGAATATCTATAATTTGATTCAAGTAATCAACTTTGATATACAAGTTATACATATCTCACTATATATATATATATATATATATATATATATATATATATATATATATATATATATATATATATATATATATATATATATATATATATATATATATATAAATGTGTAGAACCATTCATTTATAATCACTCAATCAGAAAGCATTTTCCCAGAACAGCAGTCAATGAAATTCAAGTGCCTCAGAGTAAGAGCCAAAGAAAAACTGATAGGCCAATTGCACTCAAAAGCAAAAGGGGGATTTTTTTTTGAATGTCATTATAAATCTAATATAGAGAACAAAACATTGCAGTTTATATTTATAGGTGTAAGAAATCAAAGTATAGTAAACTTTTCAATTTTCTTACTTACTATAATAAACCCTTCCAGTGTTAGATTATGTATTGTAATATAATATTTTTAATGGATGTTTTATATGGAAATATATAATGTGTGGAGCCTTCCATTTATAATCACTAAACCATAATAGCAATAAGCAAAACAAAAATATTCAAATTGCAAACTTTTTTTTATTATAAAACTACAAGTATGCCTAAATAACAATAACAACAATAATTATTATTATTTACAAAACTAATAACTAATTAAAAACATTATCATCTAGACAACTTTGATCTTAACTTTTGAGCTCAAAAAAACAAAACAAAAACAAACAAACAAAAAAAAATGTATAAACTAACTTAACCCACTTTTGAATACTTAAATGACCTTTTTGTATATACCCAAAACACTGATTTTGGTTAATTTGATGTAGTCAGTTATATATATATTCCCTGGATGAATAGATATATTGACTTTTTTCTGGGGAGATTTTTTTAACTTGCAGCATTTTTCAAAATTTACTACTTTTTTTGCTTCATATTGATCCCAGTTCTAACCACAATGTAAAAAACAAATATTTGTTGCTGAAAAGATATGTAAAGACTTTTAAAGCTATGTTTGGGTCATTTAGCAGGTTCAGTAAGCTTTTATCAAGCTGGTTTCAAAACACTTTCTATTCAGATAAGATTCAAAGCAAGCCAACATTCTAGAAGACTGATGCAGCTATACACTGGTTCAAATCTAGGATAAATTTCCAATAATACAGTGAATTTTTTCCATAATTCTGTGATAAGTCTCATTATTCTCAAACCTACATAATTTTTTTTAATTTCACAGAGTTCAATAAATCAACTACTGATTACAGCTTGCCTTGCCATAAATTAAATTGTTAGAATAATATGTGGATTTTTAAGGCAACTTCTTTATCACTTATTGTAATCCAACAATTAAAAGCAAGGAGAATTTAAATAAAATAATACCTAGAAGTGAATAAATAATAGCTTGAATTAGAATATAAGAAATAAGATAAATGTATTCTAATTTTCACTAAAGTTGTCAATTTTAATAAGCTTGCCAATGAAAAATGGCTATAAAATGTGTGTTTACTTTGAAAGAAAAAAATGAAAATGTAAAATTAAGTCATGTTTTGAATTTATAAGAGGATTATCATATTTATTAGACTTGTAGGTTGATTAAAGGTAATTAACTTGTTTTTTTAAAAAGAAGAGAAGAGAAATAAAATAGAATAGGTCATAAGTAAATTGTTAGTCCTTAAATAACAGTCAGGTACAGTAAAGTTAATTGTTTATTATAAACAATAAAAGTTGTTTTATGGAATTTGGTTTGTGACATGATTTGAGAAGATATTTAGTTTCAAACAGCAGGAGAAATTTATGGTTTGAAGAGAGCAGTTGCCTTAACAACTCCATACAAGTTGTTTTAACAGTTCAATTTATAGCAAATCAAACTGTATTTGTATTTAACAGTACTGAACCTCCATGAGCTAACAAAGTTTACTATAATTTAAGTAGAATAAGAGAATAACTAGCATAACATTATGGAGAAATTTCATTATGTTAATGGAAATTTAAATAGTAGGGAAAATTAATACATTTAAATCATAATAATAACTATAGTGTATATATACTATTATTTAAAGCACTTAAAAATACACAAATAACAATAAATAACTCAAAAACAACATTTCCATACCCAAAAGTTATTAAATTTAAGACAATTTATATTAAAGTTTATACAGATTAAATTGTCGAAAGTTTTATTTTAATTTAAATAATGTTGTAGTTATTAATAAAAATATTTCTGAATTATTTACTTTAAAGCTCTAATATTCCCTGGTTCAAATATTTGAACTTATATGTAAAACATTTATTTCTACCAATTGTTTTGCATGTAATTTCATTAGCATATCCATTAGGTTGCCATAAAGGGTGAGAATTCCTGGTATTTTAATTCACCTTGGATGCAATGCATTCAAATAAGATTTATTTGCAGATCTAGGCAAGGATTCTGTATAATTTAATCTGCCATAGAAGGAAAATCCACTTTAAATATTTTAATTGCAGCCACTTAATTTTTTCTTCCAAATTGCAAATCAACTTCCTTTCAATTTTGCAACATCCAGGCTATACAATTCTCAAGCACAGTTCTCTAAATTATTTATTTTTGAAATTAATAACAGTATGTGTATCATAATAATAAGCTTTTGCTGAGTGTTTTATAAAATTAAAAAATTACCTAACATTATCATTATCTCTGTTAATAATTTCAATTACTCTAAACAAGATTCAAAATTAATTAATAAAACATTTTAAACAATCATTAAAATATATTTTTACATTTAAATAATAGTAATTCACACATGCGCACACACATATATAATATGTGCTTACCTATTAATGTATTATGATCAATTATTTTCTAAATATATATGTTCTATTATATTTAAATGGTTCTATTCCTCCGTTACTTTACTTAATTTGACTCTTAAAGTAAATACCTATTCTGCACGACACGCCTATTCCTGTTTACTCTTAAACAATGAATGGTAATCATCATATAAAATGATTATATCACTTCAATATATATATATATATGTAAGTAATTAAAACAATATTTCAAACTATATATAAACCATCAACTTTCCAAACACTGCTAATATCAATGAACCAGTTTCTTTATCAAACAAATTTATGCGCTACTTTGGATCTTATAGAAATGACAAGTGATATTATTTAGATAAAATCTAAGCTGTGAGGATGATATTTGTGTATGTTGAAAAAGACCATGTTTATATCTGGTGAATAGAGATTTGATATTAATAATCACTTATTAGACTTATCACCTCTGTAAAAATAAAATAGCACATGTAATTGATTACTTTGCATGTGCTAGGAAATCTGATAAAAGTTTGGACATTGATATTAAACAGTATTGTTCATTTCTATATTTACATATACTTTGAAATATTATTTCATAATCAATTATAGGTTATAGTTTAAAAATGAGTAAAAATCTATTTTATCACGTGAAGTTTAATATTTAGCTGTATTAAAAGAAATTGTATTTACATGCATATATGATTTGAGGTTGAAACAGAATAATAAATTGATCAATTCTGTAAAATTACATATGGCATACATAAATGATCACTTTACATTTTCAGAGCGGTTTGATTAAAAAAACAACAACTGGCACATAAATATTGACAATGTTTGGAAAGTTGATCTCAGTATTTATATATATGCATGAGAATATTAGAATCAATATATATATATAAATCTTGAATATGTGGAGTTATCCATTTAAATCAACTTAATTACAAAGCATGTAACCTAGAACAACAGCCTCAGACCAAAAGGTAAAGTAAATGACAGACTGATGCATCCAAAGGAGGATCCACTTTTGAATGCACTCTAAATCAAAATACTGAAGTCTACATTTATAGGTGTAAGAAATCAAAGTATAACAAACTTTCAATTTTTTTACTATATAATAAACCCCTCCACTGATAGGTTATATATTGAAATAAAATCCTAATTAGGGACACGTATATGCAGATATATGTGTGCACAAAAATATAAAATTTGTTAGATATAAATAAAACTTTATTTAAAATGAATTTCTATATTTTTACAT
Organism: Epiperipatus broadwayi; assembly: GCA_028023455.1. Classification (NCBI taxonomy): domain Eukaryota; kingdom Metazoa; phylum Onychophora; class Udeonychophora; order Euonychophora; family Peripatidae; genus Epiperipatus; species Epiperipatus broadwayi. The sequence goes on from JAQFVV010012852.1 coordinate 219,859, forward strand.
TTTAGCATAATGGAATAATTTTGTTTTGAAAATAATAAAAGTAGCTTTAAAATTCAGTTTATTAAAAACAAAATTTAAAAAAAAAAAAAGATTTAATCATGTTCTAAAATTCTATATTATTGACATATCTTAGATCAGAAAAAGCTATAGATTTTTCAGACAATGTGCAAATAATTGGTTCTACTAAAAAAAAAACAAAAAAAAAAAAACCAATTCTTGGTTAATTTGCCATTCTTAGAAAATATCAAAGATTTTAAGAATCTACACTTGTTATAAAACAGTTGGAAATTTCAGGAATATTGTCATTTTATAAAAGCATTTGAGCCTTTTTCATTTTTATGATTTATTTTACCCTCAAATAATTTTATGAAATGATAATATTTCTGTTATTTCCAATTGTTTTACACCAAATCTAGATTCTTAAGAGCTTTGATATTTTCCAAGAATGGCATATTAATGAAGAAATTGATTACTTTGTTATTTTTATACTTTTTAGTTAGCTATTTACATAAAAGCATTATTTTAAAAAAAATTTACATATTATTTTTTTTAGTTTTTAGTTATATTTACATATTATTTTAAAAAATGATAAAACTATGAAAAAATCCGATAAAATAATTTAATAAGATATCATGTGATTGTCTACTATATAAAAATATTTATGTATTGGCTTTTTAATTAATTATGAGTTAAATCAATATTAACAAAATTTTACTTTATAAATGTAATACTTCTGTTGGCTCAGATGTTAAAGAGATTTCTTGGGAAGCGGAATGATGTGAATTCAAGTTCTATATAGGAATAGATTTATTTTCATTGTTAAAATTTTTTAAATATACACATGCAGACAGAAATGTAAACAGACACAACAAATTAATATAAAAGAACTTAAATAAGAGCATTTAAAATATAATCTGACTTTTCTTTCATGTTATCTGCAATGAAAATGAATGTTTCTTTTTATAATATAAATACTATTTACTTAAACAATGTTTCTTTTAAAACATTTGCTATTCCTTACAAAACATTTATTCAGCAAAATAAAAAAATGTTTTACCATAAATTTTGATAGTTTATATAGAAATCATTCACTTATGCAAAATTCCTGATTAGTTAAAGAAATGAAAACAAATCAACTCATTTGATATCTTAGAATTAAAAATGTTTTGGAATAAATGAAAGCTCATTACTGAATTTAAGTGAAAAAATCATTTTTATAATATCAAATAGATGAATTAAACACCGTTCCCTCAATAAAATTGTATTGCAAGATGAATCATTGGAAATAAAGTAAGCCATGATTATTAGATTTATAAAGTATGCATAGGTTCAATTATTTTATGATTAAAATGAAGTAATTTGTAAATTTTATATATTTATTTTTTTATATTAATGCGAACATGTCTATTAGTTGTAAGTTTATTGTTTAAAGATGGCATTCATTGTTAAATACATAATAGTCATTCAACTTTATGAGCCCAAACATTTAGACATATGAGTAGATGATGAGTAGCAGCTCTATAAATATATATAGTAGTTTCAGATTATCCTTCATAAAATATGTTACTTAAATAGCTACATTAAACACTTATAGTAAGATTCAAATATAATGAGAGTCATGAAGCATATATAAATAATAATTTTAGTATATGATAAACCAATCATAAACATTAAAAGATGTTTTATTATTAAATCAAATTAAACAAATATGTGTTATTGCTATCAGTGATTACAGGTCATTGTCTTATATCTAAGTATTTTTGTCTTAATATCCATAAACAATTACAATGCATTGATGGTATAATACAGAAACTCATAATTTTTAAAAAGTTATTATTAAAACAAAATGGATTGAAATGTTATGTAATATTCTTAATGAGTAAATATCAAGCAATGCTGATATAATTTAAAATTAAAAGTAAATATAATCCATAAGCTTAAAATATATAACCATAATTTCAATTGCAAGAAAATCAAGTCATATATCGCATGACTTAATTTAATAAGCTTGTATTACAAATGTTATATAATAAGTATGCCAATAGCTCTTAACAAGCTTTTCAGAACATCCCTATCCTCAGATCAGTTTCTATCTCTGGCTTTCAATCAGGGAGGCACTAGGATATTCAAGCATTAGATTTAAAATACCAAGTCAAGCCCAGCACTTTATCTAAAGTTTAAATATTAAATAAAAAATCTGAAATTTTCAGACATTCATGTCTTCAAATCCATCTAACTCAAATAGCCATATGAGACTGAACAAATCTCAGATACACCATATATTAATAGCTTTAGCAATATAAAATCATCAAAGCCTTGAGATCAATAATAATAATTGCAAAAAAATTAAGTCATATATCATGTGATTTAATTTAATAAGCTTGTATTACAAATGTTATATAATGAGCATGCTAATAGCTCTTAACAAACTTTTCAGAACATCCCTATATTTGTTTCTAGTTCTGGATTTTATCAGTGAGACGCTAGGATATTCAAGCATTAGATTTAAAATACCAGATAAAGTCCAGCATTTTATCTAATGTTTATCTATAAAGCAGAAAATTTAAAATTTTGCAATTATTGTTATTGCTCTTAAGGCTTTGGTAATTTTATGTTGTTAAAGCTATTAATATATGGTATATCTGAACTTAGTTCAGTGTCATATGATTATTTGAGTTAGATAGCTAGATTTGAAGACATATGGATGCCTGATAATTCCAGATTTTCTACTTAATAATTAAACATTAGTTAAAGTGGTGGGTTTGACCTGATATTTTGAATCTAATGCTTGAATATCCTAGCACCTCACTGATGAAAGCTAGAGCTAAAAACTAATCTAAGGATAGGGACATTCTAAAAAGCTTTGTTAAAAGCTATTGACACTCTCATTATATAACAATTATAAATTATAATTTAATATTTACACAGAAAATGTATTTTATTTATTGTTAATTTCATTCAAGTTATGATTTTAATTAATATTATTTAATTATTTATTGATGGCATTGGAAGATTCTCTTTATTTATGGATTAAATATGTGAGGTCTTATGTGACCTTATTCAAATGGCTTAGTTTGGGTCTAAAAATGATTGATATTTATATAAATTTTCCATGAGGAATTTTGATGTGAGTGGATTGAAAGAATATCCAATGTAAGCAGATAAGATTGTTCAACTTAATTTCATTCTATTGTTATTAGATGTTTCAAGCAGATAGACAGTCATTAAAGTGGACTAAGATATAGTCAAGTCTATTTTATATAAGAGAGTGAACTTTTTCTCAAAGGCATCCATAATAAAATAATTAAACTTATTTGCTATTTAGTATAATTATGTGCTTAAAATGTTCATATAGTCAAGCATTGATGGCGTAGTGATTAACATAACTGCCTTTCAAGCAGCTGGCCCAGGTTCACTTCCCAGTCAACACATTTGACATATGAAAATTTTTTTTTCATATAATGATTTATTAGTGAAGCATCTATTTCCCTAGAAAGTAATGGTGTCAATATAAAAAATGATGAATAAGAGAAACAAGTTATCCACTATTTTTTATTTCATTTCCTTCTTTCATCTTCTTCATACTTCATCAATCAACTCATTTCATAATGAATTGCTTGGTGTATGCATATGCACCAGTACAATATATATATATTAAAACTAAGTTCACCAATTTGCAATATGTATGCATATGCACCAGTACAATATATATATATTAAAACTAAGTTCACCAATTTGCAATTAAATCACTAATGAAAATTAAGATATAAATTAATTTCCTATTGATAGCAAATTTATAATTTAATTTTGGCTAGTGATTTGTATAAATAATTTATTATATTGACTAAATTAGCTTTAGCATTTAATATTTATAAATAGAAACTTTTGTTTTATAGATGTAAATGTGTAATAACAACATAATTTACAATCACAGTTTAAAAATTTTACTGAGTTTAATTATAAATTAGCAATGTAATGGACATAAAGTTATAAAGATTACATCTTATGTTCTCATTCTGAAATGCTTTAGATTTGCCTACATAATTGTATTTAAGTAAAAAGGCAAGACTGCCATTCTTATCATTTAAAAGTCTCTAACATGCATTTGAATTTGAGTATTCTGCATACTCATTATAACATCACTGAATTAGTACCATGATTAAACAGTGCTGCCAAAGACTGATTACATTCTGATTAAGATGTAAATATTGAATGTATAATAGGGAATTTCCAACTATCTAATTAAGACTTTAAAAATGAATGGCAAAATATTATTAGATGTCAACATGTAATGTCATTTTTAATTGGTTACTAATCTGATTACATCATAGCAGAAATATATAGAGATAAAAGTACAGAATTCCCCATACTTTAAGTATTTACTCCTTCAAAATTTGTGAAAATCTGCTAATTATTGGATATAACTTTTTCCAGGAGCCTTATCTACCTGCGATAATATTTAGGAAGTTGTGATTCTTCCAATGTTCAATATGAAATTTATGTCTACTTTGAATTCATATATTTCAGAATAATAAACTAAAAGTAAATCCATTCAGTCTACTTTTGGTTTAAAGTTGGATCAGACTAAAAAATAATATACCAATTAATTAGTTGTCTAGTTACACCATAATTGAAATATATCTAAGTACTCAAAAATTACCATATTTACATACACACATATACATTGTAATGGAGTGCAGATTTAGGAAAACTCTCCTATATATATACATATATGTGGACATATATTGATGCTTTCAAAAATATAAGACTGCAAAATATTTGCTAGATGATGATTAAGACTCAAACATGGAACATTAAAAATAATATCAAAATGATCTTAGGATATGTATGTATATGCATATATGTTTCTTAATGTTTAAAGTATTTCTACTATATACATTTCAACTAAAGAGAAGAAATATTTGTTTGATATGCCATGTATCCTTTTGACAAAAAACTAATTCATAACATGCCCACATTTTTTACATTTCTCACACTCAGGATACAGAATTCAGCAAAAGCAATTAACTGTTTCAGCTTATGGAAACATGAGTTCAATTTTAAATCTATCACAGCACACACATATAGGGAAAATGTTGCATTAAGAATAAGGACTTGAAACTTCTATATTTTAAGCAATAAAAATATTTCAATTAATAATAATGTATAACTACATAGATAATATTACATTATTTTTTAGTTGATTGACTATTGGGAAAAAATAATCACATAAATTTGATTAAAATTATTAAATATAATGAATTTAAGCAAATAATAGAGGATTTTTTTTTTGTATTAAATGCTTTTTGTTTACTGTGCACTGAAAGGGATGAAAATAATTTTCTTCAACCACATTTTGGGGTTTTTAGATTTAACTTGAAATAAAAGTTTGAGGGGGAGTCTAGAATTTAATTAAGTCCATCTCTATGAATTGACTTAATTAATTTTTTGATCCCCCATGGTTTTATTTCAAGTTAAATTTAAAAACCTCAATTGTGATTGAAGAAACAACCTTTTTCTTTTCAGTGCACAGTAAATAAAAGCATTTAATATAAAAAATTTTTTTATCTCTATTATTTTTAACTTTTTAGTATTGACATAGCAAATAAACGATATTGTACTTTAAATTGACTGGACACATAGTTGATATATATCATTAAATATTTGTTATAAATTAAAATGTATACTCCTTATGGTATATATTCTATTTAGTATGTGTATACAATAATGTGTATATGTGATTACAAAGATGAAATATTCTTTTAAGTGAAAAGTCTTTGATATTTTTGCTTTTGATTGGAAAATTTTATTTAAAAAAAGTTTACCAAAACTATAATGTAAATGAATTTCACTTAATACATATAATTTTACTTTAAATCAATTCTACACATAGTGTGTATATATCACTAGATATTTTTGCAGTTAGTTAATATGTATACTCTTTATGTATATATCATATTTAGTATGTTACACAATTATATATCATTAAACACCAGTCAACACTTAGACAATTCCAACATCAATCAACAATTTCAAGTTGTTGTCAAGGCAACATCTTTTTAAATATGTATAAGAAATCAGTAACTTTTCTTTTTATAATTGTTTATTTTTTATTTGAAAAATTATTAAAAAAAAATTAACAAAACTGTATTACAAACTTTATTAATTAAAAGAAATCTCTATACCACCATCTTGCAAGTTACTTAAAGCAAATGAAAGTTCTAAAAAATATTTTTAAATATGAAAATATTCAATATTCTCCCATCCTGTTTCATATCTAAGAAACTAGGTGACTTATTGAAAAAATTAGTTGTACATGGATTAGGCTGATATTAGTTGCATACCAATTTTCAAGCAATTCTATTAAATTTAAAAGTATTAAACCTCAATTTTAAAATTTCATAATTTAAAAAATATAAAAAGATTACAAATTAACATACCAACAAACAAAATCATTTTCCAACTTTAATAAAAACATTAAGGCACTTACTTTTCTTATCCAAAACATTTTATGAAACAAATCATTCAGTTGATACTAAAAAGTCCCCATTTCCATCACAATTTTCTAGAAAATTTAATTTATTAATACAGTATTTGTTTTTAGCTTAGTTCAATCCTTTACCTTTAAACAGACATTTTGTGTAAGCTATGTTGATTTTTAATATATATATATATATGTATATATATATATATATAAAGAAAATTTTACTCATTATGAAGAAGGAATTCAATTTTGTCATTCTAGTAAGTAATCACATGCCTGGAAAAGATTGTTTTATATGGAAAAAGTAACTCTCTAAAAGCAAATTCACCAAAACAAGAGGTATACATTTGGTACAAATTGCACAATAAGCTCCATAATAATTTTCTTAAGAAACAAAAGGATGCCAATAAAATTGATTTGATTCTTTGGGATTTATTTAAAAAACAAAAACATGTCAATCCCTTAAAAATAAAATGTTCAAACTATTTGTATACCAGTCTTCATTAAAATAAAAATGATATATGCAAAAAAGTTTATTTTGGGATATATTAGAAATACAAAAAAGTAGAACACAAGAGGCTTCCAGTGAAATTTTCGAATATTTCTGCATAACATTACAGGAATTTAAGAATAAAAATATTCTTATTTAAATAATTATTTCTGTGGTAAATATATATGAAAAATCTTTTAGTCTAGTAGATATTTTGAAGATGACATTATCCAAACATTATAGTATTATATTTCAACAAAAAATAAAGTTTAATACTCTTGTTTTGTAAAATAATTATGTAATTTAATGCATAATCATTTGCTACCATTATCAATCTACTGCAGGATGTGTTGTTTGCATTGTTATAACTTAACAAAATAATACTTAAAAATATGATCATTAATATTTTTATTATCCATAACTTTATTTCAAAATTCAACTTTTATATGAGAATTCATCATTGTGATCATAATCAATTTGCATTCACTATTTTTACTTCTGATTATTTGCAGCAGATATCTTTAAAAAAAGTTAAATCTTTTTTAAAAAACACCCTTTTAAAAATGGTGACCATTTTATACGATTGATAATTTTGTAGGAGAGTGACTTCATTATGGCTATATCATCTAAAGATAAAAATTATCCACATTAAAAATGTACAGTACAGAATTTATTCATTACATATTTACAATAGTTTTGATTATAGAATGAAAACATGATGCATGTACTTACCTAATTTGCATCCAATATCCTTATAAAACAATCAATGCTTTCATTTATGACATATCTAAAGATTTTCATTGTTAATGGCTATAAAAGCAAAAGAAAAATGTTTCATTCAGTGCAATACATAATCAAAAATATACTTTGATCATGTATAGTAACAAAATGCATATATTAGTTACAAAACATTCACTCAATTCTGGATTAAATTGTTAACAGTATTATCTTGTCTACAGCAAAAATTACAATCATCACAATTGCATATTATTTTGAGAAAAAAAGGGAAAAATGATTTTATGCATTAAACATTTAGTAATCAACTTGGAACAATCAAAGGTTATTAAACACAATTTAAAAATTTCATTCATTTGTTCAATTTTATATCAATCTCATTAATTTGTTTCTGACATATTCAATATGAAAGAAAAACAAACCTTATCAGTCAAAAAAAAAAAAGCACAATCATTTACATTATTAAAACTACAGCAATCTATTGCATTTATTTAATTTCAAAAGCACTTATGTAATATAAATTTGCAAATTATTGATTTAAAAAACTTTAATAATAGAACATAAAGTACATCAAAATAAATTTTAAAATGTTTTTTCTCTACATGCTTTTCTTTAACGAATTATGTTCCAGAAAATATTAAAAGCACAATAGTGAGCTATCAATGAAGAAATTATATAAATTTAAAAAATTATAGCTACTGAAATGTTTTTATATGGTATATTTTCATTAAGGTCCTTTTTTTTAATATTTAATATGTATGCTTAGCAAAATGTTTGTTCATTAATTAACACTTTTTTCAATTTCAAAGCTTTATTTTTTTGAATTCTCATATACCTTGAATTAAATTTTTTCCCATACAAACTCATTATAATTGCTTATTTTTTTGTGATTTTTTATTTATGAAGCATTTTGGGAAAACAATTGATCTTATTGTTGCAATAAAGGTGTATATATAATTTGTGTAAGGAAAAAATGTATGCAGGAGTTAAATATTATATATGTATAAAAGACCTTAATATTAACTTGATTAATATTTCTTTTAACTAATTCATACTGATTGCAAGATAAATTTCTTCAATTATTTTTTTGTTTAGAAAGAATAAAATAATTTATACCAAATTATAATTAATATTGGCACTAGATTTGCTATTTAAAGTTTGAATAGCAATATTATATGACACATTACTAAAAATTGGTTATTTATTTTTCTTAATTATGTATTTGTAAATAAATGCTCCTATTAAAATGTTTTCTAAATTTTCACAATGAAACATTAAGTTTTATATCCAAATTGTATTTCATCTTCAATTTGGGCTGATATTGTTTACCAATTGAGTATATCAAGACTACATTGTTAACTAGAGAAAATTCAGAATCAGCAAGATATAATCAGAAAGGAGTTTGCTATTAACTGAAAGGAGACCCTTTGATTCCTCTTGGAGGCCTTAAAGGAACCGAGCAGGGCAAATTCCTAATGTCCACTCCATACGTTCTTGTCGTTGCAGCTGTTATTACTATGTGATTATTTATATAGTATACGAACATGGATGGGCTGCTCACCAACACGCATTAGCCAGCATGGTGAGTTTATTGGCTTTTTACCTCTGAGTTTAAGATCAAGAAACACCATGGTCTTTCTTCTCAGTGCCTGATAAGGCAGAATGAATGTTTGTGTAAATGATAAAGATTTTTCCAATACATATACACAATTATGACAGACAAAAATAAAGCATGGCCCTTATTCCCAGGAGGCTGTAAAGTCACCAACCAAGGCAGCGGTTGGTGGCCGAAGGCAGAGGGTGCTAAGAATCACCTGATTGTGGACCCAGGCTGCCATTTGATGATGACTTTTTATTTAGGTACTTACAACTGCAGATCACTTTCAAGTGAAGGAAGATTGCAAGAATTAGAAGAATTGTCTTATATTAAATGGGACATTATTGGACTTTGTGAAGTTAGAAGAAAAGGTGAAGAAAACAATTGATTTAAAAAGTGGACATATACTCTATTATAAAGGCACACATATTGGAAATACAAGTGGAATAGGATTCATTATAAATAAAAAGTGGAAGAACAATATTGTGGAGATTGATGGTGTATCGGACAGAGTTGCAAGATTAGTTATACAACTTAATAGCAGATACCAAATGCAGATAATTCAGGTTTATGCCCCAACAAGTTCTCATAGTGATGAAGTAGTAGAAGATTTTTATATGAATGTACAAAAGGCTTTTGATCAGAGTAAACAACATTTTAAAATTGTTATGGGAGACTTTAATGCTAGAATTGGTAGACAAATGAAAGATGAAATTGCTGTAGGTAATTTTGGTTATGGTAATAGAAATGAGAGAGTACATAGACTTGTGGAGTTTGCAGAAAAAGAAAAACTTTATATTATGAATTCATTATTTGAGAAAAATGTTAAAAGGAAATGGACATGGAAGCATCCAAATGAAGGTACAGCAGAATTGGATTATATTTTGACTAACAGGAAATACATATTTCAAGATTGTAATGTTCTTAATAAATTTAACACAGGAAGTGATCATCGATTAGTAAGGTGTAAGTTACGTGTTAATGTAAAACTAGAGAGACAAAAATTATTGAGAAAAACAATATTTACAGTTGATATTCCTAATCTTCAGAAACATTCTAATGAATTTAAATTAGAACTTACAAATAGGTTTCAAGTGTTAGGAGATTTTGAACAGGATTCAGATTTGAATGAAATTAATATGAAAATAACTGATACACTTTTAAAAACTGCAACAAAGATAGCTGGTAGAAAAAAGCAGCAATTAACTAATAAATTTTCTACTGAGACTAGAGAATTTATGAAGAAAAGAAGGAATATGAAGATATACAAAAATGATGTATTAAAAAGAATTGAATATCTCGAATTTTGTAAAATGGTACGGAAAAGAGTTGAAAATGATATAAGAAAGTATAACTGTGAAATAGCAAGGAAAGCTGTAGAAGAAAATAAAAGTCTCAAGAATGTTAAACAACATTTTGGTATTGGTAGGAAATTTATATCTGCAATAAGCAAAAAAGATGGAATTATTACTAAAAAGAGAGATGACATCACAAAATGTGTAGAAGACTTCTATCAAGAATTATATAGTAATAAAGAACAAGTACCTCCTATATCTATTACATCTTCCGAATTGCCCAGAATTTTAAATGAAGAAGTGAGACATGCAATTAAATGTATGAAGAAAGGAAAGGCTCCAGGAAATGATGGAATTATAATTGATATATTAAAAGAAGGAGGTGAAGAAATAGAAACAATTTTAGCAAAGTTATATACCAAATGTCTAAATGATAAAGATGTACCGGAAGAATGCAGTAATAATATTAATATTTAAAAAAGGTGATAAAGAAGATATTAGAAATTACAGACCTATCAGCCTTTTATCAGTTTTATATAAAATTTTTACCAAGATAATTACAACTCGTCTACAGAGAACTTTGGATTTCCACCAACCAAGAGAACAAGCTGGATTTAAAAGTGGTTTTAGTACAATAGATCATATCCAGGTATTGAGAGAAGTTATAGAAAGGACAAATGAATATGAGTTGTCATTATGTTTTGGATTTGTAGATTATGAAAAGGCATTTGATTCTATACACATTTCTTCAGTAATTAAATCATTGGATCATCAAGGTATAGATCCAGGATATTGTCATATTTTAAAGAATATTTATAAAAATGCAACAGCAACAATTAGATTACATAATGATACTGGAAAAATCAACATTGAGAAAGGTGTAAGGCAAGGTGACTCCATATCTCCAAAACTTTTTACAGCAGTGCTGCAAGAAGTATTTTGTGGATTAAAATGGGAAACTAAAGGAATGAAAGTAAATGGAGAGTATTTAAGTCATTTAGATTTTGCAGATGATGTAGTTGTTTTTGCAAATAATGCTTCAGAGCTGCAGGAAATGTTGCAGGAGTTAGCAGATGAAAGTAGAAAAGTAGGACTAAAGATAAATGTTAAAAAGACTAAAGTAATGTTTAATCGATTTGCTCAAAATATAAAAATAAAGATTGATTATAAAGAATTAGAAAAAGTTAAAAGTTACAAATACCTAGGTCAGATTATTAATACAGATGGAAACATAATGGAGGAAATTAATCATAGAATTAAACTTGGTTGGAGTGCTTTTGGTAGAAATAACTTGATACTAAAAGGAAATATGCCTATGTGTTTGAAAAGAATGGTTTTTAACAAATGTGTTTTACCAGTTCTTACTTATGGATCTGAGACTTGGACACTTAATAGAAGAGCAATACAGAGACTTCAGACCACTCAAAGGAGTATGGAGAGATGTATGTTGGGAGTAACAAGAAGAGATCGAAAACGCAATGTATGGGTAAGACAACAAACAGGTGTTACTGACCTTATTGAAAAAATTAAAAGATTGAAATGGAGTTGGGCTGGACACATTGCTAGAAGAAATGATAATAGATGGACAATTGAAATTTTAAACTGGATTCCAAGAGATTGTAAAAGACCCAGAAAGAGACCACATGTGAGATGGATGGATGAAATAAGAAAATGTGCAGGGGTGTTGTGGAAAAGAGAAGCTAAAGATCGGAGAAGCTGGATTAAACTTGGAGAGACCTTCATCCTGCAGTGGATTGATAATGGTTGATGATGATAGTAATAAATATTTTGGCAGTGAAATTTTACAGTTAAATATTCATACTATTAAATGCATTTGATTTCATTTAAGAAATGACTTTATAGTTCATAATCAAGTGTGAGAATATTAAACTGCATTCAATGGAAATGTGCATGATCTGATCCTGGAGTTTTCATTATATTGGTGATATTCTCTTTTTCTTAATTGCATTTGTCACTTCCACTAGTGTGTAATTTAATAAAATTTGTTTGATATTATGAATTATATTTCATTTATTTAGCTAAAAGCTTAATCTAGCTTTATTATCAGCGCATCTATCTTAATGTTTAGAGATATTGATTTTACAGAATATTCCATCTGATGTTATTTTAGTAAAATGTAGACTTGTGGCTATTATACCAAATGTATCTCTTTTAGTTGTGGTATATTACTTAATCTACTTTATTATTAGGCCGTCTTAGTGTTTAGATTAAAGATATTGATTTTACAGAATATTATTACTAAGGAATAAGTAGATTTATGGTTATTATACCAGATGTATTTCTTATTGGGGTGTATATAATAGGTACTTGAAGTGAAGAAAAATACATCCGAGTTTTAAAATGAATCATTTTTTGATCCATGTAAAACTGATTTATTTGATTATAATCTCAACACGCATTGCATTAATTGATTCAAATACTTGTATACGTATATATTTTTAATCATATTACTTTAAAATTTTTGAAATTTAATTTAAATCCAAATCTAAAATTACCCTAATAATAATAGTAGTGTAGTCTGTTACAATGAAGGTTTCTATCACGAACAATTTTTCTTATTAAAATAAGATTTATTAACATAGGCAGATATGTCTGCCCAGCCCTCATATATGTATTAAATGGATTATGTCCTGTATGAGGGGGTCAGATTGACTTTAGATCAACATGGGTGTGATGAGAATCTCAGCCTCAGGGTGGCCTTTGAGCATTCCATCATCAGATTTTCAATTGGATGGACTGTTGAAGAGTTGGAGTGTGGAATGGATTGGCTATCTTAATATATATCTGAGCACTTATTGCATATATGTGTAGAGATAACAATCTGGACCGATTGACGATTGCTGTTTTAGCATGAAATATGTATATTGGGGATTCTTTATCTTTTCGACATATATGTGTTCGAGTGTATCAATGTTATGAGACAGTGGTGGGTAGTGTGACAATATGTGCTCATATACTCTATATATTATAGGCAGATATTACAATATCTTTGTCTCATTTTGTTAAGGGTAAGTTAATAATTTAGTTCACTTACCCATTTATTGGTATCTTTAATAGTGAAAATATAATACACTTATTATTTTAAAATTATTCGGTTGTATATGTGTAATAATTTTAACCACAAGCTTAAAAATATAAACTAGAAAATTAACTAATATTGTCATGAAAAAAAAAGTGCAAATGAAAAAGCTGTCAATGAACGAAAACGTTATAACCAACATCATTGTTTCACATAGGATGTATGTGCCAAAACGTTGTAATGCATTTCAGACATGTAGAATAAAACTGATTTACACTTTAAAATAAAAAATTTCAAGCAAGAAAGAAGTTGGTTTTTATTTTTAGAATATTGATTTTATTATGAAGCAAATATGTAATAATTCTTCTCCTAATTCATACAGTATATATTATTTCCAAATAATTGTTCCCATTAGTAAAATACTATGATTGTGCCAACATAGTGAGTTTATTGGGTTTAATTTTTGAATTTGAAATCAAGAAAAAAAAAGTCTGCGTTTTCAAAAGATTTGTAGTTCCTGATTGAGATGTCAATTGGGTTTCCTAAAAAGTAAAATAAATTTAATATCTGTGTATGAATATTTACTTCTTTATTTATATTTATTACAAATCTCAAAAAATGATAGCTTTCATTCTTAGATGACTGTAAATAAATTGATAAATAAACCCAGTAGTAAGAATTATGTTTTCAAACATATACTTCTTCCATTCAATAACTTTGTCTTTTGTCTACTACAAATATGAGTAAATTTTAAATTGGAACCAAATTAAATGAAATGGAAAAATTGTCACATAATATAAAGGGAATATTATCTAACTTTGTGAAGTTGAAGTAAAAGATAATAAAACGATTTAAAAAAAGGACATGAATTTACTATAAGCACAAATATTAAAAATAAAAGTGGAAAAGAGATCTTTATAAGTAACAAATGAAAGATTGATTATATATTAGTTAAAATAATAAGATTAATTAAAAAAACTTACTGAAAGATCTCAAATACAAATTATTCTTGTTTATGCTTCTAAAAGTTTTCATTCTGACCAAGTGGATGAATTTCATGTCAATGTACATTAAATGTTTTGAATAGGCTATTTTAAAATTGTTATTGGAAGATTTTCATATATGAACTTACTATTAAAGTACAATTAGTAAATTTGGATATGGGAAAAAAAAATTAAAAATGTATATAAGGCTCCTCACTGATGAAAGCAACCTACTAGACATTAGTCTGGGGATATTGGATGAGAAGGCACTAGATAGAGATTGAAATGCACAATCTTTTAGCCTCTACTAATTACTAGATTTTGCATGAGGTGACAATATTGTGGTGAAAAAAATTGCACTTGTTTTAATAGCTTGTGTAAGCATAAGAAAAGTTGGTCATATGAAATTTTCCTAAAAAAATCTAAAGGACCACATGAATTGAAATTTGTTACTTAAAAGTTTTGGAAAATTCAATTACCAAATAAATTAAATGCAAATTGTATGTTACTTTTCCACTAAAAGACACAGAAAACTATGCAAAACAAGATTATGATGAAGTAATAATATTTGAATATCATCAAAGGTAGATGGCATTTTTTGCCATACAAATTCTATTTTAAATATAAATGTATTATATTTTAACATGTATTTAAATTTTTTTGTATATATAAAATACAATCATTACACATATGATATCAATATACATTTTATTTAGCTTTTAAGAACATTAAATAGACAGTACAAACATTATAACATGAAAAGCATTTAAAATATATGTATAATTGACAAAAAAACTCAAGAGATGGTAATATGCAGGTGCATATGCATATATATCCACATATATACACATAAACACATGTACATATAGTTTAATTGTATATATATATATATAAGCTTTAGTCTTGTCCCCGGTCAGTGAAAAGCAATCACAAAAAACAAAACCCTGAATACTCAGATATTTCTTTTTAATTTATACAAGCACTAAAATTATAGTTTGAAGTAAATTATGTACTTATTTTAAGTAGAGTGAAATCACTTCAGTTTTGTAAATTTTACAATATGAAAAAATATTATTATCCCTTGTATATATTTTTAGTATAAAATTAAAGATATAAATGTATTATTTATACAAATTTTTAATCTGGCACTATCTAAATTTAATTAAAAATATATATATAAAAATCAATATTCTTTTGCTTTATTCATGATGAAATATATATACAGTACACTTGCTTAATAATTTTTCCCAGGCTCAAAATTATATATATATGAAATCATTATTTTTTTGCATTACAATATATGTAACAAGTAATAAAATTATTCTTTACTAATTCTCATACAATCATAAGGTATGTTTATGCCTATTGTATTGAACATGCAATTATAATACTAGCATAATAAAAAATGAGAAGTTTGCTTTTGAATAATACACGTGTCTTGTATAAATTTTTTATGCAATGTCCTCCTGGATATGATCACATACAAAAACTGCTTGAGAATTAGCATTACAATTAGTAGTGAGAAAAAATGTTAGTTTCATTTATCACACACACACCACATATAATATAGACCAAGAAAAGTGATAAATCAATGGAGATAACTAATTATAACTGTAGAAAATTACACATTTTGAAAGTTTTTTCAACATTTTCATATTATTTTAAAATTCAAAGCTGTAGATGACAATGAGCCCTAGAGTCAAATTTTATCTATACTTATCATTCCTTAATTAATATTCCCCAACATTTTAATTTTGATGCTACTATAGTATTGGTTCATTATGTATTCATAATGTTAATACTTTCTTCATTAAAAAAAATGCATGATTCAAATTATTGAGGAAGGCTCTACTCTGTGTTGGGTCAATCTGTTATTTATGTTTTCTCTGATTTTCCCATTACATTCAAAATAGCAATCAGGACAGGAACATTTAATTTTATATACCACATTAGAATGTTTGGAAATATATATCATATCTACATTTTTGAAAATTCTAAACATATCCTAAAATCATTGGAACAAGTGTTTTTAATAGATATTATAGTAGGGATATATACTTTTTGTTATATTCTACAGATGATATAGATTACCATGACTCTCTTTTAAAACTCTTAATGCATTTATGCAAAAAATTATAACTTTGTCATTGAAATGCAGTAAATTAAAGGCAATATCAATATTGCTTCATATGTAGAGAAAACATTAATTATAATTTTAATGCATTAAGATATTTTCTCTGTGTATGAAGTGGTATTAGTATTGTCTTCAGTACATATGAGAATTTCTGTTAAACCACAAGTTCCTCACTATATTCAATGATATTTTTATCATACCCATAATATAGTCTCTACACAAAAAAGATATAAAACTAGCCATTTTATGCTCAGAAAGGATGAGATTTTTGATCAATGTATTCTCTGACTAGAATTGATTTAAGTCTTATTTAAACAATTTTTTTTTTGGTTGAATGAAAGATCTCAATCCATAGCTGAACTTATTATTTGATGTAAATTCTGAAAACTGTTTTAAGGTTTAACTCACTTAATATATCAGTGTGTTATAAACACTGCATACAAAACATCAACTTACCTTTAGTACATTCTTATTATATATTCCCAAGAGAAGTTAATCAATTAAAAGTAATAATTTCATGGAATTTAGGACAATATTAAAAACAGTATTAAACTTGAATAGAACTCTCAATACCATAAAGAAGAAATATACAATTCTGAATATTCTAATATAGTATATAAAATTAAATATTGTAGGTCCAGTTGTCTTTTTAAATATATTGAAAAGTTCAAGGCAAATAAGTATACCAGATTGCTCCAACATAAACATGTATATAACAGGTCATGTCTGTCCAATCAGAGTTCAGTGTTCTTTGAGCATGAGGCAAATACAGGCTATATATTTTGCTCTGACAATGTTAATATAGTTGGTAAAGAGAGAGATAATGCTAACAAAAACTAATAAAGAAAACATGGTTCATTATAAAATAAAAATAAACTAATACTACTAGTGGAATGTTGAAATTATTAAATTATGGAGTATTAATTAAACAATGCTATATAAAAATAAAATTTGGCTATTGGACTTCATTATCAACTATAATTCTGGTGGGGGGGGGGGGGATGAAAATGCCATTAAAAATAAAAATAAAAAAAGATCAGTGATTCCTGATAATTTACTGGTAAAGGAAATTTGTATTTTCCTGCTGCTATAAAAAGTTATCTCCACTGTACATTAACTTTATTGGAATATATTATAAATATATAGATTATAAAGTTTAAAAATTATATATATATCATTAAAAAGTAGTCAACTCTTAGACAATTCCTGTATCAATAACAATCAATAATTTCAAACAGTTGTCAAGGCAATCTCTTTTTAACAATATTATATACTGTCAAATAATTACATATAATGACTTTAATACATTAAAAAACTATGAAGAATTAACTTAAATTTTAATATGCTGTTGTGCAGTGATCAATATTAAAATTTGACTTTCTAAGTCTTTTTACTGTGACAAAAAGAAAACGAATACTTAAGTGGCTATTGTCATAATCCATTTACATTTGAAAAAATATAAAACAGAAATTTATTAAATTCATTAGTAAATTAAAATTTTTTGAAGTGGTTAATTAATTAGCTGAAAAATATTTCATTAATGTACGAATACATCAATAGTAACAACTGTCAACATCAGGATATATTATAATGAGATATATGAATTAAAGCAACAAAGCATTCTTCAGAAAGGCATTAGTTGTTTTACAATAACTAACTTTTTTTCATGAATTGTAATAAAACAAGTCTTATTGTACTAGTTGCAAGAAAATTTATTTAATTATTGTCACTTTATAATTTACCAGTTAACTACTATTTGGCAATTAATATCATATTTCACAAGAAATTCTTTAAAGACTATTTTGGTTTCCTAATTCATGTTTCTGCTCCTAATATAAATAATTTATAAATGATTATGCACATGACATCCAAAAATATCTTCAAAGAGTATGAAAAGTAATTATGTATCCTTATGATGCAGTTTATTTAATCATATATATTACATTCATATTATCTTCTTGAAAGCAATTTTTGCAATTCGACTTCTATATTTATAATTGGTAATATGAATTTGTCTCATAGTTTCAGATTGTTTGCATTTGTAATAATAAATATAAAATAATAGTAAAAAAAAAAAGTCAATTTATGAAATCCAAAAAAGAATAGCTGCATGTATACTTATTTGTCAAATCATATAATGACAAATAAGTGATAAAAAAGTTTATTCTAAATATTCATTTATAAGTTCTTTTGTCATTTTATAAATAAAAATTCCATACTCCCCCCCCCCTTTACTACAATGATTACTATTATTATTTTATACAGTTTCATCTGTTTAGAAGTCATCTTCATAGCTGAAATTAACTAATATATTATACTAGTTATTTTTCTTGCATTTATTTTATCATAAATTTCTTTTCCTATTTGCACTGAATGATTTGATATAATTTTGAATACAATGTACATCCGTTTTTAAGACTTTTTATTATTATCATTATTATTAGTAGTATCAATGATAAATAAACAGCACTGATAAAAACTTTTAAATTGTATTTTTTATCAATATTCCATATATACACATGCAACTAACTATTCATCTGTATGTGGAACACTGATAAAAAAATACAATAGTACTTTATGGCTGAATTAATGCCAAAAAAATATCCAATACAGTTAAAGTACTAAGGGAAAGAGAAAATCAAATAAAAAATAATAATATTGCAGCAAAAGGAACTGAAAAAATGTCTCTATTGAAAAGCAATAATTAACTTATTGTGACCATGTTATAGTTATTAAATAATTAATCCAAAACAGCAAATATTTTCATAAAGACATAATTATAATTAATAATATAACTCATTTTTGAATATAAACCATGAGATTTTTGAAAAAATCAAAATCTATTACAAGATTTATTTTTGAATTAATATCTTAACAATAATTATCATATATGATTTGTATATGTTTATGTCAATAATTATAAACAAAAATATTTCTTCTAGTAGTTAAATATTATTGTAGAGCCTAGGAAATAACCAACACTTTGACTTTATCTGCTAAATCTTTTTTATTTCAGTTTTCTTTTATAACAAGGGCAGTACAAGCCAAAGCTAATAACTTTAAATACATATATTTCCACAGGAAAAAAAAATCATGTAGCCGAGTAGCGCTCCAGTAATAATGTATGACAACGATCACAGACTCTAACTGGCTTGGCTGATGAAGGAAGTGGCATGGTGTTATCAGAACATGGATTGCAAAAAATTTCACCACAGTTGCGACAATGATGCTAATATAAAAAAAAAGAAAATGTGAAAAATGACAAAAATAATTGCAACTTAATTAACTATTACTACAAACAGTATATATAATTCATTCAATAAATTATTTCTTTTCTTTGCAATTGTAATTTCAGACAACTAAGTGTTCAGACATTTATGAACAAAAGATAGACGTATGTAGTTTTAAAAATTGGTTGTATTCATGCTGATCATGCTTTTGATACATTCTGTATCATAATCATACACAATGTATTGAAAACATGAATAAAGTCAATTTTTAAACTACATATGTATACTATTTCTTTATAAATATTTGAACATACATATATAAAAAAATTTAATTGTTTTTTTAATTTTCAAATAATAATTTTAAGATTATAGTTTCAGTGGGTACTTTTTATAAATGTAATAAGATGCAGGCATGTATGATAAAAATAGTAAATGACATACATAATATATTTTTAAAAATGTATAAGATTTTTATTTACATTTTAATTTCTGTATTTTTAATGAAATGGCTCTTGACAACGGCAATAGGAAGTGACTGAAACATTGGGAAAAAATTTGTCTAAACACTTTTGATTCAAATAAATTATCATGTTAAAAAGTGAAGTATAGGATTATAATAAATGATTAACTTGAAATAGTAATAATAAAACTATGATTAGTTACTAGAGAAGTTGTGTAATATTATTTCACAACATTAAGTTTTCTTTTTTACTTAATTTAGCTGAGAATTTGTTAAAGAACGTTTAACTCTGAGTCTTTCACTCAACAACTGTGCTAAACTACACATTATTATTATTATTATGATTATTATTATTATTAATAATATTATTATTACTATTATTATTACTATTATCTTTCAAAAGGACTTTATTGAATATAACAAGAAAAGGTTACATTTATAACTATTTTACCACATGCAGATGAATTGAAGTTAGTATAAATAAGTTGAAAATTGTAATGGGGGGGGGGGGGGGTAACAAAGACAAAGGATATGCATGTGGTTTACAAATTTGAGTTTACATTATTTTCTTTAAAATATATACATCCAATTAGTTTTGTGCACTTGTAAAGTTCTTAGTTCTGTTTTTTATTAGTCTTTTTTTTTTTCTCTATAATTTTGAGCGCTGTTGTAATATTGACCAAGTGGCTGTGTACATCTTTTGGGATACAATTTTTTCATCCCTTAAGCGGAGCTGTTCCATTTTGTTCCAGAATGTGTTTGGATGTCTTCTTGGATTATTGTTGTACATGAAGGAGCATCTTGTACACCATAGTGAAAACAATATAAAAACACTTGCTCGAATATGTGGGTATCTACCCTTAATAAAGGATTGTAAAAGGGTTTGAATGTCACAATTTCTTTGTTTGTACAATGATGGTATGGATGAACGAATATTATCAAATACAGGGCAGGTAAAAAGAAAATGTTCTTGTGTCTCAGTTTCTCTATGACACAACAGCATATGTCTTCTGTATTTATGTAATGCCTTCTATATCTACAAAAGTGTAATGTTGGCAATGCTTCAAGATTTAATTTGAGTAGAAAATCATAATATTTGGGTTCTAATGACCAGAATTTAAATTTTCGGGTTAGGTGTCTATTATTAATGTTTAAAATTGGTCTTTTATCATTTAGGGGAGAGCAAATTATCTGGTATACATCCCAATATTTAAATTTATCTTGCGGTGGTGAAAAAATAATGTCTGGAATGTTAAGAATTAGTGTAAGCAAGGTTTTCCAATATCCATTGGTTGGTGGTGGTTTATCTGTTGGGGTAATCTTGAAGAACACTTTCATGTATGGAAATAAATAAGCACATGCAGAAATGAGATTTAATGTCTTTTGAATGTTAAAAATATGTATTGAATGTAGTCCTAAACCATTTTGTATTAGAAAAGCTTGAATATGTTTTAGTGAAACTGAAATAATCTTTTTTCCCCACAGCAACTTTCTACATAACGAGTTTATTTTACTAGTAAAAGATTTAGTGTATAGTATTATTGGAGAATAGTATGTGATTCGTGTCATAATTAATAGATTAAACAGGGATACTTTTGAATACAGCGAAAGGTAAGATTTTGAAAGTGAATCAATTATATTTTCTATTTTATTTTTAATTTTGTCTTGTATTTGTCGACGTATTTCTAGATTGCTCAAATAGAAAGGGAATCCCACAAAAGAGCTGGGTTTTCCTTTAAAATGTTGTGTGTGAAATTGTCCTGTATATATTGACCACGCAGAAGATTTATCCATGTTAAACTCCAGCTTGTATTTATTAGTGTATGAATTAAGAATTTTCAATAGAGTTGGGATCTGTTTTTTAGAAGTTAAAAAAATCGAGACATCATCCATGAAGGCAATACAGGAGATGTTTGCTTTTAGACCAGGTATGTATATGCCTGATAATTCTTTTTCTATCATATTCAGTAAAGGATTGATATAGAAAGTAAAAAAAAGAGCACTTAGTGGTGAACCTTGTGGAATTGAACAGTAAGGTACAAAAGAGGGAGAATTCTTGCCATTAAGTGTAATATGTATTTCTTGACTTAATAGAAGATTGGTGATTAAATATATTAAGGATCTTGGTATTGTTGTGTCTGCTAATGCTTCAACAAGGAGTTCAATTGGAATCACATCAAATGCTGATTTTATATCCAGTTGGATTGGAACTGGACTATATTTTTTATTATTTCTGACAGAATCAATAACTGTTTTGAATAGAAAGGCTGCTTGAATTGTAGATGAGCCTTTCTTAGCAAACTGCATTTTAGATAGTACAGGTATAATATAGGGTTCTATTTTGTCTTTAATGATTGACTCCAGCAGTTTGATACCCAGAGGGCTCATTGATATGGACCTTAGATTGTTTAGTGTGGTTATTTTTCCATGTGTTTTGATAAATGGTACTAGTAAAATAGGGTATAATCCATGTATATGATGGATCTTTTTTGTTAGAAAGTTTGCTAGATTACACAGATACTGAGCAGTAAAATTTTCTAAATGCTTGAATACAAAGCAAGGTATACCATGAATTCCTGGGTGACTGGAGTTTGGGGTTGATGCTAATTTTTGAATAAAGTCTTTGGGAGTAAATACTATATCTTCTTCTGGCTCACCGAGAAAAAATGGCGCAGGGCTGAATTTTTTCTTTTCTTGAAGTTTAGATTTGAAATGTGTGTAGAGAGGTAGCAACATGTTGTAACCAGAAATTATATCTTCTTGTATTTTAATTGCTGTCGGTATGCGAGTTGATGGCTTTTGTCCCAGTGCCCAGCGAATATAGTATCTGGACCATGTGTATGTCTGTGTCAAAAAGAGGTTTCTTTTTTTAATTGCCAGGTATTCTTTAAGTTCTTCAGAGACTGATTTATAAAGTTTCTTCAGGGCAATCACATTTGAACAGCCTTGTTTATTTGTAGTACTGTTTGTGATTCTTTTGTGTTTCATCTACAAGAGCTAGAAGCCTTGAAGGGGCTGGGGTAGCCCTTCTTATGACATCAATTGTATATGAAATAATGTTAACAAAGGCAATCCATGTATGCACTGGATCCATTACAATGTCTCGAAGTTTGAAGATATATATATATATTTCTGAGAATAAATATTCTGGGGTTCGACATGGAAGAAGCACTCTAATTGTGTTTCCAATAGATGTTATTGATCTGTATATAAAATCATTCTTTAGTGAAACAATAATTGCAGAATGGTCTGATAATGATGAGTTTTTTATTGTTAGGCTGATCATGTGATGTAACACTGGTGAGTAGAAGACCAGGTCAATTAATGATGAAAACTTGCCATTATTAAATGTTACTGAATTCTGTGGGAGATAGCCTTCTCCACTCATGAGTGGTATGGCTAGTAAGCAACCATTTTGTGACAAACTCATTGTATGACATGTTGAAATCACCAAGTAAAATTAATGGATGTGATGAGGATGCTATTTTGGAATTTATAATTTGAATGACTTTATTAATTACTGTGTGATTTGGAGGTAAATAAACAAATGCTACGTTCAATGTAACCGTTTTATCATATAGTGTTATAATTAATATGTGTGCATCTATATATATTATTTTGAATGAATAGAAGGGGCAGGTTTTCATTACTACTACTCCTGTTCCTGCTGAGGGGAAAATGATGCTTGGGAGAATGCTGAGTATCCTTGATTATTAAGATAGTTAGATAGATTAATCTGAGATTTATTATAAATTTTTGTTTCAAGTAACCCTAGCAAATGAGGTTGTATAATTTCAAGCCATTTTATTAACTGATAGTTTTTTTCCGGTGAGTTTAATCCACGGATGTTTAATGACGCTATTTTTATAGTTCATTATAGTTTCACTCAATAAAAACAGACCATACCTGATGTAGTAATTAGATTATAATTTTATACAGTTTAGATAACTTGCACAAATTATGACAAAGAATTTTTATGTCTGGAGGTTCTACTTCCTCCCTCCTGTGATAATTTTTGCACATTTGCTTTTTTATTGGTGCTAAGGTCTTCATCTGAAGTGTATTCAAACTCGGTATCCGCTGAACTCATATTTGCTTTTCTTATTTTTTTTTTATGATCTAATGTCTGGGGCATATTATCTTCACTAAGATCAATAGGCACTGCTGCATTTTTTTCTACGTTTGCTTCGCGGTCTGCCTGGTTTTCAGTTGACAGTATCATTTATTTTCGGGTCTGTAGGTGGCAAGCAAGGCACTAGATTGTATAATATCTTGCGAAGTTTTGTTAAGGGGTGTTTTTGATTGTTTGTGATTTTGGCAATCACTTTTTAATATTTCTTGTTGAGATGGGCTATTTTCTTGTAACACTGGTTTATCCTCGTCATTCCGTGATTGATTTTCGGGTAAAATTGATTCACTTTCATCATTTACTGATTGCTCTCTGGTGATGTCATCTGTTACACCGTCATTAATTGGATTATTTTGATAGCAAATTGTAGTTGATTCACTTATCAGTTGAGGAGTGAAATCTGTGTTATTTACTGGCGCATTTCCACATTGATGACTTGAGGTTGCTCTCATGTCACAGTGTTTACATTTAAGTTTTGGGCATGCATTTATAATATGCCCTCGTTGTTTGCAGTGAAAACATTGCGGTTTAAGTCCACGAATTATTAAGAGTAGCGTCGCTTCGTGATCGGTTATAAGAGTGGGAATATCATTCGGATTTACGTTTTGATTTAATTTAACTTTAAAATGATAACTGTTTCCATAGATTGGTATCGGAGTTCCTTTAAAATATATAGGTTGAAAGGCAACAACAACTCCGGTTGCATTAATTTATTGAGGTCATTTATTGTATACTTAAAGTACGTATTTTTGATTGTACCGGTAATAACATTTTCTCTATAATGGTTAACTTTTACTAAAGCATATTTCCCTAACGTTTTAATTGTTTTATCAAATTTGTTTTTTTGTTCTTCGCTATAGAATTCAATAGGAAGATAGCGAGGATTTGGATGATCTGCAATGCGCAATATAGAATCCCATAAATTATTTATGCTTAATTCTTCGTATAGCAAATCCTTAGGAAATCTATACAGCGAACAATTTATATCTGTAATTGCAAGGATAACAGACCGGTCAGTAAAGAAACGTTTAAACGACATAAACAGGTCACGTGGGATGGTCGTATTAAAGCGTTCAGAAATTTTTAATAGACTTTCATTAGTCCAGATCTCTTCTTCTATTACGTTAACTGGTAATGGATCAGATTCTGAAATCACATCTAGTTTCATTAGATCATTCATTGTTGAACGACGAAATCTTGAAACTGGAGTTTGATTTTTTTACACGTTCTGAGGAAAATCTCCTTTTTTAGTGGATGCTTTGATTGCGTCAGCATAAGAAATGCTTGCTGTATTCAAAGAGATCGCCATATTGGAGTAAAAAAAAAACCCGCTTGCACACAAATTCCTCGTCGGAGGAGTTTTCTTAAGTTTAAAAAACTATATATACTGAATATTGGGTTGTTTAGAGTCAATACGGTTTATTTTAAATAAAAAATTTTTTAGTTTTATTATTACTAGAAATATATAATATATCCTACCGATATCTACGATCACCAAATCAGCTGGCGCATGCACATTAAATTATTATTATTATTATTATTTATTGAATCTGAGGTTGTTTTTGCTATTAAGCAGCTTAAATTACATTCTAGTGTGGGCCTCGAAAATATTCCGGCTTTCATTTATAAAGGATGTGCTGAATACATTGCTTCTCCTCTTTTGCATATTTTTAATTGCTCTTTAGCAAATGCTACTTTTCCTACATCCCTTAAAATTGCTAAAGTTGTTCCTATTTTTAAGAAAGGATCTAGAGATTTGGTAAGTGACTATAGGACTATTTCAATTCTACACACTGTTGCTCGAATATTTGAAAGATGTTTATATAATAAAATTATCTTGGGTGTCTCTAAAGTTCTGGCACCAGAGCAGCATGGATTTTTGCCTAATAGGTCCATTGAAACAAATTTGTTAACTATTTTTGATCACATTTCAAACTCAATTGAGAATCAATCTGGGTTAGCTGTTTTTTTATTTTGATATGTCCAAGGCTTTTGATAAAGTTAATCATAAAATTCTTCTTCAGAAGCTTTGTAGGTTAGGTTTTTCCAAATTATTAATTAATTGGTTTGACTCTTTTCTTAAGGATAGAATGTCTTGTGTGAGGTTTAATAATAAATTGTCATTACCATATTATTGCTTCATTGAGGTGCCTCAAGGCAGTGTTCTTGCACCTTTATTATTTAATGTATACATTGATGACCTAAAAACATGCATTAAATTTTCACATCTTCTATGTTATGCAGATGATTGCAAAATTTTTAGGCATATTTATTTTATTAATGACTGTTTTACTTCAAAGTGATATAGATAATTTCTTGAATTGGTGTGAATGTAATTATATAGATATAAACAAGCATAAGTGCTCCATTGTCTCTTATTCTAGAAAATCTGAAATCTTAAGGTTTTCCTACTATATTGGTGATTCTAAAATTATAACAAATGATCATCAAAGAGATCTAGAAATAATATTTTCCAATAATGGGTCTCTTCATAATCACATTAATTTTATGGTGAATAAATCTCTTAAAATTGTAGGAGCTATTTACAGATATGGAAAAGCATTTAATAAATTTACAAAGATTAAACTTTTTATATCCTTAGTTCTTCCCATCTTGGAGTATGGTTCAATTATATGGAGTTTTCATAACAGGACAGATAAAAGAATTCAGTCTGTTTTTGACAAATTTGCAAAATTGAATAGTTTAGGTAATGAACACTATATTGATTTACTGCTGAGATGAAAAACAAGAGATCTCAAGCTTTTTCATAAATTTATTTCCCAGAATATTTCTGTATCTAATTTGCTTTCTAATTTAGGTATTAAGAAACAGAATTATAATACTCGTACTCACAATATTTTTGAGCTGAAAATTTGTAAATCTGATGTATTAAGATTTTTCCCTTTATTTAGTTTACCTAGAACTTATAACAAAGACTTTGGTAATGATGATGTTTTTAATCTGGATTTTAAACAATTCACTAAAGTCCTCATAAAAAATATTATCCTTAATTTCATTTGATATATTGCCTTTGTATTTATTTGTGCATTTTATTGTTTTTCTATTTTATTGGTATTATTTTTTATTTTGTTTTGTTTTTTTAATGCTTATTTAGATTTGTATATGATAATGAAATTACTGTGCAATCTATAATTGGCTAATCGCTGTTGATATGTACATTAAATAAATAAAGAATTGAATTGAATTACTACGTTTCAATAAAAGCTTTATTGATCTCAATGGTTTACACAAGTTTACATATTATTATTATTATTATTATTATTATTATTATTATTATTATTATTATAATAATAATAATAATAATAATAATAATAATAATAATAATAATAATAATAATAAAAGAAGTATTATTTGAAAATATTAAAACAAAACAATTCACTAATGATGTATATTCAAAATAAAATTTATGCTAATATTTGTTTACAGTGATGTTTTTAACTTTGTACGTTTTACTCAGTTGCTTAGTAAGTTTTGTTCTTCTTTAATTATGAGCATAATGATTAACATTTGCATAATAAATTTCGATAATGGTGACAAAACTGATCATCATCATCATCAACCATTATCAATCCACTGCAGGATGAAGGTCTCTCCAAGTTTAATCCATCTTCTCCGATCTTTAGCTTCTCTTTTCCACAACACCCCTGCACATTTTCTTATTTCATCCATCCATCTCACATGTGGTCTCTTTCTGGGTCTTTTACAATCTCTTGGAATCCAGTTTAAAATTTCAATTGTCCATCTACTATCATTTCTTCTAGCAATATGTCCAGCCCAACTCCATTTCAATCTTTTAATTTTTTCAATAAGGTCAGTAACACCTGTTTGTTGTCTTACCCATACATTGCATTTTCGATCTCTTCTTGTTACTCCCAACATACATCTCTCCATACTCCTTTGAGTGGTCTGAAGTCTCTGTATTGCTCTTCTATTAAGTGACCAAGTCTCAGATCCATAAGTAAGAACTGGTAAAACACATTTGTTAAAAACTACCCTTTTCAAACACATAGGCATATTTCCTTTTAGTATCAAGTCATTTCTACCAAAAGCACTCCAACAAAATTTAATTCTATGATTAATTTCCTCAATTATGTTTCCATCTGTATTAATAATCTGACCAAGGTATTTGTAACTGTTAACTTCTTCTAATTCTTCATAATCAATCTTTATTTTCATATTTTGAGCTGATACTGTGTTATATAAACAAATAAACATACAAATAAAATAACTTTATTAATGTAATCAAAATTATGATCTTTAATGTCTACGTTTTAATCTCGTTATATAAACACTTCTACATTGACCTTTGAAATTTATAATAAATTCATATTTAAATTTTGAAACCAAAATAATAATTAAAAAAAAGCACTAGTAAATAAATAAAAACAAAAACTATTAATATTATTTCAAAAATAGCCATGCTAATAAATAAAATTATGCATAAGATTAAAAAAAATAATAAAAAAATAATAAAAATCTAAAAAATTATAATAAAAATAAAAATTCTAAAAAGCAATCCAATTTAAGATATGATAAGTTATGAAAAATAGTTAGTCTTCAAATAAAGACTTTTGCTATATGGTCTATGAATGTATAAAATAATATTTTTTTAAAACCAAGAATGAGAAGTATTATTTTGTAAAATAGTTTACTAAAAGTACATTACAGTCTTATAACAGTGAGGATATTTTACTGGAAAAAATTTAAAAGCATAGAATAGTCAGGAAAATGATCAGACATGGTAGAGCCATGATATACACTACATTTTATTCCAAGCTTTAATATAATAAATATTGTTTATTGTACTATGAGTGGGCAGTAGTTTTCACCACACATACATAACTATATATCACATGATCATCATCTCTTATACTAGAACATAATTGTTTATAAACAAGGCAAAACTCTCCATACAGTTCCAACCAGAGTAATCAATGGATGCCAGAGCGCGTGTACATAAAATCCCTATCTAATGCCTACTCATCTAATATCCTCAGACTAGTTTCTGGCTTGTGGCCATCATCAATGAGAAGCTTTGGATCTGAGAGCACTGCACCTAGATCTTAGGATCTAATGCAACCCAACAATGACCTTTTATCTCTACTTAACTATAAAACTATGACAATGAAAACACAAAAATATTTTCAATCTAACCTCAATAGCTTATATAGTCATATGGGTCTAAACTCAGTTCAGTACCCATACATTTTGGTGTCTTTGGCTCTTTAACAACCATAGCCCCCACTATCCTATTAGGCAGGATTGGTGTTAAACCATTAAGCATCACATGATCACTATCTCTTATACTAGCACATAATTGTTTATAAACAAGGCAAAACTCTCCATACAGTAGTGCTACCCCTGTGCCAACCAGAGTAATCAATGGATGCCAGAAGACTTGTGCATAAAATCCCTATTTAATGCCTACTCATCCAATATCCCCAGACTAGTTTCTGACTTGTGGCCTTCATCAGAAATTAATGCAAGCCTCCAGAAACCACATTTTATCTGTACTTAACTATAAAACTATAGTATGGATGCTGAACTGAGTTCAGATCCATATGACTATATAAACTATTGAGCTTAGATTGAAAATATTTTGTGTTTCCAATTTCATTCTCATAGTTTTACAGTTAAGTAGAGATAATAGGTGGTTGCTGGAGGGTTGTATTAGATATTAAGATCTAGGTGCAGTGCTCTCAGATCCAAAGCTCCTCACTGATGAAGGCCACAAGCCAGAAACTAGTCTGAGGATATTGGATGAATAGGTATTAGATATGGATTTTATGTATAAGCCTTCTGGCATCCATTGATTACTCTGGTTGGCACAAGGTGGCACTACTGTATGGAGAGTTTTGCCTTGTTTATATACTATATATATATTGTATATATATATATATATATATACAATAGAAGCTGTCTCAGGGACACAAGCACAATGGAATAAAGCTATTTCTTCTGCTTTATAATCTCTGATTAAAGATTCATTCTTTTCCTTACTAAATCAATGATTTTAATTTTCTCATATAATGAAAATAACTTAAGATAGTTGATTTATTACTTATTATTTTACAAAATATTTTACTAATGACATATAGTAAAACACTTTTGAAAAAAAAAATGCAAAGAAAAAATCTATATACATGCTTATTATAGAACTGCATTTAAATCATGAAGAAAGAGTGGTTGAATAAATTCATATTTGAGAATATGATATTTAATGAGAAAACCAAAATGATTGTCACTGTACTGAGATTCATAAAATGTAATAAGTTTGTAAACTTCAATGTTTTTATTATTTACTTGTTTATATTTTCTTTTGTTTATTCACTTTTTGGGGGGATAGTGTATAAAGTTGCACAATTAATAGTTCACAGCTTCACTGTACTTAATTAAAGTGTAATCACAAACTTTGGTAATATCAATCTACAAAAAGAAAGTAAGACAAAATGTTAAAACTGCTCTAATTAGCAACATAAACAAAGTATTAATGAATATCTTAAAAGAAAAATCAAAGGCTCATATAGAAGAAACTTTGACAAAAGAACAAAAAGATTTAGAAAAGACACGAAAATAAAAAAAAACAACTAAAAAAATATCTTATGTATGCTTTTTTAACTTTTGTCAGAATTGACAAAAGATGAGTTGGTCAATATTTGAATTATATGGAGTAGATAAACTAATTAATTTTTTAATGAATGTGTGTAGTAATTCAATAGTAGAGAGAATATATGAAAAAATTAAATATTTAAAAGTGAAAAAAACACAAAATATAAAGAACCATTCTCATCAAACACATCCATCAGACATCAGAAAAAAATACATATATATAAAGCAAAAAAACATTAGTATATGGAATGATAAAAAACTACATAAAATAACTTAATAATTGAAATAGACGAAGAAACACTAAAGTCAATAATGCAGATGGTGAATGAGAAAACAAAAATATAAATTACATATAAATACAACAAACAAAAACAATAAAAAATTGGAAAGAGAAGAAGTAAAAATCAAAATTGATGCAACTGGCTAGACATTATAGAAATTTTGCATATACTTCACAATCTTTGAATTGCAACCTGTCATGCTGAAATATTTATTGATTGTGAAATGATAGAAAAATTACATAAACATTAATGGTCAGTATGTCTTTTCGATGGGTGAAATATATATCACATTATTCAAAGCCATTTGTTAAAAGTAAAAGAACAATTTATTCATTATTTCCATCTAAAGATAATATTAGTTTGGGAAATAATGTATGTCATAAATCTCTTCAAAGAATGTAAATCAAATAATTTAATTTTATTAGAAGAAAAATTAATTGGACTGTCTACAGACAAAAACTTGGAAATAATTTTTAAAAATAATCAAAATAATTTACCTAAATTTTGATTACAAATTCAAGATGAATATCAAATCTTGAACAAAAAAGACATAAAATTATTACTTGGTGTTTGCAACGAGCAGAAAGTGGAATTTCAAAAATGGTTATTAATAAAAAATAAATTCCAAAACTGATTTGATATAAGTTCTGCAATGAAGATAGCATTAAATAATTCCTCAAAATATGAATTAATACTATAATAGAAGTCAGATAATAACAAATTCATTAAATATCATTAATTTTATTTTAAATTAATCTGTTTTTATTTTTTGATAAAATTAAAATTTTGTTTTTTTGTCAATGTTTTTTTCCAGAAAGAGATTGACATAAATATAATTCAAAAATTTTTTAGTGATTATTTTTTAAAAGGGGCAATTTTGCATGGATGCAAACTACACCTTGTTATTACAGTTAGTGCTATTTTGATAGATTGCAAAATATAACAATTTTATAACATATAGTTTATAGTATCAGTTTAAACAAATTTGTTGGGTTGCAATGAAAAAAATTGAGAAATGATGATCTAGACCAGTGTTTCTTAGATGCCACTTCATAAAAAAATTTGGCTAATCCATAAAAAAATTAACTATAGATTTGAAAAGATAATATAATAACATTGTGGTATTTATTTATATATATATATTAAAATAAAATACATTTAACAACAAAAGAATATTAAATGTTTAATTTCCCAATTCACATTAATTTTAAAAAATGATAAATATCTTGTATTTTTCTTCTGTTAACAATTTACTATAAAAATATTGTGCTCTTAAACTTCTTTAACAAATGCAACATGTTCATTTTAAATTTATTTCTCAATAACTAGTAATGAATATTTGACTATACTTTTAAGGATTTAAGTATTTATAAATTTAAAAATAGCTGATATTTATTTTTATCTACATATATATTTTGTACTATCTTTTATTTTTTTAACAATTTAAAACTGAACAAAATTAGGTCTACCACTTTATCTTATTTTAACATTAGCTTAAATGTTAAATTGGAGTGGCAACAAAAATATTATATTTTAAGTATATTTATTTAATTTATTATTGTGTTTTATGTATTTAATAAATTAAAATGTATAAATAAATATAATACATTTGAATAAAGTTCAATTTATTTATTGTATGTAATTTGAGATGCACTGATATAATTTGCTAAAAAAATTAAGTAAAGCTAAAACAAAAACATGTTTATAAGGTTTAGAAAGAATGTAAATGACAATAACAGTGAGTTACAAAACAAATTATATGTATTGGATACATGTATATATGATTCTGAAACATAGATAATGATGAAAATAATCTTAAAAAACATAATACAAAGTCATTAAGAAGGAAAAAAAAATATTGAAAAATTATATAAAAAGTGAAACAGAAAAATTTTTATTACGGAAATTTATAAAGATGAAGTTATAATATTTGTCTATATATGTGAATTGAATATTATCAGAAACCAAAAATGCTAATTTTTATTAATGCATAAGACACAAACAAAAACACCTTATACAATATGGACAGATGCTTTTAATAAATGGTGTGGAATTATCTTAGTTTACTCAGCCTTCTTATGAGAAATAAACAAAATTGAAAAGAGTTGATAAATTTTTGAGACAGTAAAACTATGAATGATATAACATAATATGCACTATTTATTCCTCTATTTTTCTTACTTTGTTCCTTCTTAAAAATAGGACACAATCAATATTGTTGTGAATGGGAGATTTCTTATATAATTAAATTTATTTGCATGAAAAAATATAAAGATAAAAAACATTTACTGAAAGAAAATTCATTCTAAATAAAAACAATAGTTATATATCTGAAACAGCCATCAAGAGATTTGTGGTGTGATAAAAATTACAGAAAAAATAAAATTTGATGAGATATTGGATTAAAAAAATACTAAAATAAAAATGTTAAGAATGAATCTGAAGTAAATCTTGAGATATATCTAATATAGGTTGCAATAATCTTTCAATATCGGTATTATAATGATTTAAATACAATAATAATTTATATTTAAATGACTCATATATAAAACATGTATGTGCACATATGTATTATGAATTATTAAAGGGTGTTGATTTGAAGTTTAGTTACCACCATTTGGAATTCTAAGAACTGCCTAAAACCACTATTGATATATCCAAGTGATAAATGACATTCAATAATCCACATGGGGTCATTTGGATGTGTCAACGGTGGTTTTGGGTGGTTCTTAGAATTCAAAATGGCAATGGATGCAGTCTAAATACTAAAAGCTTATAACTTCTAAAATACAAATTTTATTAGAATAATGATGGTGCAAAGTGCTGCCTCCCAAAAATGTAGAAGTCTCATCAAACTAAGCTTATAACTTCTAAAATATGAATATTATTACAACATATGCCTATAACCACTTATTGAAATAATGAAAAATTGATCAAACCAAGATTATGATTTTGAAATACTAAAAACTTATAACTTCTAAAATATGGATTTTATTACACCTGAGTGCAGTTTAAATACTAAAAGCTTATAACTTCTAAAATATAAATTTTATTACAATAATGAAGGCACAAAGCACTGAAGTATGCAGGAGAGGTGGAAGAATATTTTCAATGATATGAAGTATCATCCAAAAAATGCAGAAGTTTGATCTAACCAAGCTTATAATTTTGAAATATTAAAAGCTTATAACTTCTAAAATACAAATTTCATTACAATATATACCAATAAGCACATGTTAAAATAACATAAAATTGATCATACCATGCTTATAATTTCAAAAAAGTAAAAGTTTATAATTTCTAAAATTATGAATTTTATTACAATATGTGACTATAACCATATGAAATAAAGCATATTAATATTACAAGTAACCAGATTTTTTCTTATCAGAAAAAACTCTGCTGTTGCATACTTTCTTTGTTCCATACAGTTAGAAAAAATAATAAAGATAAAAAAAAATAGCAATGTTTACATTTGATCTCCTGATGTGGATATTGGATCTACACTGATCATGTTAGGTCCTTACAACATGTGAGAAATGAAGTTCACAACAGTACTCACTTTGGTAAGATAAAAATCCAATTATTTTTTAATAAAATTAATATTCTTTACTTTAAACAATTATTCTTTCAATTAATGTTAAGATAAAACGTGATTTATTATTAATTGTAGAATTGATGTGCTTTGACAGTTGTTTCTATGTTTATTCAACATTTACATTATTTCAACATGTGATTATAGGCTTATATTTGAATAAAATTCATATTTTAAAAGTTATATGCTTTTAGTATTTCAAAATTATAAGTTTGGTTTGATCAATTTTACATTTATTGTAAGTATAGTTTTTTTAATTAATATACATGTCCATTATTTTTTCCTTTACCTTTTCTGTTTAAATATTTTAAATTCGTATTTTAGAAATTATAAGCTTGTTGTGTTTCAAAATTTATACATTCCCCCCATTTTTTATATTTTGTTTACTTTAGTCATATGATTTGATAAAACATAGTTGTACAAAAATTGCACTTTAATTTTTTAATTATTGGCATAAACTGCAATTTTGTAATGAATAATCATATTGAGACCACTTGTGGATTATTCAATGTCATTTATCATTTGGATATGTCAGTGGTGGTGTTGAGCAATGCTTAGAATTCAAAATGGCTATGAGTGCTCTCTAAATCAGTACCCATTAAAGTTAATCTATAGTCAAATAAATAGAATTATTTTAAAATTTAATAATTTTATTATATTAAAAAAAAAGATTAACAATATACTATATTTTCTTTTTACTTAAAAAGTATTTTTCTTTAAATTTTTTAAATTAAAATACAAATATCATGACAGCTTCATAAAATGGAATAATATAAACTGATGCAAAGTTTTTAAATATGATCGACAAGCCTGAATATTTTCATAGTTTTTCATTTTTTCACCTTAATTTTACATTTTTCTTAGTTTATATTTTATTAACAACAAACAGTGAAGAAAAATTTGTTTGTAAAGATGAGTTATTAAAAAAAAAAAAAGTGTAAAAAATTTCGATTGAGAAAACGTATTCATTTTTATGCTTTTGTGCAGCTTTTATTTTTTGTTTAAAGAATTATTAGCTATTCAAACAACATATTCCTATTCTCAAATTTCAAACATTTCTTCAATTTTAGTTTTTTTTTTTCTTTCAGATTCTTGGTATATATATATTTGCAATCTCCAGCTAAAATAAAAAATCATTTTCATTGGTTATGTAATTAGAGTTGGATTTTACAAATATTTTACAATTTTAAACAGCTACTATCAAAATTCATAGCTTTTGTTAATAGCAGTTTACTGAAATCTTATTAAAAATTATCGTAAATTTTGTGAACTACTGCTTATTAGAGTAGTCATTTTAAAATATGGCATATCTAAAATGCTAATGATTCTACATTAATTATAAATATGTAGTTATTATTTGCATATTTATTGACATTATATATGCACACACATATAGAGAAAAGATATCAAATTAATAATAGCTACGTAATTTTTAAAAAATAAAATAAAT
Source organism: Epiperipatus broadwayi (assembly GCA_028023455.1). Lineage (NCBI taxonomy): Eukaryota > Metazoa > Onychophora > Udeonychophora > Euonychophora > Peripatidae > Epiperipatus > Epiperipatus broadwayi. Next base: position 256,392 of record JAQFVV010012852.1, read on the forward strand.
AAATAAGACAAGGCAAATCGAAATTTAAATATTTACATATTATAAATATTAAAAAACTAAATACTAAAAGAAACTCATTAAAAGCGTATAGGCTTCTGAGATAAAAATAACACAGTTTAGAGAAAGTCGAACTTTATATTAAAGTATTAAACTGCGCAATCTCTGTTTAAGATTTTTTTTTTTTTTTTTTGGCAATAAAAAGCAAAATTGATTATTGAAGAAGAAAAAAGATTAAATTCAACAGTTTTTTTTTTTTTTTAATCTGTCCATTTCTTGACCTAATCTAACAGATTTATTTTTAAAATGTTTAAAAAAGTCAGTTAAATTCTTATAAAAGAGTGAAAGGGGGAGGTGTTAAAAATGCTTTTTTTAAAAAAAAAAATAGAAAAAAAATCTATATTTCACACAAAAATATAAAATTCTTATTATTATTTAGAATTCTTCTGGAGTTTGACTCTTTAATATTTATAAATATTATAAATTGTTAATAATAAACAAATTAAAATGTTAAATTACTTAAATATTTCGTTAAAAAAATCAATGAAGCTGCAAAATTATCATTTAACATACACTGAAGATGAAAAATCCAGCTTCACTTACTTCTGAGATCTACTGAATTTTAAGAAACATCATAAATAAATCGATTATATGAACTAATGAATGTTTGTTTAAATACTTATTTTTTGATTACTTTGTCCTGAACAAATATAGCACTCCAGCAAACAAATATCTTATTCAATTTCTCCCACCCCCCATTGGACTTACAAAAACATGATCTTGGATTTTATCGATAATGATTTATACATTAATAATATTACCAATTATAAACGAGTTAATAAGAAGAAAGATTAATCAAAAGAAATGTTAGAAAAGGAAAATTTATGAAATGTGCTGAATTGTTTACAAAAAAAAAAGAAGAGAGAGACCAATAACTGCTGATTTGCATAAATCCTAACAACTGCCAATATCTCAAGGCATGATACCATCAAAAATATAGCAAAATACTCTCACAGTTAAAAAAATAAAGCAAAAGCTTAATAAAGATGACATTTTCCCAATCAGTGTCACTAAAAACTATTACCCTTCACGTAATAATGGCTAGATATGTTACAATGGGATATTACTTGAATAAACATCTTTAGATAGCTAGAATTTTTTTTTATCATGTTTATTTGTCTTAGATTTGAAATCCAGAAGTCATAAGCATGTCCTATATATGAATTGATGATTATGCTCTCATGACTTCTTATTTGCCTTAAAAAAGGTTGTTTTCTGCTTGATATCAGATATAAAAACAAAGCAATCAACATTTTAATTGCTATTCAATAACATAAGATTTTAACATAATATATATTTTCTTAGAGATTTATATATATGCATATATTGTAGTCAAGGCTTTCATGGTTAAAAAATCCTATGTGGAAATCCTTAATGATACGGGTTTTTTTACATAAACATAATCAAATGGATCAGATTGCTGATTATCCTTAAAAAAATTCTCAACAAAAATGTCATCTGACATTTTGATGAAATTCTCATTCATCTTTTTTAAAGCAAATATCTTTGAGAGCAGTTGTTATGATTTCTAAACAATAATAGAAATTGTGTATTTTGTAATATTTTTATAAAATTTGACCAATCACAGACAAAAACAAAAGATGAAAAGCAACTAGTAAACTGATTCTAATTATCTTACGGCCAACTAATTTCCTAAAACTATTGTTAGAGAATGGGGTGAGGGGAGATCAAGTAAGTTTTCATAATAGCAAAATGTACTGAGTTTTTTCACAATTATTAAAACTAATTTTTTAAAACTTCTATTATTTCTTTCATGGATGTAAATTATACTTTTCTAACAACACTAACATTTTACTATTGCTAAAATTTACTATGTGACCTATATCTAAAAAATATTAATGAAGGCTGATAGAATAAATATTTGACTGAGAGCATTTTTATAGCTTACCATATTCAGCCAGAAAAAATAAAAAATTTCAAAGATTTCTAGGATGTTCTAGACATTTTAACTACTAAAAAATCTGATAGTACATTGTTACATTCTAATTTTAGAAAGTTTAATAGTCACACAGAAAGATAAATCTTAACTTTCATCCCCACTGCCATCCTGCTTTTAACATTTTCTATGATACAAATCTTTTATCAAAAGCATAATGTCTATCTGATAAAAATCATCTTAAGAAAAAGTACTGATAGTTGGACATTGCTTTATTTAATAGTGATGAATTACAAAATAAAAAAAAGAGTAAAAAGTTTTTTTATTTTTAAGAACAAAGCAATTCTTCCTTACATTAAAGAAAAATCAATATATATATATATTAATTTTATTATTAAATTATATTTTATACAGTAAAAAACATGGTGATTTTTTTTCTAAAAACGAAAGCCAGATATATCTCAAATATCAGAATCTCTAAAATTCCATGTTTCCTAGATTGTTGTAGCTATGTGGATCAAATGATTAAATACTTTTAGTCTTAGAGAAAGAGAATATGAAAATGGTTTCTGTCAAATAAATCATGACTAATTTCACATTTTTTAGACATAAACTACATCCTTAATTTTGATATATTAAATTATAAACAAAATTAGAAAACTTACATATTTTCTGATAATAACAAAAATAAATCTTATTATTTTATAAATTATCACAATTTTCAAAGATACCTTAGTCCCAAAGATGAATGACACATAATGGTGGCCACTCACTTCTGTTGAGATTATTTGATCAGAATTTTTTTGAGATATTCAACTCACCTGAATTATGTAATTCTGATCTCAAAAATGTTTTCTTATCAGTGAAGTCTTCTATATAGTATTTCCCAAAAGCCTTTAAATTTCACTTTATCTCTCTTATTGCATGGCCAAATCCATATCATATTAATATCATTTACTTTCTTTATTATTTTTATAATGCTTCACATAATTATAACCCACTATTGATGGTTTCGTATGTACCAGAAATCTTCTTCAGAACTATAACAAACACATAGCAAATACTTGAATATAAGTATACATGAACATATAATTTTACATTATATATATATATTATCTTATAATCAATATTCATATACTTATATGGATCTTTAAATACCTTTCATTATATAATTATTACCTCTTTATATGTAATACATTTTAACCTTTTTTATATATTATATACCTTATTTTTTGGTGTTAAAAATAAAATTTTATTTGAAAAAAAAAAAATTAAAAAAATAAAAAATATATAAATTTTTTTATTAAAAAAAAAAAAAAAAAGTTAACAAACAATACTTCCTATAATCATATATATATATATTATTTTTATTTCATTTATTATTTACTATTTTATTCTTCTTATTTTTTTTTATTAAAATATTTTACATTATTATTCATTATATTAACATTTGATATGTATAATTTTCTTTAACCTATAATATTATTTCTTTTTATTACTAATTATTATAATCTATTTTTAACATTATACTTACCTTCTATTTATATTTTCAAAGATCAACTGTTAACTATTCAAACTTTAAAATTTTCCAGTTATACTTAGTAGCTCTCTCTATTTTTTATATAATTAAATCTATTCCTATTTTTAATTCTAAACACTGTCCTTATTTTTAAACTGTAATAATATTATTTATTTATCATTATGTCAACATTTTTTTCAAACCCAAATGCCCATTCAATACTGACTTAATATTATTAATACGAATAGCTTCTTTTATTTTTCTATCCCTTTTATTATTCATAAATTGTATCATTTTTATACAATTCTTTCCAAACTCATGCCCTCTTTCTAATGGGTAAATATATGAGCAAATTTCTATTATATTTATGTTTTAATAGTCTTCTATATACTGAACTTTTTGTTTCTCCTACATAATTTACTTTTATATTGTTAATTTGACATTTTTTACAATTAATTTCATATATTCCATTTATTTCATTACCTGAATTTTTATTATAATTATTACCATATTTATTTTTGAAAATATTAATCCTATTTTTTCTTTTTTTTATTAAACATTTATTATTACATTTTTTATTAATTTTATCTATAATTATTTTTTTAACTACATAGTTATTTCCTAAAATAAAGAGGGTGCTAAGAGCTCTAACAAGCTTTATCGATAAATGTCACAAAAGAAATCATTTAAAATCTCTATCTAGAAATTATCCTGAGTCCCAGACTGGTTTCTAGCTATTGGCTTTCCTCAGTGAGATGCTAGAATATTTCACACACCAGATCAAAATTACCAACTCAGAGTCAGTACTTATCTGACAGTTAACTTTTAAGTAAAAAATCTAAAATTTTAAGATACCTATATGTTTTCAAATACAGCTATCTACTTAAAAGTTAACTATCAGATAAGTGCTGTCTTTGAGTTAGTAATGTGAATCTAGTATGTGAAATATCCTAGTGACTTACTGAGGAAAGCCAATAACTAGAAACTGGTCTGGGGCTGAGAATAATTTCTAGATAGATTTTAAATGCTTTCTTTTGCAGCATTTATCAAATAAAAGCTATTAGCATGCTCTTTATTTTAGTTTGTAATTACAAGCTTATCAAATTAAGTCACATGATGTATACATTTATTTTATTTAGCATTATAATTACTTCCTGTCTTTATACCCAGATAATTAATTTTATTTATATTATTATTATTACTACTTTTTTCTTCTTTAGTATTACTTATATAATCTATCTTATTTTCTATTAACCTAATATTATCATTAATAAATTTATTTGGATAATCATTATTTATAAATTCTTCTTTTATTAAATTTATTTGTTTAACATAATCTTCTTTACTTGAACAGTAATTTACTACTCTATGAATTCTAAAATGTACTGAAGCAGACAATTCTAATTAACGATTGAGCTTCATGGTGCTTCATACTTATCAAGTTACTAACCCATGTTTAAACCTTATACTCCATCAAACTCCTATATTCATATATATATATGTTTGAGATGTGGAGTTATAAAGTTTAGCTTTTAATATTTTTTTATTATTATTTATTATTAATTCTTATTAAAATCAAAATATATTAGGTGCAGCTCAAATATATATATATAACAAGGGGACTTACTAACATAATATTAATTTTACAAATATTTTTTTTTTAAGTTTGTAAAATTAAAACTTTTTGTTTAAATTCTTTATTTAAAAAACTGTATTTTTTCTTTTAAAAATCCAAGATGGAGTATGCAAATGTTAATTGTTCAAAAATAATTAAAGAGGTGAAAATTTTACATTGTCTAATTTTGGGAAAGAATGTCTAATTAAACTGTACTAAAAGTAAAAAAGGAAATCAAATTAAGAATTTCTACTTTTGCAATTAACATTTTATCAAATCTATTTCTAATCTGAAAATAGATTTGAATATATTTTTGGACAAATAATCTAATGGTTGCATCTCTAAAACAATAGGTGAAGGAAATGAGAAAATTTCTACTAGATAGTAATCATGAATAAAATTAAAAATAGAATATTAAAAGCATTCCTCAAATACCTAAAGGCAGTATATAATAGGCCAATTTTTCCCACCTGGAGATTAGCCATTGCCAAAACACTTCACACTACTTTTTTCCAAAATGTTGAACAAGTAGTCAAACTAACCACCTTTTCTCACCTTTTACTGATCCATCTCTCACCGGCAGTAACCACCTTGCTGATGCCTCAAAAATAATAAAAAATATGATCTAAGAATGGAGGAATACCTAATGGGAACTTGTTACTACATTGGAAATTGTTTTAATCCTGTTAATTTGCCACATTGGAACTGAATTTTCAAAATGGACTCTTTAATATAGCAAGGTAATTAACCTAAAAAACGCCTATGAAATTTACATCTAATTCCTTCTAAAACTAATCTTAACCTCAGCTATCCGGATTTCTTATTTAAATTGTTAAATAAAATGTTTTTTTTAACTGTTAATGTAAATTTTGCTCTCATTCTAATAATTTTTCTTTTATATTGTAAAGTCTGTCATATGCTCTTATTTCTTTAATCTTGGTGCAGTTCCTTTCTTAATTTTAAAATATGTTTTATTTTATTATTTAAGTTGCCAATCTAAACAATCTTGTAAGCCTAATGTATAAAGTTATTTTTTCATATCTATTCAGACCTCCTTGGGTTGAGGTTAATAAACACCCCTCCCTTTTGAATTAGATTTACATGCAGTCTTAATTAATATGCTTGCCAATTGTTTCTCAAGTTAACCTAGTTTCATGATTTTCTTTATACATAAAAAGGGTATTATTTATGTATAACTTTTAAATCACTGAAAAATTAATGCTATTAAATATTTTTCTATGTCACTCACAGTATGTTTAAATAGCAAGAAAGGAAAGGGGGAGGGTAAACTTTAAAATCTATTTTGTATGAATTAAATCTTTCCCATATGTATTACATAGCATAGCGTTAATTGGCTAAATTATAGCATTCAAGTGAGGTTCATGTGTCTTAGAACAGTAACTTCCATTTCATGTCATTAAAAACAGTTTTATACTGTGTTGCTGGTATCTGGATCAGTTTTTTTTATATTACATGTTTCTAACATGGAGGGTTGTGATGAATTCGAACCCATAGACATTCTTCATGCCCTAACCCATGGACAGTTGACCTTCCCATGATCATTTTTGTATAACAGGCCTCTCGCATTGGTTGCACCAAAGAACCCTGGGGACCATGCCAAGCCTAATTAAACTTCTCTAAGCAGTGCCCTAAAAAGGGACTCTTAGCCACTTCATTTTCTTTATTTAGAAGCACGATTCACTTCAAAATCTTCTGCTATCATATCAGCACTACTTTTCCATCATCATTAATTTATTTATTTAATGACCTCATTTCGATGCTGTAACAATAAAATTGCACTTTGCTTATATATATATATATCTTTCCAATAGTAGTAATTAGTTTAATTAAAAATGTTTTTCTTCTTATTTTAAAAATCCTACCATTGTAATCTATTCCGTTTATTTAAGAGTATACATATGTTGGAAAAGTGAAGTGTTCTTTTCTTTTAAAATCTGAATTTAAAGAATGGTTAAAAATATTTTGTTCACTAAGCAAATAAACTTGATTTAAATGTATGTCGTTTTATTAAATATTCACAAATATTATCCTTAATGAGTAAACAATTTTTACAATATATTTTAGTGATTTTCATGACTGAGATGGCATGAAAATAGTTTATATAATATATAGAATGATTCCTAGAATGCTCCAGAAATTTGTACATTAATCATCACCTTTCAGAACCGCCAATAAAGCATTAATTTAAATATGTTATAAGTTTGTTTTGTAATCAAATGATTGGAATCTTGATCTCACCCACCAAATATACCTATTTACATATAATGTCATTTATTTATACGAGCATATGAATCATAATAGTGTGATCAATTGTATGTAATTCTCTACCTCTGGGTATATCATCTTGTCATGCACATTCAAGTAAATATATAATTAATTTACTGTTTCTTTAAATGTTGTATTAAATATTTTATTATTCAAGCAGCTTATGTAGTTTGAATTATCTTCTCTTTACTTCCATACATTCCAACAAATATATGTATTCTTTGGTTAAATATGTCTCATTGTCTCTTTCACTCTTCTAGTGGGCTGCATTTAAGAATTAATTCTCATATGCCATCATTATTTATGTTATTCATTAATGTTTGATCTGGGGCTTGTGGAATGGGTTTGAAACTAGGTTGGTCCCTGATATAAATCTTGGGTTTGACTGGATTTGAAATACATTTCATTGAGTTCCAGCTCATGTAAGATAGATCAACATATTTTGACCAGTACAGCACTGTATTTGTTTTATATTTGTATTTGAGTGCCAATTAGTTATATTATTATCTATATTACTTTTCTTATGAATTGATGCTTCAATCCTACATTTCCCTTCTTCATTTGACTTAATCAACTTTATATCTAAATATGTCATTATATTATTATTCTTTTTCTACAGTAAATTTAATATTTTTATCCATTCTATTAATATCCTCTAAAAATAAATCTGTCTTTGTGTTTTATTAAATATCAATACATAATCCTCTATATATTTTTAATAAAGATTGAAGCATTATTATAAACTAATATTAACTTCTCCAATTCTTCCATATAAATATAAAATTCATTATAATATAAAAGTAAATTATGTATGAGAAACAAAAAATTCAATATATAGAATAAATATGATAGAAATTCATTGATATATTTATATACATTAGAAACAGTGCTTGAGTTTGGAAAAGATTGTATAAAAGTGATACAATTTACAAATAAAAAGGATATAAAAATAAAAGAAGCTATTAATATTAATAATATTAAGCCAGTATTAAATAGAGATTTGGGCTTGACAAAAATTTGACATAAATAAATAATATTAATAAGGATTAAAAATAAGAATAGAAAGAGAGAGCCACTAAGTATAAAATAAAAATACAGATAATAGTAGTAAGGATTAAAAATAAAGATAGATTTAATTATATAAAAAATAGAATAAGGGAGTTACTAAGTATAAGTGGAAAATTTAAAAGTTTGAATAGTTAATAGTTACGCTTTGAACATATAAGTAGAAGGTAGGTATAAAATATGTTAAAAATAATAAAAATAGGTACAATTAGTAATAAAAAGAAATAATATTATAGGTTAAAAAAATTATACATATTGAATGTTAATATAATGAATAATAATGTAAAATACTTTAATAAAAAAAATTAATAAGAATAAAATAATAAAAATTAAATGAAATAAAAATTATATATATATGATTATAGGAAGTATTGACTAATAAATATAAAAAAGATTAAAATGTATTATATATAAAGAGGTAATAATTATATAGAGATATATGAATATTGATTATAAGATAGAATATACATATATATAAAATGTAAAATTATATGTTCATGTATTTACATTCATGTATTTGTAATGTGTTTGTTATAGTTCTGAAGAAGATTGCTGGGGCAATCAAAACTATCAATAGTGGGTTATAATTATATGAAGCATTGTAAATGTAATAAAGAAAGTAAATTATATTAATATTACTTTTTAATTTCATTTACATAAAAGTAATACAGACTTTATAATATATTACTACAAAGCAAAGTTATTTCCAGTAGTATCCATAAAGGCAGAATAAAGAAGACAATGTTCACCAGGCTTATTAATTGTAGTATGATAAAAAATTCAGTGCTCCTCCATTTATATATTTTATCCTCTAAAACAAAATAACTAAAAACTCATTTACTGACCAATAATTGAATTGCTAGCTAAGTTTGCTATTTGTGATTAACTATCTAAAAAAAATTCTAAGTCTTTTTGAAACCTGAAAAAAATTTCAGTTTTACTTGGCCCAGATTTAAACATCAGAGTGTGAATGTGGAGAAGATATACAAGCCACTATAATAAGAGAATTATGACATTTTCTCTCCATTTATGAATGTTATTGTAGGAGAAAAAATTATACACATACTTCTAAATTATATAGAAAAACTTGAACTCTGACCAAAAAAAAAAAATCCAAACTTTCAAGATATCAAATTGTGGCAATAAGTGTAAGTTCAATAGGTGAGTGTTAGCAACAAGATATTTCAGCTTATATTATATATGATTATAACAATAATTGTATTATTTATTAAACTCTTTATATATATGTAATAAAATGAGCAAGCTAATAGCTCAAGACAAGCTTTTCCAATAAGTGCTGAAAGAGAAAGCATTTAAAATCTCTATCTATAATTATCCCTATCACCTGAGGAGATCCATCAGCTCAAAACCGGTTTGGGGATAGGAATTTTAAATGCTTTCTCTTCCAACATTTATTGGAAAAGTTTGTTTAGAGCTGTTAGCATGCTCATTATATTATATTTGTAGTACAAGCTTATTAAGTAAAGTTACATGATGTATGACTTGACTTTCTAACTATATATATATGCTTTAATAAATAACAAATCATCTTCCTCTATTTTACTTAAAAAAAAAAAATTATAAAATATAAGCTATTTACCTATTTCCATTACAATTTTACTAACTACTTTAAAAATATGCAGGATCATTAATTTCTTCAAGTTATATGTTAATTATTTCAAAAACATTTCAATTTCAACACTTGTTGAAAATATTTTTAATTTATAGCATATGCTATAATTAAGTTGTACAACAAAAATGAAAAATGGCAAATAAGTATAAAAATGATAATAAAAATCTAAAACATAAAAAAATAACTTAAAGGAGAATGAGCATGTATATATATGAGAAAAAAAATCAGAAAATAGATCATGAAAACAAAAAAAAAAAACTGGTATAATTATTCCATAATTTTTATAATTTCTTGAAACTAACAGCAGCAGAATATCTACTGTCGCACTTTACAAATATCTTTTGCCTATAAAAAAATATTAAAGCATGCTGCATTTCACTACACAAGCATAGTAGCCATTTTAACTATTGACACTAACTATTGAACATAAACATGAACAACTAATAAATAAATAACTATCCTATTATTCTTGTTATATTTGTCTTATTTATTTAATGACATTTTGTAATTGATTAAAAGTTTTAAATTTAACACAATATATAAACAATTGTAGATAATGCTAAAATAAAGCGACTAGAAGTTCAAAGATAATCAATTAAAGAGAAAATAGTCATCTGATGTGAAAACATTAATAATTTATAAAAAAAAAATTCAAATATTTAGAAAATGTCATTAGTAATACATAAAATTAGTACAATTACTTATTACCATTACTATTATTATATCAACTTTCATACACATACTGTAATTTAACATTTTACTTCATTTGGAAAATATTAAAAAATCTGAAAATATTTGTAAACTTTCAAACATAATAGAATACCTGAACAACATTGAAAAAAAAACTACATTTAGATTTTTTTTTAATTTTTCTTTTTTAATGTTGATTTTAGCTTTAAAAAAATTTTATTTAGGGAGAATATTGGTTTTTTAATACATTAACTTTTTATAGTACATTGACTAAATAAGAGTCTATAATGTCACTACTGGGTTGGTAGTGGATGATTTATGGAAATATTAATCCAGGGTATGGAATAAATCCTGTGGTTTATAGATTGTTGTCATAAGCTATCTGGAAATGTATTGGGCTTTGGAATTTGGAATAGATTCCAGGTTTCTTCAAATAAAAATTTGGAGGAAATGGTCATGTCTTTATTTTTGATTTTGTTTAAGAGAGAAATGAATAGACTGTTTGGGTCTGGTGGGGGATTTGTGAATACTAATTTGCATCTCACATTCCAGATAGAGTGGGTGAGGAATACTGACATTCTTATAATTGGAAATTGTTTACTTTGTAGAGATTCTTTTAGCGAGAGGATTCTGTAAATATCAGTTTTACTGTTTTGGAAAATTAAAAGTTTGATACTACCAAGTCCGGTACATGAGCGAATTATGTGGTCAAATGTCTCATCATGCCTCTTGCAGATTGGGCAGATAGGGTCAATGTTGTTAAGAAATCTCTTGTGGTGGAGGAACCAGTTGGTATGCATGGCTCCCAGATTTACTTTTACTAGGTAGTTTAAAAATTTAGGCTCTAAAGCTAAGAACTTGAATATTGAAGTAATTCTATGATTAGTGATGCCAAGCATTGGCAACATTGAGTTGATTTCAGGGTTGATTTTATGGTGGGCTTCCCAGATGGTGATTTTTGTATTATATGGATTTTGTAAAGTAGATGTAAATTGATTGAGAAGCTGGAGAATCTGGTCTAGCCAGCATTTTTGAGGAGGAGGTCTGTCCGTCGGTTGAACGGCCTCTGAAATATTGAAGGAATCATGTTTTTGTAAGAGGTTATGAATTAATGTGTGAGATTTTTGAAAGATAATTGAGGGGATGGAGTGAAAGAACATCCCGTTAGATTTGCGATGGTATTGCATCCTTGTCATGCTTATAGACGTTGTACTGTTTTTCCAAAAGAGTTTAGCACATAGACTATTGATTTTTTTGGTAAAGGCTTTTGTTGCTGTCATGATGGGGAGGTAGTATGCAATCTTGGACATGACTTTCATGTTCAGTAGCACTACTTTTCCCTGTATGGAGAGATACACCCTGGAAAGAGATTGAATAATCTGGGATGTGGAATTGATTAAGGAGTTCTGTAGTTTTTTTGACATGGCTGTTTGAGACATGGAGATAGGGAAGCCAAGAAAGTCCTGGGGCTCAGCTAGAAATCTAGATGAGACTTTCTTTCCCGATAGAATTTTCCAAGATGAAGATTTGTTGGAGTTAAATTTAAGTTGTGAATCATGGGCAAATTTATCCAAAATCTTGTAGAGTGTTGGGATAGGTTTTTGAGATGGTAGTATTATGAGGACATCATCCATATATGCAAACAACTTGAAGGATTTTTTGATGTGAGGAATGAATACTCCAGTGAATGAGATTTCTATATCTCTCAACAGGGGGTTGAGATAGTATATAAAAAGGATAGCACTCAATGGAGATCCTTGAGGAATAGACAGGTCGGGGGAGAGCCCATCTGTGTAGAATCCATCTAAGGAGATGTGAATTAGCCTATTGTAGAGAAGATTCTCCAGAATCTGTATAATATGAGAAGGAATGTTGAGGTCTTTTAGAAGAGTAAGAAGTGTGTGAATATTAATCGAGTCAAAAGCCTCTGTTATGTCTAGCTGGACTGCAATGGGTTTTGATAAGCGATTAGATCTAATATGATCAAGGAGAATCTTGACTTCACCCATTGCTGTCAGGGCTGAAGATCCTTTTCTTGCATATTGTAACTGAACAATATTGTCTAAAATTTTTTGCTGGATTTTCTCTTTAATTACACCTTCGATAACTTTGATTAAAATTGGTGTCATGGAGATAGGCCTTATGTTATGGATGTTGGTTGGATCTTTGTTCTTCTTGGTGAATGGCACTAAGGCAATCAGGTAGAGATTATTTATTTCCCTTCTTTTAGTGGATAGATGATTTATCATGTTCATCATGATTGGGTTAGCAAAGTTATGAAGGTGGGAAATTAGAAATCTTGGTATAGCATGCATCCCGGGATGAACACTGTCAGAAAGTGCTGATAGACGGTTTTTAAGATCAGCTGCTGTTATGCCATGGTTTATAGCAGATGGGTGATCCAGCCATTCACTGATAGTCTTTGGAAAATTATTTTGAAGTCGATTTTTGAAGTGAAGACCAATGTGTTCAATCATGTGATGACCAGTGACATAGTTTCCATTGACAATAAGGGAGGTTGGAGTGTTGTTTTCCTAGCTCCCAATGCCCATCGCAAATATCCCCGAGTCCAGCAGTGTTGGGTAGTAAGAAAGTTTTGTGATCTTTGCTGATTTTAATGATTAATTATAACAGAATAAAAGATATTTGGGTCAGCATGTATTTTAAAGATTATTACTAATTATATATTAATTTCATAATATTTTATTTATTTTCTTTATAATACTATTGATGTTAATCAAATGCTAATGCTTAATTATAATAGTCTATTACTAAGAGACTATCTTTGGGTAGAAAATGCATTTCACATATAGCTCTAAGAGTAGTTTGATTTAAATAAAAAGTTTAAGTTTTGATTTAAATAAAAAAGTTTAATCATTGTTAATTACAAAACAACAATAGACAAAACAAAGTACAAAATAATAAGACCAAAGTCATGGATGAAAATCAAAAATAGATGGCCAATGCAGACATTTTATTTAGGTTAGAAATATTTTTGGCCACTAAAAAATGTAAATATCTAACTAAATAACATTAGCAAAATGTATGCAAAATTTTAATTTTTAAAAAATAAGCATAAATAATTTAAAAAAAAAAAAATCTCATCTCAAAATATTTTTATATTTTGCATAAATAAACAATAGATAAATATTAGAATATAATGGGTTTAAGGGAAAACTGGCAGGAATAAAGATTATCAGAAATACAAATCAATCTTTTTAGGAAAAAAAATTTGATGATTTATGGTCTAAGTCAAAATGTTTAGAATGATATGAGAAAAATGACATGAGAAAAATGCATACATAAAGTTTAATATATCTATAAAAATATTGCAATTGGGAAAAAGAAAGGTGAATAATTCCATGTGTCTGTATGTTTAAAAATAAAAAAATCAGATATACTAATCTTTAACTGAGGTTTAAATTTTACATCTTTGTTACAGATAATCTTTAGTTTAGTAAATGATTAGTAATGATCATTATTGTATGTATATAAAGTGGATGTTATCAATGTTGTGAGTGGAATGAGTATAACAGTTGTAAATAAAAATATAACAATTTACTACAGATAAATACTCTTCATATAATAAATACATGAGAGATAGTGACCTGGGCCAACTGATGAGTGCTGGTTCAGCATGAAATGCATCTTGGGGATTATTTGTCTTTTATTGTATCTTTATTTATATGAATATGGAAGTATGGAGGTTGTTTAATATATCTATAAAGATATCACACATGGGAAAGAGAAAAGTGAATAACTCCATGTGTCTGGCTGTTTAAAAAACAAAATTAAAAAATCAGATATATTAATCTTTAACTGAAGTTTAAAGTTTATATCTGTGCTAGAGATACTCTCTAGTTTAGTAAATGATTAATAATAATCATTATTGTATTTATCTGAGGTGGATGGTATCAAAGTTGTAAGTGGAATGAGTTTAACAGTTGTAAATAAAAATGTAAAAATTTAAAATGTGATTATAATTGAAAAAGCAGATAAAAAAAAATCAAATACAAAGTATTGCTGTAAATTCAAAACGTGCATGAAATCCCAAGAAAATGAAAAAATAATATATTTACAAAAAAATAAATGATGTAAAAACATAAATTATTCAAGTATTATAAATAAAATAGACATTTATTTATTTATTAACATATATAATAACACAAATTTATGTTGAATTTATTATTATTAATTCTTAGAGAATATATTTATATTTAAAAAATTAAAAAATAGATGATTTTCAAAAAAATCACCATTGTTTTTGTTTTGATATAAAATGCATTTGACAGCTATCTATCTTGAATCCACATGGATTCTCATAATTTTAAAATATATATTTTATATTGAAACAAACAAAAACAAAGATTAACTTATAAATACTGTTTGAAAGTTTATGATGATGGTATTTTAGTATAATTATATTTTGCACTATTCCACAATATAATATTAATTAAAAAAATTCAAACCTTTGTTTAAACTTTTTCAAATACATTCAAGTGTAATTTATTTATTTATTTTTAAATATATAAACATTCTGTAAAGTGGCAAACTCTAGAGTTCAAGATTCATAAATCACAGTTCAATGCTACCACTTTCACTGGTTGGAGCAATAAGCAATTCAATTATTTTCTTTATTTAAATTAATTATAAAATAAAAGTGACCAAAAATTATTAAATATTTATTTTTTTAATATACATCCAAAAATTATGATAAATTAAACTAATTAACTGTGAGACAGATAAGTGGCAGCATATCTTCGTATTATAATCGGTAGAAATGGATTGATGGATATGTAAATTGTGATAACCTGTATACAACTTTTGACACAATTTGGAATAATAATTATACCATGTAAATTTTACCTCATTTTAATGCAAATCTAATATCTTTTTATAAATTTTAATAAATTTATTACTATCATATATATATACTAATCAAAAGTATATTCTGATGGAATTTTGTTACTGTGAGAAATACTTAAGAAAATCAATTAACTTCTAAATTTTATAGTAAAAGCATTTCTAATTAAAAGCTGTCTCCTAAAACTTATATGAGGCAATTTTGAAAAAAAAAAAAAATGTAAATACTCTCTCTGCATATGTAAAGAGAGTTAACCAGATATTAAAAACAAGGTTTATTACAAGTGAATGTATGATTTATGGAAAACTTAATAATGAACATTTCATATATATATATATATATGTTATTAATGATTACCAGACTACTAGAATCATAAAAAATAAATTTATAATGTCAATAACCTTTAAAAAGTTTGAATTTTCTTTATTATCATTAACTAATAATATACACTTACAAACAATTTATATATAATAAATAAAATGGAAAAAAATGTTGATAACAAATACCAGTCAGTTATTTAAAAAGATAACCAGCAGGTTTTACTTAGATATGGGAGTGGTCAGTAAAATAATTTTGCATTCTTTTAATAACTGTTGATTATTATTTGCTCAATCAAGCTTGATACAACATTAACATTAGTGTTTATATCAA
Organism: Epiperipatus broadwayi; assembly: GCA_028023455.1. Classification (NCBI taxonomy): domain Eukaryota; kingdom Metazoa; phylum Onychophora; class Udeonychophora; order Euonychophora; family Peripatidae; genus Epiperipatus; species Epiperipatus broadwayi. The sequence goes on from JAQFVV010012852.1 coordinate 272,669, forward strand.
AGTAAACCTTCAAACAACTTCAAGCTAAAAAACTCAGGCACTCCTATCTTTAACAGTGATAATAAAAACTAAAACTTTATGCAAAAATATAGTTTTTTTCTCTCCTTGTATTATGTTTTATATACATATATTTGTTTTTAGGAACAATATGTCATTCTATTTAATGAATTTCAAACTATATATTGTAAGTTTGAGCAATGACATTAGATGATAATGCTATAATCCTTATCTATAAACTAGTTTCTGGAAAATAGCTATCTTCAGTGAAGAACTTTGAACAGTAGCAATTTTTTTATGCTATCAAGTTAAAAATCTGAAATTCAAAAAAAACATAAGGTTATGTAACCAAGTCAATTTTCTTGTACTAAGCCTGTAAATACATATCAATTATACATTTGAATTACATCTATTAAATGTTAAATATAAGCACCTTACATGTTTTGGCTAAGATGGTATACATCAACAAAATATCGCAAACTTCTCTGATTACATTCAATGTTTTTTTATGAGTAGTGTTTTGCTTTATAAGCTTGAGTAACAAAGCTTTTAAGATCACACAATTATACTCACATCTACAGATAATTGGCTTCAATAAATTAGTGTCAGGATACAACACAACATTCATTTATACTGGATTGTCCAACTCTCAGTTTATCAAAAGCTAAGCTATCAGATCAAAAAAAAAGTGGGAAGTCTTAGTTTCAAACTCTGGTACTAAAAACTAAAATTTTAATAAAGAAAAGATTAAACAAATAAAATGTCTGTACAAAAAAAATCAAAATCTTTTCACGATTAATATGGCTATTAAGTCTACTCCTCCAATAAAAATCTTTGAAAGAAAGGTTGAAATCTGAAAATAGTGAAAGAAGCAATATATAATTGCCATTCTACTATAAGCAAATTCAAGATTGCAAAAATTAGAAAAAGAAAAGTATCATAATTTATTAAAACTTTGGGATAAATAAGGGAAATATAATCAACAATAAATCACTTATTATATTTATAAAGGGACAATTAATGGCAAACATATCATAAATAATATTTTAAACAAATAAATAAAATTTCAATGCAAAAGTTGAAAAATGATGACTATTAAATCCTATGTATATAAACTGCATCACTATTTTATATTTTATTTTATTGCTATTAATTAATCTTCCAATGTATTCTTTAAAATATTCCATTTCATCAGATGTGTAATCTTAAGTAATTTGAAAATGGCAATTATTTGAAAACTTAATTACAATAAAGGCTAATGAGAATTAACTTTTATAATTCTATTCATATTATTAATTAATAATAATTCTTTTATGTTTCTATTTTGGTTTTAAAAGTATATATACATGCAGATATCATTATTTCAAAATCTTAGGTTCAAAGTTGGGTTCACATTTGACAAATTTTTGGAAATACACAGTTATTCAAATACAAATTTGGAATTGTATCAATAAGATAAAAACTGTTCTACAATTAAACACAATGTTTTAACATATTCCTTAAAAAAAAAAATTAATAAAAAATATGAATAAATTTAAATTACTTATATTTATTTGACTATGAAGAAATTTTGCATTGGTAAATGGCAAAAATATGAATATTGTACTATAATGATAAAAGATATATGATTTTGTATTTAGTAAAAATATTACTAAAAAAATGCTTAACAACTTCATTAATTTATTAGTAAATACTTGTATTGCTTTAAAAATATTGACTATGTACAAAAAATAAATAAATCTATTACCTATTTACATTTTCATTGAAAGTGTGTGGGGGGGGGAGGGTCATAATAATAATTGAAGCTTATATGTAAGTTTACTCAAAAACTAGTCTAATGTTTCATGAAAATTATTTTTCAGTTGACATTTTGAGAATAAACATGTAGTATAGAATTGAAAAAAAAAAATGAATAAACTAATATGATTTTTTAAAGATTCAACTTTTTTATAAAGGGAAACTGCAAAAACATATTCATAAACTGAATAAAAGTGAATTGTCGCTATTTTTTACAAAAATAAATTTTTACTTTAGATTTGCAAATGTTTTGATTTCAGTTATCATACAGAATTGCAAACAAAAAAATATTCATACAACCACTTTTTCATAAAAGAGTGTACCATAGACATTATATTGTGATCATGTTATATAATATCAAGAGGCTGATTGCACAAATATTAAAACTAAAATCACATTTTATCAATTTTTCAAAATTAATTTTTAACTAAAATATCAAATTTTTTTTACATTTGGAAATTATTGTATAGAAAATTAAGAATTTCATAAAACTTAATGTTAAGTGAACTTCTTTATAAAATGGTTTTCCTAATGAACTCTGTATTACATGATTTTCTTTTAATCTTTACCTCATTCAAAATATCTATTGGCCAAATGAATTAAATCTTTAAACTTTTGATTGGTCAATTAAAATCAGCAGTAAAAATATATGTCTTTTAATATTATATTCATTTTAGTTTACTTTCTAAAAAGCAAATTAATAATGTCAGATTATTAAAATAAATGAGTTTTTTCAAAAATAAATTTCTATTTATAATTGATAAAAATAATCTATAGCGGAAAACATAAAACGAACATTTCATAACCTACTACAAAATGCAACCTACATCATTGATTTCTTTTTCAATTTACTTTCCTGTAAAAGTAAATATTTTTTTACTAAAATCTGAACAATTCTAAATTAATTATATTTTCACCCATATTTTATGAAAATAATCATAAAATGTAAAATAATACTCTAAAACATACATTCTCATTTTGAAAACAAAACAAAGAACTTAGAAACTGTCAAAATTGATGCCAAGCACTGCCTTTTGTTGAAAATGAGAAACAAGCAATCAGTGCCTTGAAAAACCTGCCTTTTCTCATTGTTATAACTTTAAATTTAAATATTGATTTTTTACTTGTAAAATAATTCTAGAAATGGCAGTATCAAATGGTACATTTTTCTCTATAAAATGACAATAAACTCGCAATGATAGTGTAAAAATTAGCAGTTTTAGAGCGAATTAAAGCCACTTACAAAAATTTTCATTGAGTACAGTCTAAAGATTAACCATTCAGTTGTAGAATTACTCCACTAAAAACAAACATTCTTTTTCTTTCAATTTTTTTTTTTTGAAAAAAACATAAGTATTTTTCATTCTGTTTCTTTTTTAAAAAATAAACAAATCCTACAACAGTATAAAATGAAAAAATGAAAGTCAACTGGAATCTCAATTATTAATTTTGCAAATAAAAAAAAAATCTGTATTGTTTGGAGTCAAAAAATGTATTTATTATTAATAAAATAAAAAGAATTTTCCACTATATCTATATTTTTAAAATAATTAAATATATATGTTCAAATTTAACCCAACTATTCTTAAAATATTAAAACCAACATTCAATTACTTAAAAAAATAACAAAATTAGCAAACATTTTGCTAGAGGCAGTTTTGATTTGACATCAGAAAATTTAGTCCAGTTATTCTGATACAACATTACTACAAGAAAATAAAATCTCAATATAACCACAATATACATAGAGTCTAAAAAATATTTATTTTACAATAAATAAATAAACAAATGAAGAAATCAGACCACAAATGAATTTATGGCTTTTCAAAAAAAAAAAAAAAAATATATATATATAAGGACTGTGTGCTCCTTTGGAAAATGCATTAATTGAATTTTATTCAATTTTTAAATAGTGACATCTATAAAATAAAAATGTAACTAAAATCTGATTTTTTTGAAAACTGATAAAATAACAGCATCTTTTTTAATTATTTTTTTTTTGTATTAATAAATCCAATAGTAAAACCTATGTCAGTAACACACAACATAAACTTGCATTGCAGTCAGTAGACTGATTAATAAAAATGTATTATGGATATTAAATTCTGAGAATGTATTTTTTTTAACCTTGGGTAAAATAATAGAATCTAATATAACTGCCACCATATTTTTCTCCTTATTTAAAATCAATGGAAATAAATTTTTAACAGAGAATTATGAATTATTTTGTTTTACATGATATGTGCAGTTGATTTTAACCTGGTTTTAAAACAATTTTCAATTTTTTTGATTAATATGCATAGGAAATTATAGTCATTGCATGTATTTTCATGATGCTATGTTAGGTGACATAAAAGTATTTAATAATAGAAGTTTTGAAATCATATACTTTGAATTAATGTAGTCTGTGTACCAAAAAATATAAATATGTATATAAAGTTTAATTATACCCAAAAAAAGGGTTAGCATTTAAATGTAGATTTTGTAACATAAATCATTTCAAATAATATGTAATTCAAAAATACAATGAATATAAATTCCAAAGTATTTAGACTTGATTGATTATAAAAAAATGTTTTGGTCTTACAAAACTCACAATATCATCTGATAATATGTTGGACTATTTTCATCATCTATCATTAAATGTTGAATGTATAGAAAATTTTAAATTTTATTTCAACTTTTCAAATACAAAAAACTTGTTAGTAATAACACATAAATAGACAACACAGGTTAGTAATTAGACAATGTTTCAGTAGTATTATTCTCCTTTTCTTCAGGTGTTGCTGGCCTGGTGACAATACTAGCATAGGAGTTGAATACATTTTTAGATTTTCAAATATTGCATTTTAAGTAATGCTTTAACCAAATGATCTGAAGTGGAGAATACCACTACTTAAAATATTGTGTAATTACTAACCTGTGTTATCTATTTGTGTGTTATTATGAACAAGTTTGTATTTGAAAAGTTTAAAATCTTCTATACATTTAACATTTAATGATAGATTATGAAAACAGTTCAATATATTATCACATCTAATATACTATAATTGCTAAGCTTCAATTACAATATCATCTATTACTAAAGCAACAGGAAATAAATAAAAACTTTTTATATCATAATACAAAAATGCTGTGGACAATTATTAAGAAGTAGAGAACTTAGAAGAAATTGATGGATACTTTTTTTAATCAAGAAATTTTATTGTGAGCTCAAAAAATTACATTATTGCAATAACAGAGTTATGTTGTTAACAGACACTATAATAAAGGTTACATAACCCAATACCAATTGGTCTGGGAATAAAAAAATCAACTGTTCAATCACAAATTGTCTATTGCTACAATACTCCATATAGCATTGTAGATGTATGTTGGAGCTAATTTTTCATTTCTGTTTCTGATGGCCTGAAGTTTTGCCAGAAGTAATTTCTTATGGTCAACCAAGATATGGCCATAAATGAGTGCACACCTAGTTGACCAATAGGCAAACAACAGAAAAGTTATGATTCTTATGGATGGAAAGATCCCATTGGATATGCTAGAAATCAGTCCGGTGAGGAGAGGCACTCTAGGTTTGTATATGGATGCAATAAAGTCTCTGTCCCATTGGAGTGATGTACAATGGCTCAGAATATGTATTATTGTGTCATCATCCCATTTACATAAAGGGCAGACCAGGTCCAAGCATGAGAACCCTCTATGATAGACCAAAAATGGCATGTGGGCAGAGCACTCAGGTTTAATTTAATCAAAAAATTTTGGTTTGAGATGCTACCGTTTAAACTTTTTAATGATTGAATGATTGGGAAGGGTTAGCAGTGATGAGGTTGAGGGGATTTCTTCATTAGGTGATATGCATCCCAGTACATAATTTTCAGTGAGTTAACCTGAATAGGTAGAGGGATAAATTTGGCAATATTTAACAATAAGGATGACAACCAACTCCTCACAGGAGAAGGGATATCTGTAGGAGAAACAGATGTAAAGCATGATGCTTCTGGAAAACAGAGAGATGGGTTAAGAATGGTATTATTTGTACGCTGGAAACAAAAGGTTAAAACAGAGTGCAATGATAGCCCATTGAGTTTTGTGTTCTATGAAGACCCCTCAGTGGCCACAGTCTGGTCCTTCCACATAAGTCTTGCACATAGTGAATTTACCTTTCTAATAAATATTTTGGGTAATTGGCATGTAATAAGAGATCCTAGGGAGCACCAGGATGTTGAGCAGTGAAGTTTTCCCATATAGTGACAAATAAACTTTGGATAATGAATCAATGGTTTTTTAGATCGAGAAGAGAAGGGAGCCATGTACGGTTCTCCTCATTGTAAGAGGTGAGTTGTAGATTGGGAAGTGCACAAATTTTTGGAGTATGGCAGTGAAAGGAGAGAGGATGGTGTTCCCAGAGGATATCTTCCATGCTGAGAATTTATTTAAAATTAAAGGTAAGTCCCAACTCAGAAGAAAAGGCATGGAGGATTTTGGCAAGCTATGGGATTAGTCTTTGTGATAGGAGAAAAACAGGCAGGTCCCATGTATGCTATGTGGGGGATTGATCTCTTGAGGGTGGATATGAATATCCCAATGAGGTCTTGTTCAAGTCTAATTAATAGAAGGTTAATGTAGATTATAAATAACAGGGCACTCAGAGGAGAGCCCTGCGGAATGAAATTTGTTGGGGTAAAATCTGGAGAGATCATTCCATTCAGGGAGATGGAAATGACCCTGTTGTTGAGGAAATTTGCTATATTTATTATCCCAGATGGCATATATTTGGCAAAAAGGCTGATGAGGCAATTTTTTTCTCCAGGACTGTCCAGCTGAATGACTACAGGTTTAAATTTCCTCATGATTCTGGTGAATTGACTACCATCTTGAATAAAGCTGTTGCATCAGTGGTTGAAAAACCTTTCCTGGCAAACTGGTACTGGGATATAAATGTAAGGACCTTATCCTTGATTATGGATTCTACCACCTTGATCATTAATGGTGTCATAGACATGGGCCTAAGAATCTCAAGGAGAGGAAGGTAATGTATCTTTCTTGAGAAAAGGCATCATCCCTATAAGATACAGGCCACCAATGTCAAGGCGTTTGGTAGATATGAAATCAAGATTGGAACTGAAAAGTTTTCAAGGTGAAGAAGGATAAATCATGGGATAGCAAGAAGACCCAGATGAGTTTTCTCCAGCATAGAAGATAGTTTTATACTAATATCTTTTTTCAGTTATACCGTGATTTATAGTTGGGGATTCCTTAAGGTTAGGATGATTTGACTTCAGGATATTTGGTTAATTTGACTTTGAAAAAGTTAAGAATTTGTGTGATCATGCTATTACCAGCATAAAGCTTGTGGTCCAGAGCCCACCTAATGTAGCCCCTGGACCAGTTATGGGGCTGGTTTAGAAAGATTCTCAAAAATTTTTTGTTGAGATATAGTCAGCAATGGCTTGCTGATTCATTTTGTATTGTTGCTTAAGATTAAGGATTAGCTCTATTGAAGCAGGGACTTCAGGTAACTGTTTCAAGATGTTGCTGATTAGATCCATTTTGTGAAGTGGGACCCTTATTCTTGGCTGTGTAAAAGGAAATTATTGTATTTCAAAATATTGATGAATGTGAACCATGCCTCTGCAGGAGGTAAGGTGAGGATGTTGATTTTTATGAAATATTGGATAAAATTGCTTCTGGGGCAGTAAGCTTGAGTAAAATATGGGTGGATGACTTCAAGTGCTCATACAGTTGTGGAAACTGGTCAATTGATAAACTGATCTCTAGAACCAGGTGGTCTGAGAAAGGAACAGGTTAGAGAGAGGGATCAAATGATGAAATGGAGGTCTGAGGAGTAGTAAGGCAAATCTATGAGGGTTGCATATTGCTTAGTGTGGTAGGAGAAGGCTTCAGTGGGAAAAAAGCCCTCTGCACATGCAAGTGGGATGTTTATGAGATGAATGTATCTGTAACTGAAGTGAATGTAGGTAGTACTGAAGTCTCCAAACATTAATGTAGGATAGGGGGGTTGGATTCAAGTGATAAATTTATTTGTTGGAATAATGAGAGAATTAATCCGAGTGATAAATTTATTTGTTGGAATAATGAATGAATTTTTAAGTCTCTATTGAGGTAAACAAAGACAAAGTTCAATTTAAGGAACTAGTAAGATAATGTTGCAATTAGGAGTATATTGACTGATGAGTTTATTTTATATGATTTGAATGGTGAATATTTAGGAATGAGAATTACAACACCTGCAGAGGGGTGGGCCGAAGTTGAGTAATGAAATGACTCTAGATTGGCAATTTTAATTAGTAATTGTGGATTTGAGCATGAGTGTAGCTTAGTTTCTGCAGGACAGAGATGATATGAGGTTTAAATTGGTAAATCCAATTCGTAATTGATTCTATTTTTTCCATCGAGTTCAAACCACGAACATTGAAGCCAGAAAATTTGAGATCCATGTGGCCCAGACTGAAGCGGTTAAGTTGACCTTTGTCAGATTTAATCAATGAGTGTATGGGTGTTTGAGATATTGGAGGAAATTTAAATTCATTACTCATTTCTTCCACACTGTCTTGGTTATGCTAGGGATGATAAAATTGATGGATACTTTCAGGGTAAGTATATTTATTATTATATTTTTATAATTTATACTAAAATAAATTTTCTTGATAAATTATTTCTTCTTAAAAGTAATTACTTGTCATCACTTTAAGAAATTTGGAAAGATGCCAAAGATTAAGCAGTATAATAGCAAATGTTAAAAAAAATAGAACTAGCTAAAAGTTAATGTCAAGTTTTTATAATATTTATCTTTTGCAAATATATATGTCCACACACAATATATATATATGATGTATAAATTTTGTCTATTTTTTTCCTTTGATAATAAAAAAAAATTATATTTTTTTTTACTTTAAAAAAAAAACAATGTAATTCCTGTATATAAATATTTAAATAAAAGTTCAATCTTTTGTTAAGTTAAAAGATAACGATTTATATTTTTGAGAATAATAAACGGAACTTAAAATTGTATAAGACCAAGTTTTTATTTTTAATTTTTTTATAATTAAAATCAAAAGTTACTTTGCATTAATTATAGATTATCAAAGAAAAACTAAGGAATTTAATGTATTAATCTATAAAATCGAATTTATGTTAAAATGTAGATCTTATTGTGAATATTGCAATTATTCCCAAAAAGAAAATTTGTCATAGTTTTTTTCTTAGTAATTAAAATTCCATAAGATAGGTAGGTCTAGTATCTGGTACATAAATAGTTCTAAAAAAAATTAAAATAGGCTCTTGCTTTTTTATTTTCTTCAATTCCATATGCTGGAAATCGCAGCCAAAATGGTAAAACTAAAACCTCTCTAGTATACTTAGGACGCTTTCATAAGACAGGTTAGTTTATCTCAAATTCTATCTGGGTAAACAGCTGATGTCTTAAGAATGATCCCAGTAGCGTCTAATCTATATATGTGCCATTACAAACTACCAAATCAAAATTAATGAAAACCCTCATTGGGACAAAATAAATATGAAGTGAGGAAACCTGATTATGATCAAATTCACAGGATCCCAAGTTATAACTTGTAACTATAATTTTAACAAATATGAGCTCAAAATATACTTATACAAGTAAAATAAAATAATACTTCAACTATTATTGATGCTGGACATATTCTGAATTATTTTAGGGGAAGAAAGCAAAAGTAATTATAAAGTCATTTGAATTTATCAACTTTTGGGACTTTAATAAACTTTTCTTACAATGTATTTTATATATATATATATATTTAGTCTTAGAATTTATCTAGTAACCATAACTATTTACATCCCTACTAAAGTTTTTATTAAATTTATTTAGAAACATGAGTGAATTGTGGGAATAGTAACCCATTTTAATTTAAATTAACAGCTATAATAAAATCAATAATAATCCACAAGTGATTCATCGTTAGACTTTAGTCTTTGTTTTATAAGTTAAAGCACGACAAAAAAATAATTAAAGGGTTACTAATTCCAAAGTATTTATGCTGATCAAATATTAAAGCGGAAAAAGTTGAATAACACATTGGTCATTTGTTTAAATTATTTGGGTGTGCGTTTGTTGTATAAATATAGTGGAACTGGTTAGTTAAAGATTGTTGGTCAGAATTTTGGTATTACATGTGGCATATACATATAACATGCGATCAAAGATTTGGAACGCATTTAATAAAATTATACACATTATAGATTGGGCTATATAGGTAACTTATGAAGAGTTTTAGTTATACATACATGTCCTTATGTTTATAAGTATGATATTATAAAAATATAAAATATTTGTTAAAGTTGCTAGTTTTAGGCCTTTGTTGTATTTTCCCAAATGATGATAATTCCCTGAATATAAAATATTTGTTAAAGTTGCTACTATAGGCTTTTATTGTATTTTCCTTAAATGATGAGAATCATGTGTATTAGGACTGTTCAAATAAGAAATGCATGTAATAATTATTATAAGCTTCATGGACATAATCCATTTTGAATTGTGACTATGGAAGGACTGATATTCGAATTATTCGTACACCCATCCAAAGCATAGTTTTAATGAGTATAACCAAAATTGTTAAGTTTAATTAAATAAATTAATCAATTATTGAAAGATAGAAAACAATATAGAAAATAAATATTGCTTTCTCTTATATATAACACAGTATAATAACCATTCAATAAATTTGTCAAATAGTTATAATGTATTTTGATAACTTATGAAATAATCATAATATTAATTTGTGAATATTTTTTTTAAAAAAATCTATTGAGTCCAGAATTTTGCTCTTGTATTATCATGTATAATAGTCATTGCCTTATTTCAAAGAATCCAGTAGATTTTCTGACAGCTAATGGACATAATAATTATTACTAAGGTTTGCTGAGTCTGTAAGTTTAGTGGCTATGTATCTTCACCAGTAAATTTTAAATTACCTATACAGATCAGTATATTAATATCTATTGAGGCCTGATGCTGTTGGGTAACACCACATATAAACATTAATAGGAAATTCTAAATGCTAAGTCTAGTGGTACCCTCTGGTGATTGATGTTGATTGCCTGCAGTTGATTTTGACCATTATATATATATATATGTGTGTGTGTGTGTGTGTGTGTATGTTTATTCATGTATATAGCTATATTTACACAAATGAGAATAATATAAGTAAAGTTTTTTTAAACCATAACAATTAAATATTTTCCTGCTAAATCAGAATATGTATCTTAACTATAAGTGGAAAATATTTTTTTAAAGATGATTTAGCAGTGGAGATAGATGGTTAAATGTGATGATGTAGACTGGAAATGTATTAATACTTTTGTTTACAAAATGCTTAAAAAACAATTTGAAATTCTCAGAAAGTGAAAGAATACAATTGTCTCTGTGTGTGTGTTTGCTCTTAATTGAGGGGAGACCCTCTGATTCTTCTTTGTGGCCTTAAAGAAACTGACCAGGTCAAATTCCTAATGTTCACTCCATACCTCTACAGTAAACAAATAAAGGGACCACATTAAAATACTTCATTATCATACTGCATGGTCATAAATTTCTAACATATATAAAATTTGAAAAAAAAAATCCATTTGAAAAAAATCTTTTTAAAACTTGATTGCAAAATGTATCTTAAACAAACTAAGTTTAGAAGTTAAATAAAAGTGTTTAAAACAAACAATGGAAAATTATTAAGAAGCAGAGAACTTAGAAGAAATTCATGGATTCTTTCAAGGCAAATATATTTATTATTATATTTTTATTATAATAAAATTTCTTAATAAATTATTTCTTTCTTAAAAGTGGTTACTTATCATATATAAAAAAATTAAAATATATTCATTCCACCATATTGTTATATTCAAATGAGCATAAACTGCTAATTTATACACACATTCATTTATATTTGCATTTTCACTTTACAATTTATCAATGTTAATAGTAAATAAATATTTGATAACAAATTATTATATAATCTATTATTTATTTTGTTAAAAAAAAGACACAAACCTAAATGTAGCCTTCTACTTACAAGTTAAGGATTAAAAATGAAATTGAAAAAATGAACTACTTTCACAATAATAGTAAAAAAAAAAAAAGATTACTATTATATATCATTTATATTGAAATTTTATCAAGCTTTTATATAAACTAGTATAAAAAGTTCTAATCTAAAACTGATATATAAAAATTAATAATTTTAAAAATGTTTAAATTCTTTTTCTTTTTTTTTATAATAACTACATTTTCTCAGTTTTATTGTTTTTTATAGTTTGTTAATAATATAGAAAATATATTTTAATTCTAACATTATGTACACTGAAGTTATCATAAAAATTGCATTTTCAATCAAAATTATTTAATAATACTTAGATAACAAAAGATAATTATTTGAACAAATAGGAATGACTGCTTAAAATGAGATATACTGTAACTTAAAGTTAACAGATACGAGTTGAAATCTCAAAGTTCTAAACAAAAAAATAAAAGAATAGAAGAAATTTGTAATGCAATCACATAAAATAATCACATTTCACCACCACAAATAATTAATTGAACTTCAATCCAGGAATCTTTACCTCTTAAGATAGCACTCTATTATTTTGCTAAACAAGACCAAGAAAAGATGTCATTAATTAACTATAATCAGTGTGCATCTTTTTTCCTCTTGCTAATTGAACAAAGAGTTATTGTAATTTAATTGTTGCACTTTGTTTTATTAGTATAAAGCCAATAAATATATACTGAGTTGGTTATGTGTTTTATGGCATACAGCAACATAGTATGTGTGCATGTATATATATATAAAGTTGAAAGAAAAAATAAAAATAAACACACAAAAAAAATTTTTGTGGATATTTTTTATATAACACTATATTAACAGTTAAGGATTAAATAATTTTGAATTTAATTTTTTTTATTATAAATTAAACATTTAAAAAGATCTAATTAGTATTTTATTAATTCTGATTTTGAAATTAAAACAAACATGTTTTATATTACAATAGATATTCTGGTAATTATAAAATTCCAAATCTGTTTTGATTAGAATTTTTTTTTTTTGTAATTAATGATTTTCAAAGGATTAAGTTGAATTGAAAAATAGTCATTAACTTTTTTCAATCAAAATAGGGATAACTTATGTTTTTATTATTATTATATGTCAATTCCCACATTACAGCACATCTGCGTGCTTATACAGATGTGTGTCAGGTAGACACAGTATATATTAAAATTAATCATAATTTTTTATTATTATATGACAACTCAAATACATTCATAAATTATTATACTGCATGTTTATGTAAATTACTATGTAATAGGGGATTTATTTTTGTATTCGTCAAAATCAGAAGGCTTAATTTAAATGTATAGCTGTTTTCTGAAGACCTTAATTTCATTTTTGTTGTTAATAAATTGATATTTCATTGTTAAAATTATTCCAGTGAATTTAATCAATCCTAAATAGTTTTAGAATATTATATGTTGTATTATCTCTTGCTCACAGTAACAGTTATAAAGCTTTTGTTCTCTGAGCTAAATTCATGCATAACAATTTGTTTTGCAAACTCTATATATAACAATCTGTTATATAAAATTTTATATTTAGTGTTTATGGGCATCCAGTTGTTGATTATCCTGGATTGGTACACAGGAGATATTCTTTAAAGTCCATGAACTACATTTTATTTAGTTTAGTACTTATTAGAAATTATGTTTATAGTTGGTCAGTACATTAATGGTACTAAGTGGCCAGCACATTGATGATGATCAGCATGTTTAAGTATCATAGCATTATTTTTTAATTGTTATACTTTTATGGATTAGCACTTAAGTCTGCGTATCCAAATTAATATTTAAATAATCTACCCCAAGCTGACAAGGGCTAACAATTAGCTTTGTCTATAGTATACCCATTTCAAATCTAGTCACAAGATTGATTGTTGGTTTATTTTTATTTTTGACCATTCATGATGATAAATGATTATTGCTTTTGTGTAGTGCTGGTGATAGTAGTTAGTTCTGGCTGATCTCTTATGCTCATTCCTTTTATATTAAATTTTATATTTTATTTGGGAATGATGATGGTTTCCCATCTCCTCATAGTTCAGCCCTAATGTGGTATACTGTTACAAATGGCTACCCGATTGTGGGACCTTGTAATCTCAGATTCTCTCTTTGTAACCCCCCTATTTTCCCAACAATTACAATTGGTGAACAATTTGTGGGACCACAATTTCTCCATACTGTTACTATATATTAATCTTTTTGTTACATACATATTAATAATAGGTTGTGTTAACTAAGTAAGCTAAGACTGACATGAGATTGACATTGAAAAGGAAATGATCTTGAAAAGATAAATTATATACCCTAATTTGTTAAAAAAACCTTATAGAATTTTATATAATTAAAAGTCATATGTCTTCTAAGATGATTACAAAAATTAAGCTTTGCAATTCAAACAAAGAAATGCTAAAAAAAAAAAAAAAAAACCAAGCTAGCAAATCAAAAATTCATAAGAAAATGTTTTGTTTTAAAATAAATATCTATTAAAAAGCCAATAATAAAACAAAAAATTGATAAAAAAAAAAATTAGAAAATTAAACTACACTTGAGGTTTAGTATAATTTCATAGACTTGAAAACTTTTAAAAATGATGTAAAAATAAAACACATTCTATTTATTAATAGAGGTATAATTATCATATTGGGGGTTGTTTTTATTAGTAATAAGAAGCTTATAGTTGTTTAATTAGTAATAATCTTTGACTAATTAGCAACAGAGTGAAATTATAAATATTTAATAAGTAAAATTATGTTTAGAATACTAAGATTAATTTGCCTTTAAAGTTAATTTAAAATTAATTTTTGAAAAAAAGAAAAAATATATAACATGTGAAGCTACAAAAATTTATTATGCTAATGTTAAAACATAATTTTAAAGAGGTTTTTTTTTTTAAATTAACAGATTATTAGAATTTAAATTTTTACATTATATGATTTTATGATCATATAATTTAAGACATCTTCATTTGAATATATAGAAATTATATAAGCAATTAAATCTCATATTTTAATTTGAATAAATAAAAAGAAAAAAAAGAGAAAATTTAAATACTTTAGCTTTTAATATTTTTTTTATCTTTTGATAATTATCTGAAGTTCTAAACAATCATTTTAGATTAAAAAGTGTCAATGAAATATCCCTAAACATTGAACCTAACATTATTTAGGAGGCAAAAAAATCATTTATATTTTTAATGTATAATTGTCACATTAATGTTATTTTTTTAATTATATTAACTGCAGGTTTATAAGCTGGTGAATTTATAAATTATGATCAATTTGAATATTATATATAGTTATCTAATATTTGGAGAATATAATTAATAGAATATAAAAAAAAAACTATTATTGATCAAAATGATCATTGATTATGCATAATTTCCAATTCATCGCTGACTAATATCATATACATAATTCAATATATATATATATAGTATTAAAAAGTATAACCAATTCCCAACTTACATAATTAATGTATTTCCATAAAGTTTTAAATAAAATGATTTATAAGTAAGTCAAAAAAATTACAAACTGTAATAAATGTCGTCTTTCAATTGATCATACTTATAAAATATTTATGTGCTCAAAAGATTTTCATAAAACACATTATTTGAAATTATATTTCTAATAATATTTAACATAATAGAATTCCTGTAATCAATAATTTTGTAATTAATAAAATTTATTTTGCTCTTAATGAATAATATATATATATTTCCTTTTCTTTTTCAATTTACGATGGGTATAACAAAGAAATAAAGTTACTTTATTATAACAAATGAAGGTATTTGCATATTAGTCTGGCGGTGAAATTTTAGTCTTTATTACTGATAATTATTTACGATTGCTAAATATTTGATAGTACGTTTTATTTAATTAATAGTGTAAATTGAATCATTTTTAATAAAGTTGTAAATAAAAACTTCAATTTCTGTATTAATGTCAATTTAGTCATTGGGCAAAAGATGGCTATCTTTAAAGCATAAGTAGGTCAGTGGTAGCTAAAAGTTAATAAAGAATGTATATTAGATATAAAAATACTCTAGAGATCTTCAACAACTTATCTTTGAAAGTTAAATTTACTTAATTAAATACTATCAAATACTTAGCACCTGACTAATCCCTCACCTTTTCCAACTGCGACCAGCATTTAAATTTAATTTTCTACAAATATATATGTATTCTTCTGTTTTAGTATAATTAACTTTAATTATTATCCAATTTTGAAAGTTGTGATGCATTTCAAATATTTTGAATAGTTTCTATAAAATCTGTATCTTATTTTTTAGATTTAAATACAGATTAACATAGATAAAGTTTACACAAGTCAAAAGCTATCTGTAAACAATTAAAAGCATAGCAATTAAGATAAATTTATTATTTTAATTATATCTGAATTAAAAAAATATGTGAAGACAAAAATTTAATAAATCATTGAGAAATGTTAATTTGTTAAAATTCACATATAATTGTAAATGTAAAATTCATGTAAGTAATTAGCTAAACCAAATTTATTAATTGTAATAAATTAAAAAAACAACAACTTTAAACATTAAACACAATATTAACTTTGAAAAGTTTCAAACATAAATGTATAATACAGCCAAAAAAAAAAAAAAGATGGCACTTGCATTAAATTATATAATAACAAAAAAATATATAGTGAAAAAAATCTCTATATATCTTTAATGTAACATAAAGAAGTAAAATAATCTTTAAATATTTCTCTACAAAAGCTCTTTATAAAAAATTGGAAAAGGAGATGGCATTAATCACTAGTTTTGTAATTTTTGATGTCTCAGTTTTAACTGTGTTTCATTGGGAGGCTGTTGAGCAGGAATTCCCATAAAAATTGCCAATATCTGGTAGACTGTTATACATTTTTTTTCCATATCATTTTAAATGTACTAGTTTTTGAAGCCATTATTGGCAAATTATAATGAGATTATCTTTTATCAAAATAATTATTTCTAAATAAACTTAACTTCAAGTTTAGGCAGCTACCAGTTTAAACTTTTAATTCATTTATTGCTTAATCCATTCTATGAGTTTTCTTAAGAAAATATGTGGTACCAATTTAGAGTGCACTCACAGCAAATTTTAAAATCTAAAGACTGCCCAAAACTACTGCCCAAGCAATAAATGACATCGAATAATCCATATGTGATTACAATATGATCACTCATTACAAAATTGCAATTTACATCAATAATATATACAAAATATAAAAAATGGGAGTAACAAATAAGTTTCAAAATACTAAAAGCTTATAATTTCTAAAATATAAATTTAAAATACTTAAACAGAAAAAATAAAGAAAAAAAATAATGGACACTATATTAATTTTAAAAAAAACCTACATGTTCAATAAACGTAAAATTGATTACAGCATGCTTATAATTTTGAAATACTAAAAGCTTTTAAAATACAAATTTTAATACAATATAGGTCTATAATCACATGTTGAAATAACATAAATATTGAATAAATGTAGACACAACTGCTGGAGCATATTAATTTTACAATTAATAATAAATCATATTTTATCTTAACTTTAGTCAAAAGAATTGTCTAAAGTAAAGAATATTAATTTTACAATTAATAAAAAATTAATAAATCAGATTTTTTCTTACCAAAATGAGTAATATTGTGAGCTTAATTTCTCACATGTGGTTATTTGCTGGCAGATGTAAAGGTTAGTGTTTATCTTATTTAAAATCTAATACCTGTTTTACATTTGAAATAATCAACAAATTTCTATTAAAATTAATTTAATTATTTCAAATGTATAACAGATATCATAAACACTAACCTTTTCACCATCGGTAGGTAGCATTATCATCTTTGAAAAATTTAATGAATAAATCTCTCTCATCTAGATTCTTTTTATTCATTCACCAGGTAATAACAACATGTGAGAAATAAAACACACAACATTACTCACTTTGGTAGAAAAAAAATCTGATTCATTAATTGTAAAATTAATACTCTTTACTTTAAACAATTATTCTTTTGACTAATGTTAAGATAAAATATGATTTATTATTAATTGTAGCATTGACATGCTTCGGCAGTTGTTTCTATATTTATCCAATGCTTACATTATTTCAACATGTGGTTATAGACTTATATTTTAATAAAATTCATATTTTAGAAGCTGTTAGTATTTTAAACTTATAAGCTTGGTTTGATCAATTTTACATTTATTGAACATATGATTTTTTAATTAATATATGTGTCCTTTATTTTTTTCCTTTACCTTTTCTGAAATAGTATTTTAAATTCGTATTTTAGAAATTAGAAGCTAGTAAAATTAATATGCTTTATTTTATATGGTTATGGGCATATATTGTAATATAATTTGTATTTTAAAAAGAAAATTATAAGCTTAGTATGATCAATTTTACTTTATTTGAACATGTGCTTATGAGCATATATTATAATTCATATTTTAGAATGTAAAAGCTTTTACAGTTTTGAAATTATAAGCTTGATATGATCAATTTTACATTATATATACATATATTGTAATATAATTCGTATTTTAGAAGTTATAATTTTTTAGTATTTGGAAATTATAAGTTTGGTTTCATCACATTTCTGCATTTTTTGGACAATATTTGTATCATGAAAGACATCCTCCCCCCTCCCTGCATATTTTGGCACTTAGTGCTATCATTATTTAATAACATTCATATTTTAGAAATTATAAACATTTAATATTTAGAGGGCACTCACTGTCATTTTGAATTCTAAGGACTGCCCAAAAGCCACCACTGACACACCCAAGTGATCCAGTGTGGATTATTCTATGTCATTTATTGTTTGGATGTGTCAGCAATGGTTTTGGATGGTCCCTAGAATTCAAAATGACAATAAAAGCACTCTAAATCAGCATCCAATTAAGTTTTCTGGCATGTTTTCTTCAACTGTATGTTGTTGTTAGCCTAAAATGTCCCACTGCTGGGCAAAGGCCTTTATTAATATATTCCATAATCTCTTATCTTTTGCTAACCTTGCCCAAGTGTAAATCTATTATATTAAATTCATGTGTTTTATTTTTTTGCTCTACAATTTAATGAAAAAAAGTTGAATACTTTTTTTAAAAAAAATATTCAGTGATATTTATTTTATTATTTAGAAACATAAATGGCGTTTATACTTATATATTTTGTTTTTTGTAATTGTTGAAACTGTAATAATTTGAAAGGAAAGCATACAATACATTTAATATTTATTTTGTAACAAATACAACAAACTATTTAACACATTTTTTTTTTTTATTGCTAAAGATATACATAATGAGAATGTGCTAAAAATATATTATACACTATAACTCCATTAGATTACTTCTTTTCTTAATTTAAATATAAAATAGTGAAGGCACAGTAATCCGGAAAGATTAATTTATTAGAAAATTTTTACAACTTAGCATTGCTTTAGATTAGGTCAGTCACATTCATAGAAGTAATATAAGTATATAAAAAAATTTATAAATTAAATAATTTAAATATACCATTTATGTGATAATGCTATGCATGAGTCTTTCTTGTTTATTGCATTGATATTATTTGCAATAAACCACACATATATTTTTGTTGATCATTGCGCTTAGTGCTAACTACTTTAATATTAAGTGGATCAAAATTGTGGCCACACTCGATTTCATGTTCTAAAAATATAGACTTAATATTGGGGTCTGTTTTAGCATGTTTGTATATATATATATATATTTGTGTTACACTAATCTTGTAGCACAGTTGGCACAAGAATCACCATAGTAAATTGCATTACACATTGATTCATTGCATTTAATATTATAAACAATTTGGAGAGCTTAGTCTGGAGATAATTTATTTTTAATGTTGTTCAACATTTGATTAATAGGCAGGATTCTAAAACCAAAATTAAATTTGTTTTAAGTAGATTGTTTGCATTTTTTTTAGATATATGTGGTACAAAAGGAAGGCTGATCCATGTATTACATTGTTATTAATGTTCCTGGTATTTAAAAATGAGTAGATTTTTTTAAGAGATTTTATTTAATATATTAATATTATATCCTGAATTGACTAAATCTTTTATATAGTTTTCAATATTGTCTTCTGTCTGCTTCAAACTTGCATAATTTGTAGTTTCTATCCAAAAACATTTGAAGCCAGACAATGTATGTGAAATTGGAGTATATGAATGTAGGTAAATTACATTGCAAACTTTAATGGGTTTTATAATCATTTTATAATGTATTTGTTCATTTGAATGTTGGGTATACATATGTAAAACCTTTATACCATATAGTTCAAACCAAAGAAGATAATTGACATAATTTATCCCATATATTTAATAATTGTTTTTTTCTTCAACATAGATAAGAACATCATCTACATAGCACATATATAAAAGTAATATTGCTGTAGCAAATTTTTGTTGAAGATGTCATACAATGGAATATGGCTGGCCTGTGGGGATATCTTTAAGTGGAATAATTTGTAGTATAGTATTGAACAATTTGAATTAACAGTCATTCCAAAAGTAGTATCACCTTTATATATATGCTATGTAGATGATGTTCTTAATTATGCTGAAGAAAAAACAATTATTGATATACAGGATGAGTTATCTTCTTTGGTTTGGACTATAGAAAAGAAGATACATGAAATGGTGTTGAGTTTTTAGATATGTATATCCAACATTCAAATGAACAAATAAATTATAAAATGATTATAAAATTCATCCACATTCATGGTGGAATTCATCCACATTCATATATTCCAATTTACATAAACTGGCTGGCTGCAAAGGCTTTTTTGTATAGAAATTATAAATTATGCAAGAATGAAGTCAACAGAAAAGACAATATTGAAAACTAAATAAGTCAATTCAGGGTGTAATATTAACATATTAAATAAAACTCTTAAAAAATTCTATTCATTTTTAAATATCAGGAACTTTAATAACAATATTAATGCATAGACCAGTCTTCCTTTTGTACTACATATATCTAAAAAGATGAAAACAATCTGCTCAAATGAATTCAATATTAGTTTTAGAATAAATGTTGAACAACACTAAAAATAAATTATCTCCAGACCAAGCTCCCCAAATAGTTTATAAAATTAAATGCAATGAAGCAATATGTAATGCAATTTACTATGGTGAGTCTTGTGTCAACTGTGCTACAAGATTAGCACAACACACATATATATATATATATATAGCTTGCACTTACAAATATGTAAAATTAAGAGCGTGCTAATAACTCTAAACAAGCTTTTTTTTTTTTTTTATTTATGATAAATGCTACTACAAGAGAAGGCATTCAAATCATTTTTATCTTGGATTGTCCCCATCCCCAGACCGGTTTCGACCTATGGGTCTCTTCAGTGAGGAGTTGGGACATTAGATCTAAAAAACCAACTCAAGCAAAGCATTTATCTAAAAGATAATTGTTAGAAGAAGATCTGAAACTTTAGACATCTACATGTCTTTAAGTCAGCTCTCCAACTGAAAAAATCATATGGCCTGAACTAATCAGATACTCCATATATTAGTAGGCTTAGCTCTTTAATTTAGCTAAAGCCACAACAGCAAAATAATAATAGTAATAATAACAAGTCAGATGTCACATGACTTATATATAGCTTGCACTTACAAAGATGTAAAATTAAGAGCGTGCTAATAACTCTAAACAAGCTTTTTTTTTTTTTTATTTATGATAAATGCTACTACAAGAGAAGGCATTCAAATCAGTTTTATCTTGGATTGTTCTCTTGTAGTAGCATTTATCATAAATAAAAAAAAAAAAAAAAGCTTGTTTAGAGTTACTAGCACGCTCTTAATTTTACATATTTGTAAGTGCAAGCTATATATAAGTCATGTGACATCTGACTTGTTATTATTACTATTATTATTTTGCTGTTGTAGCTTTAGCTAAATTAAAGACTAAGCCTACTAATATATGGAGTATCTGAATTAAGTTCAGGCCCATATGATTTTTTCAGTTGGAGAGCTGACTCTAAAGACATGTAGATGTCTAAAAGTTTCAGATCTTCTTCTAACAATTATCTTTTAGATAAATGCTTTGCTTGAGTTGGTTTTTTAGATCTAATGTCCCAACTCCTCACTGAAGAGACCCATAGGTCGAAACCGGTCTGGGGATGGGGACAATCCAAGATAAAAATGATTTGAATGCCTTCTCTTGTAGTAGCATTTATCATAAATAAAAAAAAAAAAAGCTTGTTTAGAGTTATTAGCACGCTCTTAATTTTATATATATACATACATACACAAAAACATTAAAAGACCTTCAATATTAAGTCTATATTTTTAGAACATGAAATTGAGTCTGGCCACAATTTTGATCACTTATTATTAAAGTAGTTTGCACTGAGCACAATGAACGAAAAAGAAAATATAATGAGGTGTGTTTATTGCAAAATAACATCAATGCAATAAACAAGAAAGACTCAAGTATTGCATTGTCACATAAATGGTATATTTAAATTACTTTACTTAAAAATTCTATTTACATACTTTTATTAGTTCTATCAATATGACCAACATGGTCTAAAGCAGTGCTAAACTGTAAAATTTTTCTAATAAATTAATCCTTCCAGATTAGTGTACCTTCACTATTTATTTTATATTATACACTAATAAATTACATTATTGAATGATCACTAAATAAACACATGCAAAAAATATGAATTAGGAGAAGTGGCATATGTTAAAAAATTCTAATCTAGAGAGTTAATTATTGATCAAATACCATAACAAGCTAATATGTATAAAATTTATAATTTATTAAAAGTAGTCACATAGAGTAACACTGCACACACTATTATTATAATAATACTTGAATAAAAAATGGAATATATATCAACTAAAAAGTACTAGTTCATCTGACTAGTTAATAGCTTAAGAGTTGACTGTTACTGACTAGTTAATGTTGTTTTCGTAGTTAACTGATGATGTGATTGACCTACAGGTAATCCTTATTGATAGTTACCTTTATTTTATTTATCATTCATACAAGTATATAACGTAACGCTGTTTCTAAAAAATAAAAATATCACTTTTCAAAAACATCGTTATGTTAAATCTAATATTTGAATTCTTAAGGTAGTCGAGAGATCAGCGACGGCTGCTTTACAGGCAGTTGTTTCGGGTTAGCGGGTTCGCGTCCAGGCTGATGCTATGACACATGTAAAAAAAAAATTGCTATAAACTCATCTCATTTTTTTTTATATATTGGTGTCACATTTTTTATATTTAAGTATATGAATAAATATATTACAATTTTAACAAATTCATATAACAATTATATATATAGTAACTTTATGAGATGCAGTTTCTGGCAAAGGAACTGATCTAAGATTAATAATATTATAATTTTAAAAAAAAAATTATTAGCTTATTTCAAATATAACATTAATAAAATTGAATACCTTATAAATCGGTCATAGAAATTTATGACACATTGCTGTGTACAATATACAGATATATTTGCATTTTTGAAATTACTAATAACAAATTTTTAGATTCGCGGAAAATAAAGGAGAGGGGGGATTAATATTTATGTAACAGAAATATTAGATTAATATTTATATTTAAATCATACTTTAAATCGATTTAAAAATGAATAATATAGGTTTAGTTTATTTAAAATGTATGTGTGTGCATGTTTATTTATTTTTTCTTCTATTTTAAATTTAAAAACATTATTTTAAAACTTTAGTATGTAGAATTTTATTTAATATTTATTTATTAAATAGATCATTATAATAATAATGCTAAGTAAATTAAAAAAAAAACTTAATTTTAATATACAGTATATAATTTCTGTATTTTTAACTTGTAAAAAGGTAATTTTATTTTTAACGTATTTACGTAACATTTTAAAATTCAAAATAATTATATCATCTAAAATATTTTTAATTGTAAAAGACACTACAATATTTAAATGTGGCATTCTCCGATTGTAAATCAGTGGTTGTATGAATTTTTAAATAATGGAAATCTGTCTCAAGGACAAATCAGGTAAGACATAAAAAAAAAAAAAAAGGAAAATGGTGCTTTACTATGGAGATAATACCTAAATGTGATATTTTAAAAAAAGAGAGAATTAAAAATGTATGAATACAAATAAACGTCAGTCTTTATCATTTGTTCATTCTTAGTTTTTTCATTCCTCTATTTTTATTTTTTAAATTATATGAAAAAAATTTTTTTGTTAATAATAATGGACTAAAAGATAAAGACATTTTCCTAAAGAGACAATAGCCCTTCAAATTGCTTTAACATTATGTCATCTATGGAACATCATTTAAAAACAAGAATGCATTAACTTTTAAGCCCAGATTTTGTTTAAAGTTTACAAAAGATACTCCGTTGGCCTTTATCTGTTAATTAAAATTTAAATACTATTAAAGAGAAAACAAGACATATAATGGATAAACAACTTAATTATTTATATATCTCAGTTAATGATTTTTTTTTTTTTTTCTCCTTAGAAAATATTACATCATCACTACTGGAATTCTTCAAAATCATCTAGGAATTAAACAGAAAAACTAGAGATTATTTAAAATAAATTTATTCTTCAATGTGATATTTTTAAAAATTGTTTCTGTTATTTTCAAGTATATATATATATATTAAATAGTAATAAATATTTAATAATTATTCACACATTATTTATATTTACAGCATTTTAAAGGGAAATGATCTCAGAAGAAAAAATAAGTAACTTTATAAAGTAGAATTGTCTTTATATTTTAGTATATAAACATCAGTTTAATTGTGTGAATTAAAGTAAGTTTGTTGTAAGTTTATAAGTAATATTTAGGATTATTTATTTGAATAATCGTATGTTTTATTTATCTTTGAAATATTTTCACGTCTCTTGAGAGGCTATAAGTTTTCTGAGATATTAATAATTAAAAAGATAGTTCAGTAAAGCTCCTATAATTTTATATTAGCATACAGATATCTTAATTTAAAGTCACATATTTATGATATATATTTTTAAAAAAAATTTGGTTATAAAATATTTATGTTAAACATGATACAATGAAACAAGAATATAATGAATAAAAGTAGCTACTAAAGAAAATATGATAAAGAATATAAATATAATTAAAGACTGATGCAATTAGCTAGCATTCATTAAAAGATTAAAGAAAACATACTAAGTAGTTTTAATTATAATTAAATTTATTAAAGCAAAATTTTATACTTATTTTAAACCAACACAACATGTTTGCATCACCCACATACATATATAATATTTAACGATACACATATTTAGATTTTTGTGTTTGTATTTGAATATTATCCGAGAAACATTCAATTTTTTATTATTATTTATTTATTTAATTTTTTTTAGTACTTTAATTTAAATATAGTTTTATTTTATTTAAATTAATGTGATTTTCACATTCGTTTATTTAAAATCATTATATTGTTGTCGAGCTTTGGTGCTCGAGTGGTTAGCACAGCTGCCTTACAAGCAGTTGTTCCGGGATTCGCTTCCCGGCCGACGCTTTGACACATTAAAGAAAAAAAATCATCATATTGTTTAATAATTTTCTTATGATCACATAATATTAAGAGTATTTTTAAAATATATTCATTGAAAAATCCCAACGAAATGTATTTTTTATTTATTTACAATTATTATTGTGGAGTATTTTAAATTTAATCAATTAATGAAAAACAGTATAATTATTTTAGCTATTATATTTTATTAGATATAAAATAATTTCTAAATATATGCATATATATAATAAAGGTATTTTACTTATATAAATTTAGTTACTTATTTAATATAGCTACTTAAATCCATGCCTTACTATTATATAAATTTAGTTACTTATTTAATATAGCTACTTAAATCCATGTCTTAATATTATATAAATATTTAGTTATTTAGATAAGTTGGGTATAATAAAATTTCTTTCATATTTATAAGTTGATGGTTGGATTAATTTTCTTAACTATAATATCAAAACCCTGAGAATCTCTCTTTATTCTTGTTTCTTATTTATTGACCATTACAATATATATATACACCTGGGTCTCTTTTTACGCGGCCTTATTTAACACGATTTTGAAGTTCACCGGAAGTCGAACTCCGATAATGCGCTATTACTTTAAATAATAAATTTTGCGCACTTACATTATATTGAAAGTAATAGCACATTATTGGAATTCGATTTTCATCTTAGAAATTTCAATATTTTCAGTGCTTTATAATAGTAAGATTTTATGCAATAATGAAATTAAAATCATGTTTTCCACATTTTATGTATACACACATTAAATTTTACAAGATTATAATGTAAATTTGTTCAAACATTGTGCTTGTTAATTTTGCATTTTAAATCACATTCTGTTTTTGCTTTTTAAAAAAGAACATAATCAATAATCATTTAGTGTCCACAATTTATTTTTAAAAGGTGATGTGAAATTTGATTTTTAAACGGAATTGAAAATTAAAGACAAAAATAAGAATTTAATTTTTAGTTGTTAGTTTCATAAACAATTAATAAAATCATCGTCTCAAAGATTAATTACTAATTATGTTGTCACCAGAAAACCATTGATACAACATGAGTGTGAAGTTGGCGCTAGTTGTATTTCCTCAGTTTGCAAACGAACGTGTTTTTGGCAAATAGCGATAATAATTAAAACGTGTAGAAAAAAATTGAATAAAATTAAATATTATAGTTAAAAAAAGTTTGTCTTGTATCAATTTTTTTCAAATTTGAAATTTTTTATTAGTCATATTTTATTTCTTTATTTTTTTTGCGCACGAATTTTGAAGTAATTTTACGTTGGTGCTTTGCTTTTACGCAAATTTTGAAAAATCACAGACCGCATCCCCCCCTTTTCAATGTAAGTTACGTCTATTTTTACGCGATTTCGTTTGCGCGTGTTTTCTGAGGAACCTATCTATTGCGTAAAACGAGACCCAGGTGTATATACATTTTTCAGGAATTTTTTTTATCTCGCTTATGAATAAATCATTCATTTCTAATGTGAATATTTTATAATAAAGTAAACAATTGAATGACTATTGCTCAGGAATTTATAAAAAGTTTGATAACTGTATTGGACCAATTTGTGGATATTCTGCCACTCTATCACTATACCAAAGTATCCAAGACTGAACATTATGTGTGGAGAAGACTGATTAATATTTCCAGGTTATTTGATGAATACCAATTCTGAAAAGAAATATTATATAATAAAGAAGTGATTGTTAATTTCTCTCTGTGTACTGACATAGATAACTAGCTATTAATTCATTTGTATGATTATATATGTTTTGCATGGCAAACATTATTGCATACTTATAACAGCAATTTAGGTAATTCGTAAAATATAACAGAAATGAAAATTAAAATGAAAAAGAGGATAAATATATTATTTTATTCTATTTATTATTTAACCAATTTTTCAATATAAAACACATTTTCTGTGTTTTAAAAAAATATTATTATTTATATCCTGCAATGGTAGGCATACTTTCGACTATTTAAAGTCATATTTGTAGCATAAATAGTCTATTGAAAATGATATTACTTATCCTCAAGCATATGAGGACTGCCTTCAGTAGATTACTTACACTACAAATATGACTTAGTCGAAAGCATGCTTAGCATTGTGGGATATTATAAATAATCTTTTCTTTTAAACATAGAAAATGTGTTTTATATTGAATTACATTAAAAAGAAAGGAAGTAAAATTATGGAATTAAATAATTTTTATATTTTATTTCAGAAATATGCCTCTTTAATATAGATATTAAAACAATAGACATTTCATTAATAGGTTAATACATTAGCATCAAAATCTTACATAAATAACAGTAATAAGAAAACATATAAATATAGATGTACAGACAAATAATGAAATTCACAGATTCATGAATTATTTTAAAGTTTATTTCAGGATATTATCTTATTACAATTTATAAGACAAATGATAATGTTTATAGAATATAACTTTATGAAGTGATTCATATTAAAAAAATTGGAGTTTTGTAAATTATTTCATACTTTATTTCATGGTGCTATCTTATTAAAGCTTATATTATAATTATTTCATATCACATTATTTTAATAATATAAATTATTTAAACTATCATAAAATGATAAGGGATTTGTTTTAAAATTTTTTTTATGCACAAATGATCACTTTATTACCAAATACATTTAATATAGTATATTGTACCAGTCAAAAAGAAGCCAACACATCAACAAACCCAAACTCAAAGTCGGATTCAAACTCAGGTGGTTCAAACTGAATTCAAACCCAACTCACGAGCTCAGATCAAATCAATGGATGACATATATCGATGGTACATGACTATGCGCCAAGGAACTAGCTCAACGGATGATGATGATTAATGAGACCCCTGATTTAACTCTAATGAAGTATAATAAAATAACTAAGAATCTTTATAAGTCAACTCATATATATATATATATGTGTGTTCGGGTTGCCAATACAGACAGCGAGCATTAATATTAAAAATAATTATTGAATAAGAAAGAAAGTTAAAAACCAAATGTGTTAATAAAATGTTTAATAATAATAATAATTTTGTTCAACTTTTAGATTATGATATAGATTATCTCTAGTCTTTAAACGGAATTTATATTTACAATAAGAATGGCAGTCCTTATTATATGCCAATACGATTACGCAATATTCTAGGAGAAATATATATATCTATGCCCCGACGAGGAAGTAAAAGTAGATAAAGGTATTTGGCTGTGACAGAAATTATGATTCAAATTCTAAAAGAAAGAATGTGAGATTTATTTTCACATTCGTAAATCAATTCACAAAGAGCAAGATACGTGTTTAGGGCATAACTTTAATATTTAATAGAAAACTTACTTAATTATAAATAAATATGAATTTGTTCGACTTTAATAAAATCAATTCATCACGATTTACGAGCATGAGAGCGGGCTTTACTGGAACTGAGAAATAAACGGTACTGACGACTTATGAGCTATAAGAATAAATATGAAAAATAATGGCTTGTCTGTGATTTGAGAAAATAGCAGGGCGCTTGTATTTGACAAGTCTTTGATGCCCTATATGAAGGATCCATAGAACACGGAAAACCAGGTTGGGTCGTAGCCTCGAACCTTTGGTGTTCCAAATATAAAACGAGCAAGTGAGGAAGTACTTTCTTCCTATGTAATTTAACGAACAGTAATATCACCGAGGACAAGCCTGTGAAGCAGGAGATGGCTCGCGTCAGCAACGTTCGGAAAAATGATGACTTGGTAATCATCTTTTAATTAATAAAACCCATTTTATATAAAGAATGCTCTACGTGATGACCTGACCAAGTTGAATTAAAGTCAAACGAGCTTTAACTAAAAAGTACTTAATGCAATTATAGAATCATATTAATCATGCCCCAAACGTCATGCTCTCCCTGAATATTAATACAGAAATACAAATTTAAATTAGAATATGTTCACTTTATTCCCTTTATCAACCTTTAGCAAAACATTTTAATATTATTAATGTGAATAAATGAATATTATAAACTCAGTAAAGTGGCTGGGAGCATAGGTTAGAAATTGAGCTAATAATTTATTATTATTAACCATTAATAAAAATAGCAAAAATTGTATAACTCCTTCAACTCGATAATTAATAGAACTGTATCCAATGAGTTCTAATGGGTAAGAATTACTATAAAAATTAATATAATGTTATTTAACAAGGCAAACGCAACGAAGGAAATTATTATCGAGTTGAAGTTTTACTGGCATATAATTAAAAATAAACAACATTAATAAATCACACAATAAATATATATAATATAATAAATGAACCGCCATCGTAAGAAAAGAGAAAGTTAACAAATATTAAATTTAAAGACTAGAGATTAAGATAGAGAATTACTACATAATTTAAAATAGCATTAATACATTAAGGAAAGAGAAGAGCTTTTAACAGTACTTAATTTAAAGGTAGTGTAAAATAAAGTTCGAAGACCGACCAGAAAGTAGCGGTTCATATAAGAAAGATATTACCATTTCTTCATGGTTGGCTCCTTAAATTACACACGGCAGAGTCCAGTTGGATGAAACGTAGATGCGCATTTTGGAAAATTATTTGAATGACATTTTGAAGGATTTCTCTAAGGTTTCGGCAGCTTACGATTGGTATATGAATTTTTATATTACAGCCACATTGAAGATTTTCAGGGGACTTCAGGAACTGTAGTCAGACTCCTGAAGTTAAGCCCCCCCCACCATGGTAGAAACACTATTTTACTTCATAATTTAACTGGGCGGCTTCTTCTCTAATGAAATATATATGGCTTCTCTTAATGAGGAATAATAGCTGCTTGGAAACTTTTCCTGGGCTCTTTATACTGTATCTGATGCCTTCAGGCTAGCGCTTCTTTCCTAATCAATCTTACAAAAATTTACTAGTTGTTTTTAGATACATTCCTTCGATAAGGCTTTCAAACTCATTAACTTGAATTCATTTTCTAATTAGAAAATGAATTTTTAAAATCAGAAAATGATTTTAATTAGGACCGTCCTTACATTTTAAATACTTATCTTTTTCTAATTAATAAAAACTTTACCCATTGTTTTTGGAAAGGGACAATCTGAAAGCTTATCGAAAGAATGTAGCTTTTAATCACTAAAAATTTGAACAAACTATTTAAAGTAAAATAAAACATTTCCGACGCAATGAAACTTTAGAACGAATATGTACATTTAAATATTTATAAATATATACGCACAATCCACGCAGTTATAATATATATAAATTCATGAATAATTCTATCATGAATTTATTAATAGAAATGATTAGTTTAAATCTCAAATGAGTTAATTTTAACACACATTTATAATAGTTTTTCTTTAAGAAAACTAGCATGGACTGAATGTATAAAGCCCCATTGCATCGGAAATTCAAGGTTAATACAAGGGTTTGAAGTTGGCTACATGTGAAAGATCATGAAGCTAGGATCGAACTTAGATCCAACTGCTTCAATATCTACATCAAAGAGTAGAAAAATTCTAAAAAATTATAGAATCATAAATATTTAAAGACAAAAGCAGATGAAACAGAAAAATATTGCCAAAAAATGTTTAAATGATAAGGAGATATCAAATAATTGAAGGAATGCAATTGTGATATTTAAAAAAGATAAAAAATTATTCTCAATCATACACATTTATCAAGATCACTGAAAATCAACTGTACAGAATTTTGCATTTAAACTATAAATAAATGAAACAAGATTTGAAAATAGTTAGAGCTTCATATACCAAATCCTAGTATTAAGAGAAATTATAGATATGAATTACTTTGCAAAAAGTCATTTAATGTAAAAATATTTCTGTTGTGATTAATGTTTTGGAACTATGTCACATAAGTTAAGGTTATTAACAAATTCCAAAAAAATATTTAGTAAAATGCAATAGCAGTCATTATACTACATGATAAAGCTAAAAATTAACATTGGTATGTTATATATGATATTGCCAGTTCTTTTAAAATTTGTATACCAGTTTTTAGGAAATATATTTTATAGATTAAAATAGAAAGCAAAGGGATTAAAAAAATACCAATTACTTAATTCATTTAAATTTTGAAATCAATATAATTGTTTTCATAAATAATGTTTCAGAGCTTCAGGAATATTATAAAAGCTATCAAATAAACTAAAAAGTAGAAATAAAGATAATTATTAAAAAGGCTAAAAGCAATATAAAGTAACATTTAATAAGTATTCAAAAAAGACTAAACTTAAGATAGATATTAGTGAATTAGAAATCACAATTATAAATATTTGGATTAAATTATCAATATAGGTAAAAATATAATGTTAAAATTAATCATAAATTACATTTGGATGAAATGTCTAAAAAAATTTTTTTTTATTCCATAGTGATTATTTATTGAAAAAAGATTTAAACCTTAATAAAAACAAGAAATTTCACATCAAACCGAAAAGTTAGAAATATTGGGTATCAAAATCGAAACTAATATCTCTGGCATTACTGAGAGAATAGAGCTTGGCTCATCATATTGATAAAATGGATGACAATAGATGTTAATTTAAATTCTAAATTAAATTCCAAAACATTTTAAGAGACACAAGTGAGATGGATAAATTAATGATATAAAAAAATTTATTGAAAAGATGTGAAGACAAAAAGCTATGGCTCTAGAAGATACTGAAATAAATTAAGAAAGGCCATCTTGCAGGGAATTTTGACTATCATGGGCACGAATAACAATTATGTATAAAACAAACATGTTACATTTTAATATAAAAATGATTGCCATGGGCCTTTCTGTTTTATTGAAGTTTATATGTTGTGTTTATTAGTGATATATCATATACAGTATATGACTGAGTAAATATTTATATGGGGGATAGTGTTAAACAACTCAAAGCAAAGAGAAATCATTTATTTATGTATCTATTATTCTACATATATTTTGAAATATATCCCCATAACATTTTATTTTACAATTTAAGAAAAATGTATTATACAGTCACACAAACATATAAATATAATCACATTTTACGAAAAATCGGCTTTAGGTAAATCACGTCTGTTATGCTTCAAATGACTTAGATAATATAGACAATGAAAGGTAATTAGTGTATGTGCGTGTATTTACCATCAAAATAATACATATAAACACAAATTACAAATACACACACCAAAACATAAAATTATTTTTAATTTTAAAATAAGCATAAAATATGTTCAAAAGCCGTAAGCAGATGGCTTATTTTTTGCTTCCCTTTCCTTCCTTTTTTTTTTTTTTTTTGTGAGATGACTGTTGTTTCCAATAGAAAAAAAAAGAGAAAGAATAGAAGTTTTTTGTAAAAAAAAAAAAGGCTTCTTGCTGGTCTAACTCCAAGTTTCAATCAAGATTCTTCTATGCAAAAATAAACACTTAGTTCATGCTCTTCATATGAAAAGACTCCCAACATGCTCTCCACCAGCTGGCACTAAAGAGCACTTAGCCACTTCAGAACTAGGCTCCAATTACTCTGCAAATATTGTTTTTAGCTAATAATACATAGATCTTAAAATATGTCAAACTTTTATTTATTCATGCAGGATCAGTATAATAATGATGGCCCTATCAAACTAATTCATCCAGATTGATCACTTCAAAAAATCCTTCCCAAAACTATTTGGAAGGAATAATCGCAGACTCAAGCTGATAAGGGCCTCTTCTGAGTCACAAATTGAATTTTTTTAAAATGAAATTCTTTAGTTAAATACGTAAATAATACAAAAACGTATATATAAACACGCATATATATATATACAATGAGTGTGTGACATCTATAGGGTATCTCATAAGTTTATCAACATAGAAAAAAATTAAGTGAAAAATGCAAAGCAAAAGCTTTTATTCACAAATTTAGTTAAAAGGTCCATCAATTATTGTCAAATCATAAATTGTGATATTTTATCTAATAATCAAGCATATGATTATTAATGGTTCGTAGTAATGGCGTCTCTCTGATTTTTTATTCTCTTCATGTAAAATAATTTGGATTCCTTCTTTACTTGTTCAGACACTTATGAAAAAAATTGTATATGTAAATACATTTAGTAAATTAATTTGGTAATTAAATTATTTTAATTTACATGTACACTATTAAGTTTATATTAAAATTTTAATATTGGTACTTTCAAAAAAAAAAAAGCATATGGCTTTTATTCTTTTTTAAGTGTCATAGCATCGGCCGGACGCGAACCCGCAATCCGGGCAACTGCCTGCAAGTGCAAGGCAGTCGCGCTGACCTCTCGACACTTTCATAAGAGGTTCGAGCACCAAACCTGCGAGTGCCAGAGTCGCCTGGATCCCAAGTCAGACCCTCTACAGTGGTTACTTGCATCTATTCAACTAAATGTCTGTCTGTGTATGTGTATGGAAGCAAGAATAACAATTATATATAGATAAAATTTTAGACTCACTGTGGCTTTAGAATATAAAAAAGCATTGTAGACATGGTTTTTGTTGGAGGCAAATGTAAAAAGAAATGTCAAGAACAAAAAGGTGATTTATATATTGATTTTATTAATTTAGTTAAGGCAATTGATTCAGTTAATCAAACAGTTTTATGGCATTGTTTGAAATTATTTGGTTATTGATTAAAGTTTATTTGTATATAAAGCTTCTACAAAAATGAATGAGAGGAAGTGATATTATTACAGATGGAAAATCTGAGACATTTGAAATGAAAACATGTTAAACAAGAAAATATATTTGTTAAAACATTGTTTCAATTTTTATAAATGTGAGCTTGGCATCTTAATAAAACTGGGGTTAAGATATGATAAAAGCTTGATAATAGAATTTTTAATGTGAATCGATTTAAAGCAAAAACAAGAATTTCATCTTCTTGGATTATAGATTTGTAATACACTGATGATTATGCTATTTTTGTCAGTTCAAAAATGACTTAATGTCTTTTGTGTGTTGAATGCAATATTTAAAAACTTTGGTTTAATAATTAATGTTTAAATAACTCAACTTCTTTATCAGCCAATGATTGAAAAAAAATTCTCAACAACTTTTAGGTTGGATGATTATCAACTTAAAAATATAAAATGAGTTTAAATAACTTGGTAGTTTGATAAATAGAAAGATGGATATAGATATTAACAGTGCAACTGTCTCTATTGTGCTGTTGCTTTTAATTAACATATTGAAAGATTGAATATTTCATCAGAGAGAAATTATTATTACAAGTAACACAATGTAAAGACATTATAAATATTTCATTTAAGAATACTCCATAAAATTTTAAAAAATATTATGGCAAGATCATAAGACTAATCAATATGCACTTCAAGTTATTATATGTAATACTATAGAATCCATTGTTATGAAATCAACACATTCTTCATTGGATTGGAAAGATGAAACAAAGCATAAGGTTTCGTAGGATAGATTCTGTTCAAAAGAAGATAATTGTTTTCATTGACAAGATATGGCAGAGAAGAGAATGAAAGTATTTCAGAAAAAAATATTTCTGTAGAAGAAATCAAAAAAATATCACAAAATATCAAATAAACAAAATGGACTATATATGTGGAAATATTTGTGGTTCAAAGATTGATTTGTACAATCATCACAAAATACATTTGTAATGTATTATTATTAATTGTTTTATCTTTTTCTCTTGAATCTGAGATGATCATATTCATTTATGAGTGATTGCTGTGGGTATGTGTGATATATACACTCAGAGGAAACAATACATTTTCAAAAAAAAACTAATCCCAAGTCATGGAAAAATTCTTAAAAAAAGTGGGCTAACAATATTTTGATAAAGAATCATTCATCATCCTCAGAGCTGAGTTCTTGAGAGTTGTTGCAGCAATTTATAAAATAATAGCAAGATTATACATTTTACAATTTTTTATGCATTGTTTTTTTATTATCAGAATTTTGACCAATCATAAAGACAATAGAAAACAAACTTATAAATTGTCTCAAATTATTTTCTAGTTAGTTAACTTTTTAAAATTATTGTCAGTGGATGAGAAATAGATTGAATAAGAATCACTATAGTATATATAGTTGGCTTGATGACTGGTGTGTTATTAAATAATGGTGATATTATTTCAAAATAAAATTTAAATATTTATTTCTTATGCATTTGAATATTTTTATATTTCTTTATTTTAGTTGCAGTTTAAATTAATCTAAAATCTTCTTCAGAACTGATACTTAATTTACTTGAATTATTCAATAGACTAGTAGTTGTGAGTAAAATAAAGAAATATAAAACTAGTAGTTGCGAGTAAAATAAAAAAATATAAAAGCATTGTATTTATAAATAAAAAGAATGAATTTTTAAAAAGTTTTTGAAATATTAATAAAACAATGTAAAAAAGGATTAGAAAAATTTTCACAAAAAATGATAACATTAACTGAGAGTTTTATATTGTAATGGGCACACATGCTGTTACATTATTTTAAATAAAATTAGAAATTAAAAATAAAAAGTGCGCAAATAAAAATTTGTTTTTAAAAATTAAAAATTAAGTCATCTAAACTCGTTTATATATAAAAGCACACAGATGAAAAAATATTAAAAAAAAAACTTTACTAAAAAAGTAAAAGTATTTTAAAACTAAATTTTAAGAAAAAACTTAAAAGATTTAAAGATAAAAATATACCTTTAAGAAATGTACAAAATTTAATTACTTACTATTGTGTAAGAGGCTAAAAATGGAAATGATTATTTTTAATTAGTCTTAAGTAAACTAGCCCTTGGGCATCTCAAAATTTATAATTAAAGATCAGATAGGAGAGAAAAACAATAAAAACAGAATAGCCAATAAAAAATCCCCTGGAAATAGATCACAGCGAAAGAATCATCATCATCATGACATCATGGCCAGTTAATATAAAAAGGAAAAGATTGGAAATAAAATATTATTGTTATATGTATTAGTTCTGGGAGAATTGAAGAAGAGATTGAAAAGACGCACTTTTCAATCCCTTAAGTTTTTTCCAAAAGAAAAGAAACATAAAGTATCATTTTCCTACATTGCGGACACTGGGGTCCTGCAATAAGATCCTGCAAAGAGCTATGCCAGCTAGAGCAAAGGACCTCCAGATAAACACCATTAGCACAGCTAACAGAATACCGGTCTCCTCAGGACATCGTGGAAATAAAAAACAACACTGGATCCAAATTACAAGCAACTAGAAAGTATGGACTTTTTCTTTTTAAAACCGTAAGAACTCTATAAACTAATGAACTTTAACTATAAAACTTTTCCAGTATTTAAATATAAATGTGAATTCCTATCTGACCAAACTAAATCATTTATTAATAATTATTTTTATTATATGTATTTTTTAAATCATTTTCATTATTTTATATTTTTTTTTGTCTTAAGCATTTATTATGATTTTTTTTTTTTATTAGGCTAAAACTTTTAAATCATGTTAAATTTAAGTTGGGTGGGGATGGCTACATAAATCGTAAAATTATGTTAGTTTAATTAAAGGGAGGGTTAATCTTAGGTTATTTGTTTTGCAGTTAAATTGAGTTAATGGGTTGGATGTATTGGTGTAATTAGTAAATGTAGTATGAAGATCCACTAGATGCAAGATCACATTATACACCGCACTTGGGAAAAATAAGCCCATTTCTTATTGACCATCAGAGACAGATGATATTTCTGCTCTTTGGATCACCCCTTTACCCTATGGAATGGAATCATAAGTTGGCAAAAAGGGACACAATCCCATCCTATGGAGTTTTTTTTTGTATTGTTCTTCTTGCCAGACAGACGTAGCATTCCTGTATTGGATGAGGGACATTTCTTCTAAATAACCACACTGTTCAGATGTTCATTTCTGAACGGTATGGCATTGTGCTGTCGTATTCATGCTGCATTGAATACATTGATATATCAGATAGATTGGCGTTAGTTTGACTGTGAACTTTTGGCCTGGGGTTAAATAAGGGCTATAGAATATTTTCTTTTTTGAGTGCAATCTATGTAGTCTATCCATACTTGACACTCTAATAAAATATTAATTCATTCATCTGTGCGAACTTATAAAATGAAAGTTAAAATGCAAATTAAATTAAGTTTTAAAGTAAAAGTTATACAAAAATAAATAATTCTGAATTTTATATATGTGTAAAATAAATGTTTCTGTGTATTGTTAATCTAGCAGTGGTTTATTTTATTTTTTCAATCTTATATATTATCTCTGCTGCTCCACGAGCTAGTGACTGGGGCATTTCGGTTATATTTATTTAAAAATTGGATCTCAACAGTAAGTATCTGCCTATTATATAAATTTTCCAGGTTCGAATGGCCTGGTGGCGCCCTTGTATGGAAGATATAGTAATACTTACAATACACCCCGACCATTATAATATATATAAAACTATTTCCAAAATTAAATTTGGAATAATAAAGTGATAATTGTATGGTTAGATATATGGAATATCTCAAGACTTTTGAGCACCGAAGTGGTAAATTGAGTAAAATAGTTGTACTCAATTTTTTTACTTTCCTCAGCTGAAAATCAATTCAGGAAAGTTTAACCTACAAATCCAAACACTACTACTGTGTAAAATCACAAATGAAATTAAAATTGGGGAAAATGGGAAATACAAAAACAGCTTTTACTCTACACTTTGAATAACTCTATTATAATAATTCTATAATTTTTTTATTCTATGTTTAAAATATCCATTAATCAATTATATTAATATATTTATTGTAGTTGCAACACATGCAATTTTCCAAAAATTATTTGTAAATTCAGATTTTTAGCATGGTTCAAAACAATCGAAGACAATTCTCTAATCTTCATTCAAAAAAAAAAAACACTTTTTAATAATTTTATAACAGTTATTACAAAATTTATAAATTGATAAGAGTTATTCAGCTGAAATACTTAAATGTTACCACAATGTCATCTGAACAGTACATCTCTTTTATTAGCAATAACATACTATGGTTAGAGAAAAATTTCATTTACAACTGTGACTAAATCAACATTAATTAAGTTCTTCCAAGTATTAAAGTGATTGGAAGGATCCAGATTTAGAATCTATGTGTCAGTTAAATTATTACTATCATTATTGAATAATGTATCTGGAATGAAGAAAAATTGTAGTTCATAAAAACATATTGATCAAGATTGCTATGAGATGATTTGACAGTGAATACAAATTGGTGACAAATTAAATAGCTTTTGATACATAACAAAATTCTCAATCATATAATATTATAATGAGCTAATATACTACATAAATGTACATATGACAAGTTGATTTCCAACTAGTCATTCTGCCAATAAGAAAACTATTACTCTTTGGACAGAATGATTATATAATTATTAATCACTATTCTACAGTATCAAAAGAATTATCTAGAATTATCTAAAAACTGTCCAAAAATCGATCAATATAAATGAGGCAATATACAATGATTACAAATGTTAATTGAAGAAAAAGAAGATACTAACCAAGCCTTATAGAATGGTAAAATAGATCCTAAGATAAAATTATTTATTTTCACTTTTATTATTTAGACTGGTATTATTACTCATAAAAATAACATGAACAGAGAACTATAAAATAATTTTAAAATGCAGCAGTTTAATAAACTTTCAATCTATGTTTGCTGCCAGCTTTGAAAATATAGTTGTTCATGTTATTGTTTAATTAATAATGCAAGTCACTTTAACATAAATATCAAGGAATACCATGCAATTTAAAATTGGTGAACAAGACAGTGAAGAGGTGGACAAAGTTTCATTATCCAAAATGGATATTCACATGAAGACAATGAAACCAAATAAAGATATTTATTAAGTATGTTTATTAATTTGAATAGGCATAAAGATAAAAAAATTTAAACAAAATTGTGAATCTTTTATTCTTCTATAGGAATGTGAGATCTGGACAATAACTAATTTATTAGCTTCAAAACTACATAGATTTATCAACAAATATCTTCGATGTTATTTTGGGTATGTGTTGATTGAAAGGAATATCAAATAAAAAATGTAAAAACTTATCAAATTAAAAATTAGTCAAAAATTGTACTATGTAGAAAAGAAATATTTCAAGGCAGACTGGAAACTATATGATTACTCACAGATGTAGAAGTACTGATTATAGGTGAAAAGCTTGAAAAACATTGAACTGAAAATAAATAGAGGACAGAAGAGTTTCACAAAAAAAAAAAGGTTGTCATATTATGCTCACAAATAAAAGTAATAATTAAAATAAGATTTTTACAAAATACTGATTCTTTTTTTTTTTTTTTTTTGCCTACTGATTAAATTATAAAGCATTAGCATAAAAAATATTGAAGACTTCTAGGAATTTTATATGAAAAATGTTTGACAGAATTTATAAAATATGATATAAAAGCAAAAATAACGCTTTTATAAACAATATTCAGAAAATAAATATGAAAAACGGAAATGGTTTCTTTTTTAAAAATAGGATAATCTAATTGCATAGATATTTTTTTTTTTTCAAACTATAAATAAGATGCAAGAATAAATTATTTTCTTGAACACAATTTTTTTTTTTGTTAAAATATAAAATTCCGACTCATTCAGCAAAATTTTTAGTTTTTCTATGAATAAAATATAACATAATTTTTAAAAATCTGTATATATGTTGTTAGAAATAATTATTTCATAGCACTTCATTATAGTACATTTAAAACTTAAATCACTTATTGCTAAATATATGAAATATAGTGTAAATATAAGTTTATTGATATTGGTTAAAATTACTTTACATCATTAATGGGTATTTAAACAATGTTTTCATTATTCAAAAATAATGAAAAAATTATATATAATTTCGTTAGTTGAAATAAAATAAAAAATATTATCAATGAAAGATAGATTATTAAAAAGAAATGTAGTTTAATATTCAACTTTCAAACAATAATGTAGAGAAACATTAAATTTAAAGCCATATTCTCTATTTTTTTTAAAATATGTATGCATAATAAAATAAATATATTCTTAAAACGTCATATTTTTAAAATATGTATGCCTAATAAAATTAATATATTCTTAAAACGTATCATTTTTTTCTTCCACCAATTGGTCAGTCAATTAATTAATTTCTTTTAAAAAATCTATGTAATGAAAAGAACATTTCCTATCTTTTTAGAAAATACATTTACATTTATATATTCTTTTTAAAAAAAACTTTTTTAAATATTGTCCCAATAAAAAAAATGATCAAATATAACAAATTTGATGTATGACTACTTTTCCCCGCCTGACATTCTTTTAAAACAACTGTGTATATATTGACAAAATAGGTATTAAATTTTCAATTTTTTTTATTTTAAATAAGAAATAAAAATCTATTCTTTTTTTTTTAATAATAATCAGTAATAAAATAACTTTTATATTTATTAATTATATCAAATCATTAAAGAATTTGTTGCTATGTAAAACAATATTTATAGAATATATATAAATTTAGAAAACACACAGACATTAATTGCAATAAATAATGAATATATGCTTAGAATCACCAGCGTTATCAATTACTGCTAAGTATATTCACTTGTAACTTATTTCAAGTGATGTATTTTATGTTTTAAATGTGGGTTATTGTTACTAAACATATCCACAATTTATATTGGATTTAACAAATTAAATAATGAAAACAATGTATGTAAAGAAAATATAGACAAATTGTAATTACACAATAATAATTAATAATAAAACAACACAGCTGTTGTTATTGACAGAGACAATGATATTTTATATAATATTAACAAATAAATAATATATAAATGCCTAATACTTTCGACCTAAGTCCTTATCAAAACAATAAACTCTATAAAAAAACTAATGGATAAAGATCAAAATCGCTATAACCTAAGACCTTATCAAGACAATAAACTCTATAAAAAACTACTGGATAAAGATCAAAATGGCTATAATGTAGACCAGGATGAACTAATAGGAAAACTAATCAATTTAAAATTTACTGCATAAGGAGTATTTTTGATTATATATTCTTTAATTTTACAATTTTTATCCTGCATCTCATGCATTAATATCTCAAAAGATTGTGGATAAAAAATATGCCTGGTGGAAGATTGATGAATAAAAAAACCATCTATTAATGCTTACTATAAGTGTGATGTGTTTCTTAAGATGGTATTTCATATTAGTCTTTGTTTCACAGATATGTACAGCATCACAACAGGGCATTGGCATAAAATATAATTCACTACATTACTCCTATTACCAATATTAGTACAAAATTTTGTATTATTTAAAATTTTGAGATTAGGTGCTGTTCTCCAAGCAATACAAAACTCCTGTGTAAATACCTTAATAACTGCACTTTGGTCAGATGGGATAAAAATCAGAGATATCCACAGTTTATCAGATCTTACAATATTCCTATTATACCATAATTTTTTATAAAATTTATCAACTAATGATAATAACATACACTTATTAAAACCTACTGGAATCAAATCCCAAACATAAAAATCTATATTGTCTTTACAATACACATTAATTGTGTGACAAAAAAGATTTAAAACCTGCCATTTTATGTTTAACCAATACATTACAACTTGGATGTGTATATAACCTCTAATAGAAATATGCATGATTAACATCTTATATGAAAATATACCATCCAAATATGACATCTGCATATCTAAATATTTAATTGAACAATTATTCTCATTCTTCATTGTTCATGACGAACCTTGTTTATTATGTAAATTATCAAAAACATTTTGTAACACAGATTGATATGCATGCATTAATACCATATCTACTATAAAGTATGCTTTGATTACCAATCACAATAGGCTGCACAATATATGGTTCAATACTATCCAAAAATAAACTACTTATAATCCCACTTATTGCCAAACCTATAGGCCAACCATTTTCCATTGAATAAGTTGTATCGCCATAACCAGCAGTAACACCATGAGTAGCAGTAATATCTTTACTAATTCAATTTAAGACATCCATTATAAATTTCATCTTATTCAAAGACATAGCATTAGTTCTTAATTTCTCCATCATAATTAAAATAGAAATTGA
Source organism: Epiperipatus broadwayi (assembly GCA_028023455.1). NCBI lineage: Eukaryota > Metazoa > Onychophora > Udeonychophora > Euonychophora > Peripatidae > Epiperipatus > Epiperipatus broadwayi. The sequence goes on from JAQFVV010012852.1 coordinate 315,210, forward strand.
TCAATACACAAAACCATAAAGCTTAGCAACATATAATGATGCCAATCTATAGCGAGATACCAGAATAGCTTTATTCAAAATTTTAACACATTCAAAAGATGATGATGCGGTGTATGTAACAAAACATACACTATTTGAAACCCAATTTGCAATAATTTTTGACAACTTTTGATAATATACTAATGTAAAATCAATCATCAATGCTAAAGGAGCATCAACTTTATGCATTTTAATATTGGCAAATATTCAACACATTATAACTGTAGATAAATATTCATAATAAGAGAAAAGTGATGAATAAATTTCAATATGTATTACTTCAATTTTAAGTACAAGATTGCAGAAAGGAACTTTTTTCTTTTTTAATGGAGAAAAAAATCAATGAAACATTATTGTAGTTTTCCAGTAGATATGGAGCATTTGTTTGGTGATTTTTAAAATGTAGCAAAATCAAAAGTATACAAAAAGTTTGACTTTTTGTTTCATAAAAAGAAGGATATTAAACATAAATCTAATTGTGAGCAAGTAATTAATATTTCTGATCATATAATTCTAAATAATGTTAATAATGTTTTATCACATGGCCCTGGATATGTTTTTTATAGGTGTAAGTATCCAAAAGTAAAATTAATAGCAGACATTGAATCTGTATATTATAATCATCCTAATAAGGAGGTTGTTATAAAATCTATTTCTCAGAGATCGAGTAATTTATAGGATGGTGTTAATTAAGGTAAGCAGCATATTATAATGGAAAAGACTTTTTTAAATAGCAATAATCTCATTTGTTCTAAAAAAAAACCCAAATCTAATACATTTGTGTTAATGAATAAAGGACATGTATGAACATAATAAGCTTCAGTTTCAAATTAATATGTTGAATTTTAAAAGACATAAAATTAATGGAAGACAAATTTGTTTCTAACATTTTGTGTCCAGTTGGTAAAACATTTATTTCAATCAAGGAATATCAATAGGTTTATCTATCTACATCTATAATACATCGTATATTTGCCTATACTAAAACACATAAAGTTAATGTTTCTTTAAAGTTGATGATTGATTTTACAGGAATATATTATCAAAAGTTGGCAAAAATGATTGCAAACTGTGTTTCAAATACTGTAGATTTTGATACATAAACTGTGTCATCAGCTTTTGAATATGTTAAAATTTTGGATAAAGCTATTGTGGTACCTGGATATAAATTGGCATCATTAGATGGTGCTGAGCTTTATGGTTCTGTGGATCGATCAGCATCTAATTTAATAATTATGGAGAAATTAAGAGCTAGTGATACGTCTTTGGATAAAATGAAATTTATAATGGATGTCTTAAATTGGATTAGTAAAGATATTACTGCTGCTCATGTTGCTAATAATTTATTCAATGAAAAATTATGGGTTTGGCAATAAGTGGGATTATAAGAAATTTATTTTTAGATAGTATTGAATAATGCATGTTACATGGTTGGTGATCAAAATATACTTTATTGTAGATATGTTGATGATGTATTAATATATGCATAGCAATCTGTAATATGAACTGTTTTTGATAATTTATATAATAAACCGAGTTTATCGTGGACAATGGAGAATGAAAATAATTGTTAATTAAATATTTAGATATGCAAATATCATATTTGGATGGTATATTTTTGTATAAAATGTTAATCAAGCATATTTCTATTAGAGATTATATACATCCAAGTTGTAATGTACTGGTTAGTCATAAAATGGTTGGTTTTAAATCTTTTTTATCACACAATCAATGTTTATTTTCATGTGAAGTGTACCATAAAATAGATTCTTATATATGGGATTTGGTCCAAGTCGGTTATAGTAAACATATGTTATTATCATCAGTTGATAATTTTTATAAAAATTACAGTATAATAGGAATATTATAAGATCTGATATACAATAGATGTCTTTGGCTTTTATTCAATCTGTCCAAAGTGCAGCTATTAAGATATTTACACAGGACATTAATACACACCCTTTATTATAAGATAGATTTTACCGATTTGTCCAAAAGGCTGGTGCCACGCATTGTGGTTTTTACTGGACAGCCATTGCTGATCCAGCCCTTCAGTAGCTAGTATCCTTTATCATCCCTTGTCCATTTTGCTACTATGTTACTATTCAATAGCTCAGACTGCATGACATCTATATAGTTGATTTTCACTTCATTTGTTTGTGGTTCATCATTGTCTGGATTTCTGGACAATATGTCTGCATGCTGAATTTCTTTTCTTATAGACCAGCTGGTAGTCATACCATGCCAATATATTTCTCCATCGAAGCATATGAAGGCTCAGATGATTGGGCACTAGCATGTCGTTTGATAGTATGCCTAATAATGGCTTATGATCGGTTACTATTTGGAAAGACTTGGTGTATATATACTGGTAAACTTTTCTTAAACCAACAATGATTATGATAAATGTAATATCTGTATTTAATGTTAAATATACAAGATGAAGTTATATATATATAGAGTTTGTGTAATAAAAAACTTTTTAAAAAATTTTGAATTTTTTTTAGAAAAATAATAAAAAATTTAATTCTACCCCCTCCCCCCATAAACATCTATGATAACTAGAAAAACAAATTAATTTATGTATGATTGATTAGATTTTGTTTTCGTTCTGTTTCTTTTTTTTTAATTCGGTAAAAATGAGATGAAAAAATAAATACAAATTGTTCATGTTAATTAAAAGTTTAAACTCTTATTATTTTGTTATTACAAACTTTCCTACCAATCTAGCGTGAACCGGCAGAAAACTTCTGCGGCCCAGCGCCGGTCCATGGACCAAGGGTTGAAGACCACTGATTTAAAACATGTGATGTGGACAAATAATTAAAAATTTTATGTATGGCAATCATAAAAAAAAAAGGCTCTTATGAACCAGATTACCGTTTTCTAACTGTAAAATATGACACTAAAAAAATATTTATTTGTGCAAATGTGTGATCATAATATTCCCTTGGCTGATTTGTAACCCTACACATATTTATCATTGTTATAGATTATTTAAATTATTTATTCCCCAAATATGATTCAAATAGTCTGCAAATATCATATATTATTTCTGAAAAATTCTGCTATTTTCCAAGATGAAAATATTTCAATTAATAAAAACTTAGTCAAAAACGGTTTAAAGAATATGAGAAGATTACACATATAGTAATTTGATTTGAAATACCTGATTTAAATATTATTATTCATCTATGAGCCTTTTCTTGAACAACAAATAGGTAATACCATCTTTCAACATCATCCAGAGATTTTGAGATTTTTGACTATCAAGAATGCTTAATAAGACAATATTCAAATGTTATATAACTTCATCTCACACAGAATATAATCAATTTTTAAAGGTAACAATGATTCTACATTTAATAATTTATTAATAGTGTACATTTAAACTTAGTTTTCCATTCAAAATTGTTATTCTTATCAAAGTAGCAACAATACATGAAAATTTAAAAAAATTATATTTTTATTGGATGGACTTTTAATCTTGTTCCTTAGTGTTTTTTAAAAATAACATTCCTCACTCAGCAGATACAAACAGGTTAAAATGTTGCTATAATATTATTGTTAATTACATATGGACAAACTTGGATAATATATATATTCATAGTATTATTTCTGGGAGCTTCCGTGTAATAAAAATATAATAGCTAAATAGTTGATGTTTCAGTACAATAACAAGTACTTTCCTCAGAGATTCTTCTTTCTCAAATCATAAAAAGGTATGTATTGAGATTTAAAATCATTATTTTTTCCTTGGTTATTTTAAAACTTCTCAACCAATAGAATTTTAAATCTAAACACACACATTCTTATGATTTGAGAAAGAAGAAGCTCTAAGGAAAGTATTTGAAACATCAGCTATTTAGCTTTTATATTTTTATTACATGGAAGCTCCTGGAAATAATACTATGAATTCATTTATCCGTAAAATATTAGAATTAATATATATACATGGCATTTAAAAAAAAAATCTAATTGATCCATTATTTTGATTCATAAGAACCTGAATAAAATAACCAATCAAAAAACAATGTTTAAAAAGTACTTTTATCCTTTAAAGGCAGATGAAATTGGCTGAAATTATGGTAAAAATTTAAATATTGGTCACTGATTAGTACATAAATTTTTAATACAAATAATAATAGTTACTAACTACAGTTGAAGTATTCTCATTATATATAGTTACCTTTCTCCTAGCTACAGAAAACAATTTGCCACATTCTTTACAATTTGTAGCATCTTTATCACTAGCCCAAGCAGCATCTTTTAATGTCCTTGTTACCTCCTTCATATCTTCCATTTTTAATTTAGATCTAATTAAAAAAAAAAAAATGCAAAATAAATTTGGGATACTCCTCTGCAAATAAATTTTATAAAATAATAAACAATTATGTACCAATTGTACAACTAAACATTTATATATGTATGCATGAATCCAAATAAGATTTCACTTAAAATAATTCCAGAGAATAAAAACTATTTTCTATCACAATCCAATAATTTTTAATCGTCTTTAAAAATATAAAATTACAGAAAAATAATAAAAATATATTAATTAATTTTATTAAATTTTAAATAACTGTTTTAATGCAGTATAAATAAACAAAAATATAAATATTTTGATATTTATAACAATAATAATAACAACAAATGAAATTATATTTTTAAAAAGTTATGAAAAATAGAATTATTTTTTTATAGATAGACAACTTCCATATTTCTCCAATTTCTTTTATTTTTTTATTTCATAAATAATTTCATATAAATAAAGATACAATAAAAGACAAATAACTCCGTGCTGAACCAGTACTCATCAGTTGGGCCAGGTCATCAACTCTCATGTATATCTTTATTACATGAAGAGCATTTATGTAGAACAAATTGTCTCGTTTTTATTTTCAAGCGTCAATTTACTCCACTCCCAACTTTTACGTATCAATTTTTTGATAAACACGTAAAAAAAAAAAAAAAATAGAATTACATATAAATTTGGAAAACAATATGATTTATTATTTTTAATTATAAATTATTTGATAAACCAATACATAGTATGAAACATGACTGTAATTTTTAATGAAAAATATTTCAATAATTAATTCTTCAATTTTATTCATATTACTTCATCAAAAAAAGAATTACAAAATAAACAAAAAAAAAATTTCAACTTAAACCATATCCAAATTAGTGTATAAGAAGATTACATAATTATAGTAATAATTTAATAAAAATTACAAAATGTATTGGATCTTATTTTAAGCAACAGCTTTATATTACTATATATCGCTGCTTATTCATTTACACCTTTATCCCACTTAGTGAGGGCAATTGGTCTCCCAGAGCTCATCATTAAGCAGGAATATTGCATAAAGAACAAGTAGTTATAATGGTTTCCTACATGAAAAAAAATTGTCTAGTTCCACCTAGTTGTAAACAAACAATTTAATTCAACATATATATATAATAGTAATTTAAAAAAGCCTTAATGTACATCATAAACTTGTGTAAACTATGCTATGGGTATTATGCAAGTATGCACTTAAAATATGTATGATAATGCAACAAATCTATGTTAAAAACCCTTATCTTAAAAGTTATTCTTGCCGATAATCCATTCATCAATCATAATAATCATGAATTGCTTATTCTAAGGTCCATTGTTGTCTTCTAAATCTTTTAATGATATTGGGTTTTTTTTTTTTTGAGAACTGCACTAGTTGGCTGAGAATTTAGAGAAAAGGTTTAGAATGATTGACATGCCTGTTCGATTTTTTTTTTTTATATAGGATGCTGTGATTTCATGATTTTGGAAAGTTTCAACATACCTATAATGGTTTGAGTACTTGGTTCTATTTTGTTTTGGTTTTTAAAAATAGGAGTGATGGTAAATGTGAATAGATCCATAGAAGAACAGATATCATGAGTTTCTTCTCCTGTTTTCAGTTGACTTAAGATATCTTCTGTTTCCAAGTTCAGAGATTTTCTTAATTTTTTCATGGTCATATTAGTTGCAGCCATGATTCTAATTGAAAATGTGATCAGAATAAGTAGAAAACAAGTTTTTCAACTGTCCAAAAGTATAGCAAAATGGATAAGAAAGTGAAAGCAAACTAACAATTAATTTTTTTGTGTTTTCACGTGCAAATGTTTCTCATTGTGCTGGGAAAAATCCACACTGAAGTTTTATTTTTTTCTTCAAATTTCTACTACTACATTATATTACTTGCATGAAATTATTTAGAATTTTTAAAAAATGTTTAAAACTTATTTAATTGATCACAAAGATTTGTTATTTGTCTTGCGTTGTTAGCCGAGAGGTATCGCAGCCGCCATGCAAGCAAGTAGTTGGTTGCAGACAATTGTGGGTTCGCGTCCCGGCCGATGCTAAGACATATGAAAAAAAAAAAAGATTTGTTATTTATCATTAGTGTAAAAGTAGCAAAATCAGCATACTGCATAGTGTCAAAACTACTTTAAAAAAATTCTGACACATTAAAAAAGAAAAAAAAAGTTATGTAATGCATTTAAGTTTGCACATTGTAGTCAATATTTAAGGCTTTTTTATATATAATATGTACTATGCAGATCTACAAATATGTATGCTAGCTGTGAAATTTTTTTTTTGCCATGAGATGTCACATTTTATCAAGTGTGAAAACATGTTCTTTGAAATGACTTATACAATGTGGTTATTGTATATCATTGTCCTAAATGAAACACATTTTTCGGGCTTTGTAATCATTAACAATGAAAATCTTTACTTTGGCTATATCATTAATGAACTGGGTGTCTTGAAAAGATGTTGAATAAAAATTAAATAAAATATTGTACAGAACATTCATTAATTACTTCATTGAAAGCAATCAACGCTTACCAGACTAATATTAATAACAATCAACAATTTCAATTTGTTGTCAAGGCAATGATTATATAGACATTTAAGATTGCAACTTGAGCACAGAGAGTGAAATTATGGATACAAAAAAAATTAAATAAACCATTAAAGTGGTAAAAACCTGTTCTGTAAGCAAACTAACAAGTAGTCAATTATAACTTTCAAACTGCACTCCAACAATAATTATTTAAATTATAAATCTAATAGTGCTGAAGGATAGATAGGTCAATTCATTAAAAGCAGTTAACACTTAAACCAGACCAATATCAATAACAATCTCAATCTATTGTCAAAGCAATCTCTTTTTAACAGATTGAGATTGTTGATTGTTATTGATATTGGTTTAAGTGTTAATAGCTTTCAATGAATTAACATTTATTGACAGATCTAGCCTTGAGGACTATTAGATTTATAATTTAAATAATTATTATCTTGGAGTGCAGTTTCAAAGTTATAATTGCAGTTAGAAAAAGTTATAACTGACTATTTGTTAGTCTACTTACAGAACAGGTTATATTTACCTGTTCAATGAAGTTTATTGAAACTTATTTTTATTAATAATTTCTCTCTGTGATATTACTTCAAAAAAGTTAATTAATTACAAAAAAAAATACATTTAAGTCCATTAACTATTTACATTTATTGGTAATTTTTTTTTTACTAAATGGTAAAAAATTCAGAATAAGTTGTTTTTTATAAGCTTTTTCAAAAATTAGATTAACATAAAAATAACTGTTTCATGAAAATTCTCTCTTTACATATTAACTCATTTAAACTCCAACTTGTTCCACTTTTATTTGAAAGATCCTAGTGATAATTTTGGACATATTGCTCTTTTTGTATTGGATAATATTGATTATTCATAAAAATAAAAACGAATTTTAGTTGAAACATCATAAAAGAATGAAAGTATGTCTTAAAATTCAAATTGTTATTATTAAAGTTTCACAATAAATTTCTTTATCAATGTTTATAAAAGTAATTTTTGTTAGCCAATAAAAGCAACTTTTGCTTTATTATAATTATGTAACTTCTTAAAAACAAATATTTTCAAATAAAATCAAATTATAATCATGTAGGTTTTTGGGGACTTGCGTATTAGTTCTGCAATGGGGAGCATATATTAGACCTGCTGTGCCATTTCATATTCATATCAATCCACTGATAATGTTCTAATCTTGTGATCTGACCAAAATAATGTACATGATATTTTCACAAGATTTGTAACATAGATCTTGTAGATGATATTTTCACAATTTACAAAGTTATCAGCAGGTTAAATAAGTGGACTTTCACACAAAAAATATAAAATAAGGAGTGGAATTAAATATGACTTTCACATGAAAAGGTATAAAATTTATATCAATAGTAAATGGAATGAAATTTAAATTTATAACAATAAGAAAAATATATGAATTTGAGCAAGAAATTGATATTAAAAAAATATTTAAAAAAATAGTGATTTGCCATACAGAAATATATATGACTTTCACTTGAAAAAGTCTAAAATATATAATAATAGTAAATCAATATTAAAAAGAACATTAAAAAAAATATTGAGAAATATATACAACTTTCACATGAAAAACTATAAAATTTATAATAATACTAAAGACATGAATTTCACAAAAGAAAGCAATCATAAAAAGTACATTTTTAACAAGAGTTTAAAAAAATGTATATTAATTTGCCATACAGAAAAATGTATATGACAGAAAAAATATAAAATATGATGCAGAATATAAATTTATAACAATACTAAAGATCTGAATTTGACCAAGAAATCAATATTAAGCACTAAAATTATAAATAATACTCTATTTCAAGTGGATCAAATTTTTCGGCCCCAAAATTATGTAAAATACAAAATGCCATTATGCAAGTCCCAAATGTTACTTTAAATACAGACAAAAAAATCACTAAATTACAAAAATCGCCTAAAATACTATTTAAAAAAACCCAAAATATACACATATGCTATTTTACCATCCAATATATAACAGGAATTGTCATGTTGAAACAAGAAATTTGTCATTTACTTTTTTGAACAAAAATGTATCTCTCAAAATGGAGTTTTATTGAATACATGATTGTGCAGTATATCGCCTGAATGGGATTTCTCACAGAAATGGTAATAAACAAATGTATTTTTTAAAAAACAACAATAAAAAATTCACAACATAAAGAAATATAAATTAAAAAACTTTTATTAACTTTTCATTCTGGCAGAAATTTTTTTTTTATGTCATTCAGTATGCAAATGAATGCATCATAATTTTTGTGAAATTTGCATCACATAAATTTGGCCAGGTATGAGTCAAGGTGTTGCCTTGATGTCCCTCACTGCTACTTATTTCACCATTTTGCAGAACCTCATAGTCTTTCAATGTTTTGTGTGTGAACCTGTTTTTGGGTTCATGAAGTTATATCTGTGGTTCACACAAAAGTGCTCGTAACTGGCATTTCTCAATTCACCACTTTTGTAGGCCTTCCAGCAAGTGCTCGTAACTGGCATTTCTCAATTCACCACTTTTGTAGGCCTTCCAGCAAGTGCTCGTAACTGGCATTTCTCAATTCACCACTTTTGTAGGCCTTCCAGCAGTCCAAATATATAGTGGAACCCTCTTCTACATTATGTATGATGGCTTCCGTCAGAGCTGCCAATATTCTATCTTTAATTGTAATAATAAAACATTCTTTTTTCCCCTACACAAGCCATCAAATATCAAGTGTTCAAGAAGAATTTGGTTGGATTGATTTTTCCTTCTTGAAAAACGGCTCTCATTAATTTCAATGATTTTGGTAGGCCCTCCAATTTTATGTTTCTTGTTGTAGCACAGCCATGGTGCAAACTTCCCATGTATAATTGTTCCAATCAATGATAGTTTTATCTGCTAAGTCAAGCTCTATTTTCCCCATTCTATAGAACTTAATTTGTGAGCCCAATTGTAAATGAAGTGGATCACCATTAGAAATGATATTCTAGAACCTTCCAACCATGTTCCCTTATGAATGACAATTTTACTGTTGCAACCTTGAATGTTACAATGCCACTGCTTGTCCAAGGTGTGAACATAAAAATTCATACTATGTCCATTTGGACACATTTTTATTGATGGCAGGATTCATTGTTCTTAAAAATATAGTATGACATTCATTTTAGTAGTCAGCAGCTTCCAAATTGTCATCATTTTATATTGTTTACAAATAAAAAAAAAAAACAATTAATTAGGAAATTAAGAAAAGAAAATCAAAAGAAAAAAAGGAAAACTATGTATATTACTTAAAATAAAATGAACTGGAGTAACTCAGAAGTAGAAATAATATAGAAATACTTGGATGAAGCAAAAACACAATTGTAATCAAAAACGCAATTGAAGCAAAAATGCAATTGAAATGAAGCTGTTGTCAGAAAGAAATCGGGACAATAACTGAAAATGTCAACATATCAAAAAAAAAAACCCACATTTTGATAAAGAGAAACACATTTTCATACAAGATCGGATAACATCGCAGGGTTTAATTCCCTTAAATTTGACATGATCGCAAGATTACACATTATTGCAGATGTGAAAAAACATATCATCTCTCCTATGTTGCAGGACTAATATCTAAGCACCATTTTTTTTTATATTTAAAATAAATATTTTATAAATATGTTGCATAAATAATCATAAAAATATAAATTACTGAGTTATAATTTTTCTTTCAGAAATACTAATAAATGTTGTGAAATGCCTGGGGCCAAATCTAACAACCAGTGATGCTGTCTGATTCTTTGCATTGTGATACAACCAATCAGGGAATTGTCAGCTTGTTTTCATATTCAAATTTAAATGATATTTGTACAAAGGCTGAATGATACTGATATTTTCAGGCTTTTTTAAAAAAAGCTAATAGTTTTATTTATCATTTCTGTGCAAAAAAAATGTCTATAATAAATTAAAAATTATACATAATTTCAAAATAGTGAAAAAAAAAAAGCCAAAAGTGAAGTAGTACCATCAGAATGATCTAAATGTCTTAAAATTTACAAAAAAAAGTCACTGACTTTCCTTAAACATAAATATTTAGCATAGAAATGTATTCAGAATAAATAATGAATTAACTGACATGATTTTTTAATAATTCAATTTTTTAATAAAAATGAAATGTATTTTGAGAACATATTTCTATATAAAATTAAGATTATGTAATCTTGTGCTAACATTAAAACTGTCATCACATTTATTTAAAATAAACATTTAATATAGAATCACAAATATTTAGAATTGTGAATATGTTCATATTACACACTTATGGATAAATTACAATTCATCATAACAGAGTCTGCTAATAACATGACATTATTTGTCCAAATTATGTTACATCAAGTGACTGAAGTAATATTACATGAACATTAAAAAATATAATTTAATTTTTTAAAATTAAATTTTAATGTAGAAAATTACAAATTTCAGGTTTTTTTCTAATCTTGACTGATATAATAATGTAGCATAAGATAAAAGTTGTGGTTACATAAAATTTATTTCATTTATTATTAAAAGTAAACTTTCAGCATAGAATCATAATTTCTTTGATTTTTGGATTATGCAGAAAAACTGTCAGCTTAGAGATTTGTTTTTTTATTTTTATTTTTATAAAAATGTATTATGGATAGAAAATAGAGCACTTGCTTTTCATTTTCTGACACTGTATCTGCTAAAGATTATCAATTAGAAGTTGCCACAATATTTATTCTTTTTTTTTTTTTTTAGTACAGAACTGTAATTTTTTTTTCTTTTAGGTTATATAGACATTTAGAATTTTATTCAGCTTTAGATTTAATTTCTTATAAAATATATTACAGAATAATTCTTATATGATTTGCCCTTTTTATTTTTTTGATGTCAGATAAAAAAAAAATAGCAATCTGACATTAAAAAATTATCATATTTTCTTTGTTTCATTTTTCAAGTTAATAGAAATAAATTTTTAACATAGGATTGCAAATTTTTGTTTTTATATGTCATGTATAGTTGAGAATATATGCATATTACATGATTTATACAGCATTCAGATGTTAATCTGATATTTTAACTTAGTTTTTCATTAATCTATGCATTATGAAAATTGATAGATTGAGAATATTTTTACAAAGCGATGGTAGATAATTTAAAAGAAATTTAGAAAATAGAAAGTTTAAATTCATTCTGTTCAAATTAATGGTGATATACTTCTACACAATCATTTTACATATTTTTATAATTATTTATTACTCAGTCTAACTTTGACAATACAGTTATAGGGTATTAGTTCTTTACTGTTGTAAAGAGTAGGATTGAATTTTGAACAATTATAATCGTTCTCTTTGAAAAAAAAATGCAATATTAACAGGGACTTTTTAAATGCTGCTTAATAATAATAATAACAACAACAACAACAACCATTTACAAATGAGTATGGTGATTCTAACTCAAAAAAAAAAAAAACTACTCTAGAAGTGGTTTGTGATGACTATACAAATTAATCTATTAATCACAATTGCATATACATATAGAAAAAATGCTAGTCCATCTTTTTTGTTTACTTGATATTTTATGATAATGTCCCCAATGTATTCTATCTTCTGCCATATCCTTCCAATAAAAAAAAATTTGACATTGCACTTCTTTTGGAATATCTTTAAGATAATCTTTATAATGTACATGGGAACTACCTCTTCCATAAAAACTATAAAGTTTACCATAAAACATTTTTATAGGAAGTCTTGCATTTGCATGACAATGGGAAAGCTTGCATTTGCATAGCAGGAAAAATTATGTAAATAGTGCTTATTGATGCGATAGCACCACAATGAGTCTCTGGTAACTATTCATCTATGACTAGAAACAATAAATTCAACAAAATTCTTGAAAATACTTTTAAAGTAATGGATAACAGAGATCTTCTATGATAATTACTGAAATCTTGTTTATTCCATTTGTTTTTAAAAATTCAAACAAAATCATTCTTATGATGGAGTGGCACAACTTCATGGGTCCATGTATTCTTTAAAAATTCAAATAGTTTATCCAAACTGCCGAATCTGATTTTTATTCATACAGAATAGTGATTTTTACAACGAATGCTTTCAACTGCATACTCGCATTGTAATGGTTAGATTTGTACATTCACCTAACAAAATCCAAAGTCCAGGCAAAATATACCAAAGGTGATCAAAATGAGAAAGTGAGATCTTAAATCCAACTAAACTTCAACTCATTTACCAGTATTCCATGATTTAACAACTTATGAATGACATTCCTGGAGTTACACATGGGTCTCAATTTCTTCTGCGAGCTAGCTCCGAACAGTCACGAGACTCAAAGTAACTTAGCAATTTAACTAAAGGTTTAAAATAAACTACTTAACACCCTAATTACTTAACTAAATTATGCATATCATACATATAAAAATATAAAAAGCAGAATTCAGATTTGGATTGCAAATAAACAGACATGAAATAGATTTATAATCTAAATAAGTTTATTAAAAATAATTAATAAATCAAATCAAAACACAATGGTATTAATTTTAGGGTGTATATCTAAATTAATGCACACAGGCATTACATAAAGGATGAGACTATTATTAATACATCAATCTCATCTTTAACATAAAAAATTAGATATGCAGGAGTGTTTGTGCACTTATTAAAGTCATGCCTATCACATTTAATTTGCCAAATCTATTTTTTTCTTGGTTTGCTAATGTTACAAGTTTACAATCTAGCTGAGAGAATTATTCAATACAGCACTAAGATGGCTATTATACTAGCAAGTTGAGTAATTTAATAAGCTCAAGACAATACAAATTCTATTTGGTAACCCAGATTAAAGTTTTAGCATAATGCTGAAAAGGTAATTATCAAGAAGGAAAAAATTGGTTACTTTTAGACATGCATATATATACTATGGTGCTAAATACAATACAAAAATAATATCATGGTGTGAGTCACGGGGCTTCAGCATTGAATGTTCAGTGCCCTAAGATCGGATGGCTTGCTACTATAATAACATATTTAGTTCAGGGAAATCGGACAGACTTAAACATGGTCTGGACCTTCATGTTCCAGTTCTAGAAAAATGTCATACCGAACTGTGTGGATGGCAGCAGTTGCCATTGCAAACCCGTCAGAAAAATAGCAAGACGTTAATGTACCAATGTGTACTTAGTAAGATCACACAACACATAAGAAAATACAAATATGTATATATATATAATTAATTAATTGCACCTATTCAGATAGTTTCTGTCTGCTAAAGTAACTTAATCTGGTTCTTAGACTAGCATATTCATCATGCTAACTGAAAGGGGCTAACTAAATTAGTAATCTAGTTAATATACTGAATCTGCATATATATATATATATATATTGAAGCAGTCAATCTTAGCTTAAGATTGAGCTTCATGTTTCCATCTACTAACCTATGTTTAAATCCCTATTTCCCATCCCGCTCCTTTTGTCATGTGTGCGCGCCTAAATTATAAAATTTAATGCTTCAATAACGTTTTAAAATTATTATTAATTATTAGTTCTTTTTTATTAAAGTATTATAGATGCTGCTCAAATATATATATATAGGAGCAAAACTTACTAACAAAATATTGATGTTTTTAAATATTTATTATATGTCATTTTTAACTTTTTCTTTTTAAATTGCTTGTTTTTCTATTAAACTGTATATTTATTATAAAATCCAATATGGAAGATGTGACTGTTGTTAATTGTCCAAAAATAATTAAAGGGAGGTATTTTTTAATTAAAGTTTTACTTAAAATAAATGGGATTAAGTAGATTAAAGATTTTCTTTTGTATAAAACAGTTTATTTTTGGACATTATCTTACAATTGCATCTTTCAAAAACAACTAACTAATTAATGATAAGCATTCCAGAAATACCTGCGCAAGGGTATAAATAATGGCTGGATTTTTAAAGCAGGAGGAGATTAGCTACTATTCAGAGAAGTGATTGCTACTAGACCCTATGCTGTTTTGAAATCTAAAAATGATCTAGTAAAAGCTTTTCCAGACCCTTGTGGGTCATCTTCCACGGCCATAATTTTCTGCTACCCTAAAGTAAAGTAAAGGCCCGATGGAGAACTTTAAAAATGCTAATAAAGAAGCTTGCTGTCACCAAGAATTCATTTTGGATCCTCAATTTTCCATGCATGAGCCGTACTTTGAAAATAGACTTATTAAATTTGCGCAAGGTAACTTTTATGCTACTATTTGAAAATGAATCTAGCCTCATTAATCTCAAATCCTGCTATCAAGATTTCTAATGTATTGTTCAATTTTCTATCTTTTACATTAATATGTAAATGTAATTTGCTCTTAAATGATTTTATAAATCTAATTTTCTCTCATATGCTCTAACGTTCTTTAACTTTGGTGCGGTCATTTATTTATATGTATTTATTATTTGATTTATATATCTGTTATTGATATGCCAATTTCAAACAACCTGGCGAGCTTAATTTCTAAAAATCTTTTTCTTTCATTTTTTTTTCTAAACCTTCATGTAAAGGATATTAACGTCCTCTTAAAATATAAATATAATGCATTATAAATTAATATGTTCACCAGTTTGTTTTTACAAACCAACATTTTATGTTGGTTTATTATAAAAATATATTTGTTTAACTCTGGATTTTAATGCTCTGAAACAATTATTTTATAATTATTTATTAAATTCTGAAAGGGTGACTTATAATTTGTTTCCTATATAACTGCTAATCTTACTTCATTTTTCATACTCTTAAAGTGTCAAATATAGTATTTAAATATTCCAGTTATTATAAAAATCAAGAAGGTGGGATTGAATTATTTTAAACATCAGAAAAAGGATGCGGGTAAATCTTAATGTTTCTTTAACTAAATCAAATCTTAATGTATATTTTATTAATTTGAAATCTAAATCTTAATGTTTCTTTTGCTATATAAAATCTTCAAGTATATTTTAAGTAAATGAAATGTAAATCTCTCTATATATATTATAACTGCATAGCGTATTATTTGTCTAAATTATAGTACTCAAACAAGGATCATTTATTTTAAAGCAGTAAAATTTATTCAATGTTGTTAGTGACATTTATCATTCGTACTGTGTTTCTGTCATTTAGCCTATCTTCGTATATATATATTACGTGCTTCTAATCTGGGGGTTGCAACAAGTTCGAACCCATAGATTTCTTTTTGTATCTTGTTCCATAGCTAGTTGAGCTATCTGGAACCCCATTTATTCCGTATAAAATGCCTCTGGCGGTGATCCCGTAAGTTTGGCACACGCTATGCATATTCTTTCGTATAAAAAGGCCACTGGCGGTGACCCCTAAGTCTGGCACACGCTATGCCCATCCATTTCTTCGTATAAAAAGGCCTCTGGCGGTGATCCCTAAGTTTGGCACACGCTATGCCCATCCATTTCGTTTTTCATCCAGAAGCACGACCTTTTCCTCTTAGTTATTTTTAGGCTATTATGACAGCACCGCAAACTTCTTCGTATTATTATTTCTTTTGCTTCATGACCCAGTTTTAATGCTCTAATATTAAAATTAAGCTTTGCTTAAAAGATATATATAAATGCCAATTACTTCTATTTATTAATTAAGTTTATTTCAATCATATACAATCTCACCATCGTGATTTATATATCTATATTTAAGAGTATCTATATGCCTTGGGAAAAATAAAGCGTTCGTCATACTATTGTTATTATAATTTTCATTAAATATTTTATCATAGATTCGAATATAATCTTTCAAATGTATTTTGTTTATTTTCACAACCTCAATGACATGAGAATAGTTTATATCATATGTATAATGAATCTCAGAATGCTCCCCTAAATAATGTTAGTCACCATGTTTCAGAACCGTAATCCAAAGCGTTGATGGCAGTATTATGTAATTCTTTCTAATATTCGATTGGCATTTTAATATTAGACCCACCAAAAATGTTTTTATTTGTAATATATTGTTTAGCTAATAAAGAGCATATGAGAAATAATAGTGTGAATGACACTATGTAATCCTCTATCACTTGGTACACAGCTTGCTCATTCACGCACACACTAATGTATATAATTAATTTATAAATGTATAATAATTTATCAGTATATTAAATTATATTTTATTGTCTAACTTATTTGAGTAGTTCGAATTCCTTTTTCTCCACTTCCACATATCACAGCCATGCTTATGTATATTTTAATATAGTCATAGTTAATAGATGTCTCATTGTTTTGCTCAGCTTTGCTAGTCAGCCAGATTAAGATTAATTCTTATGTGCCATCATTATTATGATATTCATTAGGTGTTTGATCTGGGGCTTAGAGAGTGGGTTCAAATCCAGGCTGGTTCCTGACCTAAATCTTGGGCTTGACTGGGTTTGAAGTACATTTTGTGAGTTCCAGCTCATGTTAGATGGATAAACATATTTTGACTGGCACAATATATATATATTCTTAATTAAGGAGGGAAAAGTATATTTAGAAGGCCTTAACAACATTAACAAAATACACTTTTAATATAATCCTAAGCTAGACTAATACTTCGAACGAACAAATAAAATCATAAATCATAATATCTGACTAAGCAAACCTTAACAAAATATAATGCAATTATAAAACAAATAAAATAATGATAACAACAAGCACATAGCAATCAGTCATTATCTACCAATATAGGATTTTGAAACAGCAATTCAATATGTGAAATTGCACACTTTACATAAAATAATTAAAACAATAAATATAGGCATGACTGCAGTTTTAAAAAATTTAAGTAATAACTGATTGCAGTTATTTATAGATTAAAAAAATGAAGTTACATTATTCAAGCAAGTTTTACATAGTTTTAATTTATAAATGATTTAATTTAATAGTTTTAAGAAATAATATTGAATGTTCATTATATTAAATAAGCTAACTTAATATTAAAATTACAGATTTAAAGATTAATTTATAGAGCTCTGCGATCTCGAAGAAATATTAACGATCTTCTTTCAACAGCTTGGACTTCAGGAACATGAGGGTAGACATAGTGGTACTCTTCTCTGGATAGGTTGCATTCTTATGGGGTCTTCTTTTCAACAGCAAGCTGTGGCTAGAAACTTCCCATCTCAGTGATGATGATTACACACCATTGTGGCACATAGAATGGAGTTGGACTGATCATTTTCATGCAGGAAAAACAGCAAATGTACAGCCACCCTACTCAATCATTTTAAAATTCAAACTGGCTTGGGTTCTGGTGGCAACACGTATTAATTTTACAGAAGCTCTTGAATGTCAAAATATTGAGTATTTATATGGTTTTGAACTCCTATATTATTTTTGTCACAAGATGGATTCACAATTGGTAAATCCATTAGCACTTGTTTACTCTTTTAATTTTAATTTGCAAAACTGTCTTAACTATTGTTTAAATTTTAAACCAAGTACTTTTCATTTGACTTAGCCACCTCAATTCCCTGAAGACCTTGCAATAGTGCCCGTTCAGTGAATTTTGTTATTTACAAAGTTACATTTTTAAATATAAGGGATTTGAACTCAGATTTTCAAGCCCCTTCACTATTCATACTATCTCATACTACCGATACACATGACCACACGCATGTAGAAAAGATAAATAATCACCAATATTTGTACTTCATGCTAAACCAGCACTATTTAGTTGGTCCAGATTACCAGCTCCCATACATATATATATATATAATCAGTGCTTAGTTTATATTGAAATAGCAAATCCTTACACTTTTGGAAATATTATTGTGAAAATAAAATTTAGAAACCTAGCCCAGCCGCTATTTTAAAAAAGTTGTGTGGTGGCATGATTCTTATTTACTACAACTTAATTTTAATTTTAGAAATATTAGCAAATCTTTCAATAAGATTCGGCTATATATGTATCATGATTCTATGTGGATTTCATACATATATATGCGATTTTTAATGTGAACTAATAAATTGACTAAATAAATCGATAATCTAAAAGATCTAAATTTTAAATACATGATATACTGTAATATATGTATAAACTGATGATATTACAGTCTTTTATTCACATATATATGCGTGAGGATACATATATAGCTATGTTGACACTTATATACATGCAGTCATAGGGTTCAAAGCTAGCACAGATGGAGCTGTGGGGAAAACAGGTGAAACATATATTAAGTCAGAAATATACTCAAAACATATTAAGTCAGGAATATACTGTTTCAGCGTATTTACTATATTTCCAGTCGTGGGGAGGAGATATTCATTTCATCTGAATTCTCCAAATCAGTTAAATTTGGCGCATTTTATATTATTTTTCCAGTCGTACGAAAAATCTTTTGTCTGACTGCACCAAATCTGTTGAATTTGGCCTATTTTATACTATTTTTCCAGTTATAAGAAAAATTTTCCTTTTGTCTGATTGCTTACATCTATTGTGTTTTGCTGAATTGCAGATTTCAGATCCAAAACAACAATAATATCAAAAAAAATATGAACACTCACAAAGTTAATAGGTATAATTTATTAGAACAAATACACATACATGCCATACCATTAATAAATACAATTTCACATATAGCTTAAGCAATAATGAGCTGGGAAAATCCGAATGAATGGACTCACTTCCAGTTGTATATATTAGCTTGCTTTTCATGAGTTCTAGTCAAGACTCTTCCGGCTGTACTGGACAGCTTGTCTCAAGTCAGCCATAGTTGTAGAAGCTTCCAGTCTTATCGTGGACTTGCCTCAAGGCATAGACATATCGGTAATGACTATAATAGAAACATATTTGCAGTTGAAAGTGGTTTCAATTGAGAGCATGTCCAGTCATTCAGGTTAGACAGACATTATCTCTCTTTCTCTGGTTTGCCTCCAAAAAGACTATTTATTGCCAGATCCCCTACATTATTGGCAGCAATCGAATTCAGAGAGCACCATTTCCTATTGGTCCATATTAACCAGTGGTAGGATTTTATACATATGTTTACACATTAGCCATGCATATGTTTTACCCTTTGGCTCTGTTTATATATTGGTTATCCACATGTTTATACACTGGTTAACAGCAATGAGTGTTCGATCTAATCAGATAAGGAAGGCATCTGGACTAGTCACTTCTGAAGGCAAGATCTAATATGATACTAATATATCAACATCATATTTTAAAACTGTCTAGGTATTTCATCAGAATCTGCAATATTTTCATATTTAAAATTACAAAGAAGTGTTTTGACTTCAAAGTTTGATATCTACCCAAACTTAAATGAGTTGATAAAATAGATATATCATTAGAAGTGATCATCTCAATTCTTGTATCATTTTTGAAAAAGATGATCAGAATACTCCTTCCATTTGTTCAATACATCATTATTATTATTATTATATAAAAATGGTCCACTGTTGGATTTAATAGGATTGTGATACAGTTTCTCAAGCCCATGTGTTGCTTTCAATACATAAAAAAATCTAAAACTGAATACAATTAGAAAATATCTGTATTATCTTTGCAACCTTTGTTTGAATGTCTTCCTCCAGATCTTTATATTTATTATGAAGTTCCACATTTAATCTATTATCCTGACAAGCAGAACAAACATCCTAGAAATTTTCTTTTAATCAAATCACTAGTAATAAGATCATTGCCATATGATTCTTGTTTTTAGTAAATTCAAGAGTAAATTTAATATATCCATAACACACTCCATAGAAAAATTCCATGCTTCAGTAATATGAGTTTGAAAAACCCAAAATTTAGTACATAAATTCTTCTAAAAAATGAACATTGATTTTCTTGAGAATACAGTTAGAATAATATCTATTTTTTAATGCAACTATCATTTCAATCTTGTTAATCTATGATCTATCCAATAACTTGATTTTGTGAAATTTTCTTATACTATGACTCCTAATTATAATGTAACCTATTAAATGCCACTGTTTGAATTTATATGCATCCCTATTCTTTTATTACAGGTTTTCAATTCACATGTAATGTAAAAATTCTGTAATAACAAACCATTTAAATTTACAGCACCAGCTCCATTATTTTTTTGGCCAAAATCTACTATTTGTCCAACATGTGCATTAAATTCTTTAAAAAGAAAATAACAAAGCTTTCCTTCTCTAAATTCTCTAAGACTGTAACATAAGTACTAATAGAAAGAGCACTAGTACTATTGTGTAAGGGAAATTTTAACACCATTAGCCTTTCACTGATATAACAAGAAATTCTAATGATAGAAGATATTAAATTAGACTTTACAGCAAATTTATTCTCCTTTCACTAACTGTCTTGCCTTTCCAAAAAATCTTATATCCATCCATATATTCTTTTAAATTTCTTTCCTTTGAAAGATGAATTTAGTAAGAGCAATTATAATGACTAAATCTTGATAGCTTTTTATTGAGTGCAGTCTTTCTGTTCTGGTTATAAAAGAATTTACATCAAATAAAATTCAAATATTCTATGTATCTATACTTTATAATACTTATCAAGTTCAAAATAAAATTGAAATTCATATAATATTACAATACTAGCCAAAAAAAAACAAAATTTTATTAAAATTTCTCCCACAACCATGGTTTCATCTATTAACAAGTAGACCATTTCAAGTTAAATGAATTTCTATTTTTATTTATAATTAATATAACATTAGGCAGTATTTAATTTTTATCAAATTTAGTACTACTACTACTACTACTACTACTACTACTATTATTATTATTATTATTATTATTATTATTATTATTATTATTTCTACTGCTGAAATAAATAATTGACTAGGCTTGACAACCTAGCCAGAATGAGTGAGACAGATCATTTTTAATGCATATTTTCTAGACCTTCCACTTCTGCAGAAAGTAAAAAAATTCCTGTATAGGGCTGCCTAAACATGCAATATTTGCCAGCCAAAACTCCTGATTCACTGAAATCCAATTCCAAACAAACTCATTAGTGATTGTATTGCATCTAACAAAAGATCACAACTAAAAACTGCCAGCCTATTAAATGAATTCTTGAGAGCTTAAGCTAAAAAATAAAAAGAGAATTGGGGTCAGAAAAGCTGTGTGTGTGCAGTTAAAAATTGGAAATATTATTGCACGAGCATGCAATCCCATTATCATAATTAGGATGGCATGAAAAACTAAGACTACCAAGACTTACAATAATCTAAGTGAGTGAAAAAGGATGAGGCAGACAGAAAAATATGTTTGCATTTAAAACAGTAACTAATCTTTCTTAAACCAACATCTAATCATACAAGACAGCAGAACAGCAGAAGCTCTTGATTTGACACTATTTATTTGTTATTCATGATTGGCATTTACAGTGACCATTCCACTATCAACCATATATAGAGCCCATTGAAAACCTGAACACAGCAAATTGAACAAATTATGATTTTTTTTAAAGTAAAGAATTGCCAATCATTTTGAATGTTGGCTAATACGAGGTTTTATTCAGTATATATATATATATATACACACAATAGCTGATGCAGCTATTATGTGTGTGTATATATATATATATATATATATACACACACACAATAGCTGATGCACTCTCAGCCAGTGAATCCAGATCCATAGCTCTCATTAGCTGCAGAATGCATTGTATAATTTATATGGAACACTAATTGAAGTAAATTAGTAATTTATATACTCCATTTTTTAAATAATTGAACAGTATTTTCTTTTTTATTGATTGCCTGGAAATTGTTAGAAATAAACCACACATATTTTACCTTTCATTTTCTGTCATTGTATTCAGTACAGCCAATTTTAATATTTATGGGGTCAAAATATGGCTAGACAGTTGTTCATTTATATTGACTTTTTTTTTTGACATTTGTATAAGTACTTGTGTTGTGAGATTCTGGTGGCAATATTGGGAATCTCATGCAAATATTGCCACCAGAATTTCATAACAAAAGTATTGATGCAAAAATGTGAAAAACAATTCTGAATATAAATCTATTTTCTTAGAGCATGAACAACAGTCTGGCCACATTTTCGACCCAGTAAATGTTAGGATGTCTGTACTGAAAGTGATGACAGAAAGCAAAAGATTTTTAGAAAAGATGTGGTTTATTTATACTAATTCCCACACAATCAATGAAAAAAAGTGTTCAACTATCTAAAAAATGTAATATGTAAATTAATGATTTATATATATTAGCATTCCATATAAATTATACAATGCAAACCCCAGCTAATTAGCACTAATAGTCTGGCTTCATTAGCCAAAAGCTCATTCAGTCATTGTCTATATATATTGTGATGGATGCTTAAAACACCATTACAAAGTTGAAGTGTTACTGGGCTAAAAATACATTTATATAAGTTAGATTTTGTTTATAAAACTTGATTAAAAGGTTTTTTATTATATATATATGTAATAAATAAAGTTTGATATCTGTATTCGTTTCACAATACATGTAATATACAAATCAATATATATATATATATCAAAATACAGTACAATTTCTATAAATTATATTCTTTTAGAAGTACTTTCGACTATACACTTTGTAGTCTTTATCAACTATATAACGTTGAATAATCAAAATGAGACAACCCTTAACAATACCCATAGTTCAATTCAGATTTCCCACAATTCTGTTATCTTATATATAGATTAATATGTGGATGCGGCGTACAATACATTGGTGAATCTAAGTGTACATTTGAGAAGAGAATAAAAGAACATATGCTTTTATATAATAGAATTCAAAAAGAGAATCAATATGGAACAGATGTAAATAAACCTTCATTATCTGTTATATTTGATCATAATAAATCTTGTCAATATGGATTTAAATTTGATTATAAAAATATGAAAATTATTCAAATTGAACGTTGTCATAATAAACGTAAAATAAAAGAGGCTATGTTGATTTCAAGAAATCGTCAAATGTTAAAGAATCGCCAGTCATCAAATGTTAAGATAATAGAATTGTGGGAAATCTGAATTGAACTATGGGTATTGTTAAGGGTTGTCTTGTTTTGATTATTCAACGTTATATAGTTGATAAAGACTACAAAGTGTATAGTCGAAAGTACTTCTAAAAGAATATAATTTATATAAATTGTACTGTATTTTGATATATATATTGATTTGTATATTACATATATATATATATGGGAATTATATTTTAACCCCACAGCTATATCTAGTTTTTGATTTTGAAAAAAGACAAACTAAGATTAGTTTTTTTTAAATTTATGTAAAAGTAAATTGTATAAATAAATTGTTTTTCAGATTTAGGATTTAGATTGATAACAACAACTAATTAAAAAGAAAGAAAAGAAAAAGAAAATATTTTTTTATTTGTTAATCCCTAGATCTGATAGCTATTGTTAGCTAGATGAAAAATTTTGTAAATTTTAATTAAGAAAGGTTTTGTAATTGGTTCAGATATAAGAGATTCAGCTACAAAAGACTTAATCAGGCTATTGTAAGATAGATGCCAACTCTGAGAGATACTTACACAAACTATTCCTGCAAAAACTCTGAGAGAAGAACGATTCCTGTATATTCTGAAAGAAAGCTGATCCTGCAATTATTATTCACTAAAAATGAACACTAAACTTACCACAAAGATGTTTTCTCATATCATGATTTGCTAAGCTTTTCACCAAGGCAGGTTCATGCTCCCTGTGCCTCCATTAACTGCCTATAATGCCATAGAACCAACTACAAAGAAACCACTAACCAACTCGCCCAAGCCTACCATCACTTCAGATCAATGGAATACACTCAACAAGTCTAGTGCACTAGCATTATCTTACATTTGTTTTCTTTTTTTATATATACACGTGATTCAAATTTTTATTTTATGTAATTCGGTTTCTGTGTGTTGATATTTTCCCCTTAAAAGGGTGCTAGTTTCAAACCTGTACTGTATGTTTTGTACAAGTCTTAGTAAGTAATGTAAAATAGTTTTATTTGCAATCTCACATTCCTTTTGTTATAGTGAGCAGTCTGGATATTACAGACTATTTTAATTAGCTTCTGGCTTATGGCCCATTTTGTTATTAGTCCTACTTATGTCAATAATTATTTATAATAGACTATTATGAAATATAATAGTCATTAGTTTTATTCCTTCGAGCTTCCAATTCATTTATTAGGGGCACATATGATCATTTTAACCCTTTTAATAGTTAGATTGTGAGCTCCTAGCCTCTCACTGTGAGGGAGGTCAATTGATTGAAAGTAATAACTTTCAACACCCTGTTTTATTTCATAACGTTAATGTTTCGGAAGCTATCTTTGTACTTCTCCTGTTTCAACATAAGCTCTCAGAAATCTCCAATACTGAGATTCATTCTTTTAGTAACCATGGATTATAAGCAAGAAGCTACCCCCCCCCTTTTTACATGAGATCACTGAATACTTACTAGTACTTTTTCTACTGTCAGTATTTTCACACTCTTTCCGCTATAATTATACCATACACAGAAATGGTTTCTAAGCAATTAAAAAAAATATTTTAATTTTGATGAATATAGATTGTTTGTTTAATCATACAACTAATAAAATAGTTATTCTTTTTTTTTTTTACTTAGTTGATTGTTTTCTGTTGCTACCTTTCCAACTTTCTGAACAAAATATAAGATCTAATTTGCTTGATTGGGCTAGTCCTGTGTATTCATGTTCGTATTTCCTGTTCACCCTTAAAATAAATGTCTAGTTCCAATTTTCAGACTAGTGGCGCCCTTGTGGTCAGTATATGCAAAATCAGAATCTTTTGTCCAGTACAATATATTGAATAAAACCTTTTCTTAGCCAACGTTCGAAATGTTGAAATAAATCAATGCAAATCTTTTTTTTTTTTTGAAAATACAATACTTTTGAACTTTTCAGCTATTTTTGATAATTGAATTAGAAAACATATACACACAAAATAATCTTTCCAAAACTTAAAAATGGCAATTTTAAATGAATAAAAAATGACAATCCAGAAAATTTTAAATAGAATTAAAAAAAAACAACAGATATACACAGAATGGTGAATTATGGACAGCAAATGAAACTATTCAAGATGAAATGGTGAGAATTTTTTTTTAAATAAATAGAATGAAAAGTAAATGAAAAATAATTGGGAAGCAGCAATATATGAATAAAAACATTATTTGATTATGTGGAAAGGTCAACATACCATGTTAGTCTATAAAGATATAAGGATATGCAAATTTATCAGCTAGAGATTTTATTTCACATTTGTCTAAAAATAACACAAATTTATAGACTATATTATAGATATATAAATAAAATAAAAAGAAAAGACTGTTTAACATAGCTGCATTGTGCAAACACTGTCCATTTTTTAAAATTATAATTTCTTTGTTTTCATTTTAAAATGTGGGGAAACTAAGTGGACCATGCAAGTGCCAATACCATCAGTCTCTGCACTTTTTTTTCCATTTTCGAATGGTATATGCCAAGTTTTTCTCTGACAAAACTGATTTTTTTAATTAATAACTTCATTTAATTATTTTTCTCCCTCAGTTTAATAGATTTTATATGGAAAAAAACATGATGGGAGTTTTATAATGGAATTTATTCAGAAATGGATTCAAGCATCAAAAATTTCCCAATTTCCAGACCTTTAGATTCCAAAGATAGTTTGTCATCCAGAAATTGAAACAAATACTTTAATCCTAATTTGTCCTTGAAAAAACTCCTTTACCAGCCAAAAAGTGAAGAAATAATACACAATATGTGCCTGCTCAAGTTAGCCATAGACCACACAATTCATTCCCACAAATTACTAATATCCCTTCTACCATAATGGAACAACAGATTAATATAGGGAATTTTATGAAAAGGGATATAAATACAAATGAAGTATTCTCATATTCTTGTTTTGTAAGTACTGAAGCAATAAATTATCTCAGTTAAGAAGTATTATATATATTTTAAGTCAGAAATTTTATAACAAATATAATGAAATTATCAATAAAATGTAATTTAAAAACTTAGTTATCATAAATTAGAAATTATGAATAAGCAATAAAGTAATATTTTTTTAGGATATTGAAATTCTTTTTATTTTTTTAATGGTAATCACTCCTTTTTTAAAGTTATTTTTACCCTTGGTATTTCAATTTTCTGGCAATACATAACATTTTTCTCTTTTATTATTAAAATAAAGTTATTATAAAAATTGTGTCAAATCAATTCTTTAAAAATTAAACATAGTATTGTTTTATCTGAAGAAGTAAAAAATAAATAAAATAGAATTATGATAAATTAATATGAAAAAAAAAATCTAGAGTTGTATAAAAATAAAAAAATATGTAGAATATACAAAAATATATGATAACACTAGAAGTGGTTTAATCCTATTTAACTTAACCAAAGAAGCTTGAAATACCAGGAACAGAACAAAAATGGAATAGAAACTTATATTGTGATTGTGGTTTATGTGAACATGTAAGTAAAAGCACTGAACACTTATTTTTGGAGTAAAACATGTTGAAAGATATTTATGAAAAATTGTATGAAGAATGAAAGAAACAAAAGAACTAAGCAAGTTAAAAATAGATTTCTAGTTTTGTCTTTAAGTTTTTATGACAAATACAAAAAAATATGACAAATACAGAGAATATGCATCAGTGCTACAAGAATGATTTGGTGATTATAGATTAAAAAAAAAAAAATAGAAAATGAAGGCATACAAATTTAATATTTACAAAGAGAGGTATTTAACTTGACTAGCAAGGCTTCATAATATGTAAATTATGCATAGAAATTTGTGACCTAATTTAAGGAGAAACCATTTTACATTACATAATACCATAATTAAAAAAATAGAAAGAACTAATTAAACAGTTTTTATTACAATGGGTTTAGAAAAAAAAAGAAAATGTGTATTGGTAACAAGTAATTGAAAGTTTGATTAGTGAATGAAAATATATACATTTAAAATTTTTCAAAAAAGCAATAATTTAACTTGGCTAATAAGATTTCTAGGTCTACAGCTTTCTTTCAAAACTTCCGACATTTCCACCTTCATTACAGAAGCACAGAAACTTCTTTAATAAAAATATAAAATGGTAGAAATCAATATAAGCAGAAATTATACTTGTTTGTTTATTGAAAGGGGCACTCACTTTGTTATAAAACACAGAGAAGAAATAGAATTAAATTGTAGGAATGTTTTCTTTAAATCACTATTGCATCATAGTAAAAGCCCTTAACTTTCTCTAATCAGTAATTGTCTAGAAATTGTACAAAAACATCCCTGCATAGAAGAATGAAGATATACCAAATAACTCTTAAATTTATTTATAAAAATATATTCTCCTTTGATCAATTAACAATAATTAGAAGAAAAAAGCTTTATGGTTGGTAAAACAACCTACATTAAATAATACTTTTAAAGATTAAAAGAAAAAAAAATTCTTTTTTTTTTCATTCAATAATAAAAAAAGTTTTTTTAAGTAGGCTATTCATTAATTTGTGTACAATTAATTAAGTACCTTCAAATATAATAAATATGCACAGTAAAGGTTAACTCTTATTTAATTGAAAATGTTACTCAATATTGTTCACTTTTCCCATTTACTTGATGACATTAGCCAAATAGAGTCAGACCAAACCATTAGTCAATAAAGAACCCCGTGATTGCATTTTAATAGAAAAGCATTAATGATGACATTTAATATTTATGTAATCTTCTTTTTTTTTTTAAAATAAATAAGTAAAGCATAAAAATATTTTGAAAAACTTACGATCAAATAAAGGCAATAAATAAATAAATAAATGATATAATTGAATTCTAATTTAATAAAAGCTTTTCAAAACTTATTTCTAGATGAACTTTTGTCAATATTCTTAATTTTTCCTTAAAAAATAAAACTTTTTCTTCATAACAAATACTCACATATATATTAAAATATAATTATATTTAGAAAATTGCATTTATTCCAATTTTATAAAATTAGAGCTAATATAAGCATGTATACACACACATAGAAGCGCACTGGAGATTACTATTATTCAAACATTTAATTAATTTGTTTACGCGATATATTGTGATGTTGTCTTGTAACATTTTCAATAGAAAACTTTTTTTTCTGAACGATATTAACAATATTGTCTAAATGTACCTCTCCAATGATAATCTTAGGAGTACTTATTACAACCTTCACATTATAAGTAAAAATCTTAGTATCAAAAAAGAGAAAGAGGAAAGGCTGAAAGCAAAAACACTAATAGTGACTTATTTCTACAACTTGTTACCAACAAGAAAGTTAAACTTTACAATAATTATGGCTATATATTGAACTACTTCATCATCGAATTAAAATAATTAATTTTTTTTTCAAATGATATTTGTAACTTTCCCAAATATATATATACAGAAAACATTTGGAATGGTATTATTCTCCTTTCTTATTTAAACAGTGATGTAACCAGTGACAGGTGGCAAAGAAATTGAAACGGTGAACTTTAGATTCATGGATATTGAATTAATTAAGATGATTCTCTAACCAAGCTAGCTATTCTGTCAAAGCCTAATTAGTTAGGATATAATCTTAAACTTAATAATCATGAATCTAAAGATTCAGTGATTAAATTTCTATGCTAGCTGCAGATTACCAATAACTGAAAAAATGAGAAAAATAATGCCACTCAAAACATGTTTTTTTTTTTTTCTAATCTATAAGTATTAATAACTGAATGTATTTAAAAAATTATAAAGTTAGAAATTTTCTAAAAACATTTAACAATTTCAAGTAGATGAAGGAAATCATCACAAAACTACAGACAACTACTAATATTTATTTAAACTTTAGAAACAGTTTTTTTATGTGGTGTTAAGTATTGTCTTTAATAAATTTCATCATCATCATTTCCAGTAATTATCGATTTAGTGCAGGATGAGGGTCTCTCCAAGTTCAATCCATCTTCTCTGATCTCTAGCTTCTCTTCTACATATCACTCCAGCACACTTCCTTATTGCATCCATAAGTCTCTTTCTAGGTCTTTTACAATCTCTTGGAATCCAATTTATGAGTTTAACTGTCCATCAATTATCATCTCTTCTAAAAATATGTCCAGTCCAATTACACTTTAGACTCTTGATTATCTCAATGATGTCAGTAACATGTTTGTTCTCTCACACATGTATTTCGTTTTTGATTTCTTATTATTATTTCTAATATGCATCTTTCCATACTTAATTGAGTGATCTGAAGTCCTTGTATTGCTCTTCTGTTAAGTGCCCAAATCTCAGATTAAGTGTCCAAATCTCAAATCCGTATAACACATATTTATTAAAAACTTTTCTTTTCAAACTTATAGACATATTTCATTTTAATATTAAATTATTTCTATTAAAAGCATTCCAAACAAGTCTAATTCTATAATTAATTTCATTCATTATGTTTCCATTTGTAGGAATATTCTGACCAAAATATTTGTAGTTGTTAACTTCTAACTTATCATTACCAATCTTTATTTTCTTCTTTTGAAAAAATCCATTGAACATTACTTTAATCTTTTTAGCATTTACATTAATTGTACTTTCTTATTTTCATCTCATAACTCTTGCAACATTTCGTAAAGCATTATTTGCAAAACCAATACTATATTTATCTGCAAAATCTATGACTTAAATAATCTTCATTTATTTTTACTCCTTTAGCTCCTCATTTTAATCCACAAAATACTTCTAGCAAAACTACTGTAAAAGGTTTTGAAAATATGGAGTCATACTGTCATATATCCTTCCCAATGTTAATTTTGTTAATATAATTATGTAATCTAATTGTTGATTTTGCATTTTAAAAAATATTCTTCAGAATGTTACAATATCCTGGGTCTATACATTGATGATCCAATGTTTTAATCACTAAACAAATGTTTATAGAATCAAATGCCTTTTCATAATCTACAAATCCAAAGCATAATAGTAACCTATATTCATTGAAATAACTTCTCTCAATACTTGGGCATGATCCACTGCATCAAAACGACTTTTAAATCCAGCTTGTTCTTTTGGTTGGTTAAAATCCAAAGTTCACGGTAGATAATAGACGAATTGTAATTATTTTGATAAAAACTTTGTATAGAACTGATAAAAGACTGATGTGTTTGATTTCTAACATCTTCTTTATCATCTTTTTTAAATATTAATATTAATACTGCATTCTTCCAATCATCTGGTACATCTTTATCATTAAAAAATTGTACTTCTCCTGTTCTTTTAAGATATTATCATCTCGTAATTACCCGGAGTTTTTCCTTTCTTCATAAATTTAATTGCTTGTCTCATTTATTAATTTAAAATCCTGAGAAATTCACAATATATAATAGTTGTAGGAGTTACTTTTCCTTACTTATTATTGTTATATAATTCTTGATAAAACTCTTCTACGCATTTCCTGATGTAATCTCTCTTTTTAGTAATAATTCCATCGTCTTTTCTTATTGCAGAAATGTTTCCTACCAATATCAAGATGTTGTTTAATGCTCTTGAGACTTTTATTCTCTTCTACAGATTGCCTTGCTAGTTCACAATTGTATTTTCTTATATCATTATCAACTCTTTTTTGCATCATTTTATAAAATTTGAGATATTCAATCATTCTTAATGCATCATTTTAATATATTTTCATATTTCTTTTCTTCATAAAATGTCTTGACCCAGTACAATTGCTGCTTTTTTTGTACCAGTTATCTTTGTTGCAGTTTTTAAAAGTGTATCAGTTATCTTCCTATTGATTTCATTCAAATCTGAATCATGTTCAAAATCAGTTAATATTTGAAAATAATTTGCAAGTTCTAATTTAAATGCATTGGAACATTTCTGAAGATTAAGAATATCAACTGTACATATTGGTTTTTTCTTAATAATTTTTGTCTCTCTAATTTTGCATTAATATGCATCTTACATCTCACTTATCGATAGTCACTTCCTGTGTTGAATTTATTAAGAATATTAAATCTTGAAATATATATTTTCTGTTAATCAAAATATAATCCAATTCTGCTTTACCTTCATTTAGACGTTTCTCACAACCATTTTCGTTTAACACCCCCCCACCCAAATAATAATTCATAATATAAAGTTTTCCTTTTTCAAACTCAATAAGTCTATGAACTCTCTCATTTTTATCACCATAAATCAAATTTACCTACAGCAGTTTCACCTTTCAATTGTTTGCTGATTCTAGGATTAAATTCTCTCATAACAATTTAAAAATGTTTTGTCTGATCAAAAGCCTTTTGTATGTCCATATACAAATCCCCTTCTTCATCATTCTGATGAGAACTTGTTGGGGTATAAACCTAAATTATTTGCACTTGGTATTTGGTTCAAGTTGAATAAATAATCTTGCCACTCTGTCTGATATATCATCAATCTCCACAGTGTTGTTCTTCCACTTTTTATTTATAATAAATCCTACTCTGCTAGTACTTCCAATGTTTGTGCCTTTGTAGTACAGTATATGTCTACTTTTTAAATCAATTGTCTCTTCACCTTTTCTCCCAACTTCACAAAGTCCAATAATGTCCCATTTAATATAAGACAGTTTGTCCAATTCTTGGAATCTTTCTTCACTTGAAAGTGATCTGCAGTTACAAATACCTAAATGAAATGTTATCAAATGGTAGCCTGAATCTGCAATCAGGAAATTCTTAGTGCTCTCAGACTTCAGCTACCAATTGCTGCCTTTGATGGTAACTTTACAGTTTCCTGGGATTAAAGGCCATGGTTTTTGTTCTGTCATGATTGTAAATATCTATTAGTAACTGAAACACAGGCTTTATATACCCGTGTCTATATATGTAATATATAGGATATATGAGCCCAGACTTTCACACGACCCACCACTCTCCACTTTATCTCACAACACTGATACACTCAAACACATATATGTCAAAAAGATAAATAATCACCAATATACGTATTTCATGCTAAACCAGCAATCAACAGTTGGTCCAGATTACCATCTCCACACATATATGCCATAAGTGCTCAGATATATATTAAGATAGCCAATCCTCATATTTTAATGAAGAGGCTTCAATCTACTCCACACTCCAACTCTTCAACCATCCATCCAATTGAAAATCTGAAGATGAAATGCTCAAAGGTTACCCTGGGGCTGAGATTCTATTAGAAAAAAAATCATTCATACACACATTCATTCTGCCTTCAAAAAAATTCTACAATGATTACAGTTAAAAGCTATCAGTCAACCAAGAAGAAAGACTATGGTGTTTCTTGATCTTAAACTCAGAGGTAAAGAGCCAATAAACTCACCAAACTGGCTTAAGCACATTAGTGAGCAACCCATCCATGTTCATACACTATATGAACACCACAGAGTGGACATTAGGAATTTGCCTTTCTCCATTCCTTTAAGCCCTCCAAGAAGAATATATATATTCATGATGATATCAGAGTATTTCTAGATTAATTCACAAAATCTATTAAGCATTGAAATTTGAAAATAATACGATTAAAGCACTTCCTTGCTATAGAAAATGTCAATCACCAATTAGCGAAATATGAATCATAAATGTATTAGCAAATAAAAAAATACAAACCACAATGTCATATGACTGCCTCATGTGCTTATAAAAGATTAATAATTTGTAAAAAAAGACAGACCACATAAAAATTTTTGTCAAAAAAAGGAAGCTTATATTTTAACTTTTATATTTTCTTCTCAAAATTATTTTAAGTTATATATTATAGAAATATATTAACAAAAAAATCTTAAATTTTTTTGTAAAGATATACTGAATATTAATTGAAAAATAACATTGAGGAAGAATTGTTAGCAATAAATAAAAATTTTATTTTTAAACTATAAAACAACAACAAAAAATTACTATAAAAAACTTTAATTACTATAGTGGCTTCTAAAATATTCTTTCTGTTATGATTATAGTGTAGAAATTGAATCTAAATAAGGTAAAACTTATAAATTGATTCAGGTTATAAACAGATTACTGATTTAGGATCTTTCTTTCAGATATCCATCTCATAGCCAACTTACTATTCATCTATTTATAGATTAGAAAATGAATATTTCCATATCTAGAGGCTAAAACCAAAAAAAAAAAACCCATAAACACTCATATCTTACCATATGGCTAATATGATGAGTAAATCTTTCTTCTTCATTATTCATCATTGGAAGATTGAAAAGCTTTTATTCTGTAGTGGTTATTTTACATTTGCCTATTTATTTTTTTTAATGTATTTATAAAAATAAATTTATTAATCCTCCAAAAACATCAACTTTTGAAAATTTAGAAGCATTGTAAATTTATTTCAGTACTACATTGTACATAAATAATAAAATAGATAGGTAATTACATTTGGCATAATTGAAGTAAAATGCTTATTATCAATGCTTCTGTCAAGCACACTATGACTTTGGATTCAAATTTGGTTAGATTATCTTTGGAAATTATTTGCACTGATAAGCAGGATTAGGATTTTTTAAGAAGCCAGTCCATAGCTAATGCAATTATTTATTCAGTAAATAGGTATGTAGTTGTTATTAGCTGGAGGATGTCCTAAATTGATCTTAGATATCAATACATATCTATACAATAACTGTGTAAAAATTAAAACAAAACAAACATAACAGTAATATAAAATGCATTTTATCATTAATGAGAAAAATGTCATACTCTTTTGACAATGCTACCATGATTTAATTTTATCTTCATAATTGAAGCATTATATTTCTTTATCTTTATTGATATTAAAATTAAAAGAAATAACGATAATCAAATTGTAATAAATTTAATGGAACAAAATGGTTTGGCAATTTTATATCTAGATTCTTCAAATGAAATATTAAAAATTATTCTTGTGGTTTTTATACAAAACAAGGAATAGCTTTATTCATAATAATGATCACAATGTCTTTCCAAATACTGTTTGTATATTAATGTTTGCATTAAAAAGAAATAGTTATAATTGTTTCCTAAAATGAAAAGCTTAAAATTAAGAATCAGTGATAGTTAATAAATAAATTTTGACTAAACAGATTTAATCAAATCATCATCCCAATGCAATTATACATAACACAATGCCACACTATTTATACTTGAATAAAAAATAGAATTAACAATAAAATCAAAATAAGCAGATCAAATTAACACATGACAAATATAAATGAAGCCAAATCAAGTGGCAAATAAAATAGAATTATTACTTGTAATTGGATTTAGATATAATGTAAAATCTAAAGGTAGTCATCATCATCAAACCAAATGCTAATCATAAGATATTTTCCCAATATATATAAAATATGAGTACCAATTTAATTTCAAATTTACACAGATAATTTTTAATTAAATCTGTTGGAAATAGTTTGGCCAGAATTTAAAAATTGATTTAAAATACTGAATGCAAATGGTCCGTCCCACATTTAGTTCTATCTCACTGATCCAGAGAATCAGAGAATTTTTATGAAAATAATGTTATGCAAGTGAAGTATTATTTTTACTTTCTGAAATTCGGTAACCTGGAAATGAAATTAATAGATTTTTCTTTTTTTGTTAAATTTGGAATAATAAATTCAAAGAAATGCAGAAATTGAAAAAAAAATTTCAAATAAATAAATAAAATTATTTTGGACCAGACATTTTTTTGCTGGATAATTTTTAATAATGAAAAAAATTACAATATCTATATTAATTATTTTAGTTCATCTTACATCTGAACAAATCTTTTCCCAAATGAATTATATTTTAAATCTATTAACAAATCAATTGACACATGATGAAAGTTAAGAATCTTGTGTTTTTATAAGTGTCAAATTAGACTTTGTACTGAGAAAAACAATATTTAAGGAAGTTATTGATCTTTTTTAATCAATGTAATAAAAGAATAAAATATTTTTTATTTTTGTATACATATTAATGTGTTATTATTATTTTTAATGCTATATATAAACTTTTTCAGTAATCATTACTTTATATCAATGACTTGTACATTTGATTTGTGAATGAAATGCAAAATATTCAATATAGAAAAAGTGAAGGGTTAAGAAAGATTGCTGGCCATGACTATAAATAATATTACTCATCAATAAGTTATATTCAATATTATTATTATTTCAAAAAGACATATAGTTTAAAAATTAAAAAAAAAAATTATACCCTACTTCATAAATTTAAATCTACTATTATACCTAGATATTTTAAAAATTGTAATTTAATACAAAGTAAAAATAAATAAACAAATAAATTTAATTGACTTTATAAATATATTCCCTCTGCTTGCTCAATCATTTTCCTTCTGGAAAGCATAAATTTAGCCATCACTGTATGTACATTTGTTACTTTGGGATTAGCACTGCTGTGATGTAGTCATCAGGTCCACATAATTATTCTATCTTAGCAAATTATTCTAACACTTGGTTATTTTTTTAAAGATTAGCAAACTTTACATTTAACAAATAAGTTTTGGAATTCAATTAAATTTTAAAAAATTATTATGAATATGAACTTTATATTTAAAAAATTTTAATACAAATTAGTTTAAAAAATTAATATAATATAAATAAAAGATTTTGGGGATAAAAAAATAGTAAACAAAAGCAATTTTTGATGTTCAGTTTATTTAATTCAAATTTTTATTTATATCATATTCATAATATTTTTTTAAAATTAATTTAAATTCACAAACTCATTTTTTAAAAATAACATTTGTTAAACCTAAAGTGATATTTCACAAGCAATAAAAATATATTTGCAAAGTTAAAATAATTATGACTGGGCAATTATGTCACAGCAGCACTAATCTCAAAGTATTACATGTTTCTGCATTTAAAATGCAATTCAGGTTTATATTTTTACTTAATAATTGTGTTAACAAAATTTTTTATTTACAAAACTTCAATATTTTATTTTTGTCCAATAAACGAATACTAGAAACAGACAATATATATATATATATGCAGTAAGTAAAAAAAAGTATGTTAATCACATATTTAATTCTATAATCAATACAATATTCTAGACTGCATAATGAATAAACTCTACTGCATATTTTTTGATGTGAATGTTGCCATATTGTGCCATCTTAAAAATATGGCAGATATTTTTTTTTTAAAGTTTCAATTTTTTTTTAAAGATTGCAATAGCAAATAATCAATTGCAAATCGAAATAGTGAGTACAAATTGATGATAATTGCTATGGCAAATCCTTACATAAAGATCCATTACTAACTAGGGTAAAGATGGGCTTATCTTCAAAAATGTAAACAATATTGGCAAAAAATTAAAATTCAATTAAAATTAAAATTATGAAAAAGTACTGATAATCAACTACAAATTTTATTTATTAATTTGATTTTTGTTTAATTAAACTGCATTTTCTTTAAAAAAGCATAAAAATAAAATGAAAAATCATTGTCAGGAATGTGTCAGCACAAAAAAACAATTCAAAATTTTACTCATTAGAAATTTATTAAATAAAATTAAAAAACTAACATAAGGTGCATCAAAATTAATTAGAAAATGTGCACATTACTTAAAATAACACTTACTTCACTAATTTTTATCTAATACTTTCATAATAAAAACAATTTTTTTTTCCCCAAAGGCAAAAATAAACTTTGATTATATCCAGTAATAAAATGTACCAAAAATTAAATTGAAAAATGTTTACATTAAGTAAAAAATTATTTATCAAATTTTTATTTAAATCCTTTCAATAACAAACCAATTTAATCAAATGCCTTTCTTCACAAAGATAAGCAATATTAGCAAAAAAAAAAAAAAAAAAGTTGCTTATTAAAACTATACATAATTAATTGTTCATTAATCTAATTTTTATTCAATTAGACTGGATTTTTATAAAACAAACAAGCAAAACAATTTTGTTAAGGGTGATAAAAAAAATTCAGTTTTACTCATTATGTAATTGGGGGGAAAAAACCCCAAATAAACAATAACATAATATAAAATGCAGTCAAAAACAAATTACAAAATAGTATTTCATTAACTTAATTTTTTTTTTGTACATACATTTTTTTTTGTATATACTTTGTTTTAATTCAATGAGTCATGATTTAAGATATCAAGTTAGCTGTTTAAAAATAGTGAACAATAAAAAAAAAGTACCTTTAATATGATTATTATACACTGCATATACATGCAGATTAGTGCTTTTTATAAAAAATTATTAATATGTTTAGTAAGATGGAAATATTTTTTTGTTTCAGAAAACCATTATATTTGCTTACTTTTTTATGAGATTCTTGATTTATAAGAATTTTTGGAAATTCAATTGCTTTCTCTTAAGATAAAGTTGTTTTGTATATTTAAAACTATTTTTAAATGCTTTTAACATTTTTATTATTATTATTTTAGAAAGTGTACTGAATAAAATCTATATATTTAAAAATATTAATGAACTAAATAAACAGGTACTTTGGTATTATTCCTGCTATGATGTATTACAATATGTTTAAAATAATGCCTCTAAGGAAGGTACAAAGTTAATTGATAAAATTTGTCCAGCAGATCCCATGGAAGCATTATTTTAAACATATATCACAAAATTAGAATATGTCAAACCAGGTGTAATATTAAACTTCAAATATAAAAAAAAAAAAGGAAATATATTTTCATTATGGAAACAGAAAAAACACAGTATGATACTAAATAAAAGCAGGTAGTTGTTTGTTTTATGGCACCTTGTGTTATTAAAGCCATCCTTCTCCACATGGCATAATATGGCATTTTGTGCTATCATAAACACCCAGCATATATAACCAAATTTCAAATCTAAAAAAAAAAACACATCTTATTTCCAATGATGGAGAGAGATATTCATTATGGAAAAAAAATATGAAAAAGAATCATGAAACATTTTTTAAGTGGTGAATTATAATATTAACTGTAATGGAGACATATTCATTATGGAAAAAAACGACATTATGATATTAAACAAAAATAGATGGGAGTTGGGAGGTTTTTTTTTTGTTCTTAGTGCCACTGAGGCTATCCTTGTCCACATAGCACAATACAGCACTTTGTGCTGTCGTAAAAATCCAGTACAAACTTCAAATCTAAAAAAAACACATCTTTTTTCCAGTGATAGAGAAATATATTCATTATAAAAAAAAGGAAAAATATAAAAAAGAACCTTGAAATGTTTTTTAAATGATGAACTGTAACATTAAGTTTTAGCTTTACATTTTTTTAACCTTAAAAAAAAAAGGCAAACTGTAAGACAAAGTTTAGCTTTATCTAAAAATGGCGAACTGTTACTTTAACCTTATATTTAAATATATATATATATACAGTTTTAGAAAAAAAAAAAAACACAAATATAATAAATTTTAGCTATAAATTTATTTTAAAGATAAATCCGTATTACTTACGAATGATGTGAGAGATGTATTATATTGTGAAGGGGGAGAGGAATTATTGTAGTAGACTCAACACAGGTCAGCATGTCTTACACCTTGATGATATATATATATATGAAAAGTTGGTAATGTGTATATATTTGACATGGATTAGCGATGTCAGGATGACATGAAACCATAAACAGAAACTTTAACAGTTTCAGTGGTGGTAGCATGATTGCCAATCATGGCAGCTTTGTCAAAATTAAAAATTCTTTCATTTTCTTTTTAAAATTATGGGAAAACCATTAGAATGTTTATGAAAAACCCATAATTCTCTATATAGTTCCTTTTTAAAATGGCGTATGGTATGTTAAAATCAGTCAAAAGTTGGACTTTTTATTAATAGGTTCATTCTTTTTTTTTCTTTTCTGCTCAGTTTACTAGATTGCTCAAGAAAACAAAGGCACAATTTTCATATCAGCAAGACTGTAATAAAATGGATTAAAGATGTCTCGATTATTCTTTTTTTATTTATTTATTTACATAGTATTATTTTTAATTTTTTTATTATTTGCATAGTATTTATTATTTGATAAATTTATAATTTATTAATGTATTTGCATTTGTATTAATGTGTCTGTGTAGTATATAACTTATACTTGTATTCAAATATAATGTTGTGGTTTATGTACAATGTAATTTTGGGACTCTGATGCAAGTTTGAGGCAACCATATTTTATAGACAATGATTTTCAAAAGGTTTCATAATTTATTAATGTGTTTGTGTTTGCACTTGCATGTCTGTGTTTGTATAAGAAGTAATGATATATATATATATATATTGTAACGAGATATATATATATTCATTACATTTAAATTCTAATACTTAATGTTTTTATAAATATCTAATAATGAATTAAAATCACAAATGTTCAAAATGCACAAATAATGAATTATTAATTTATTAATATGTTTGATTTAAATATTAAAATAAGACAAGCTTTAAAAAAATTGTAGAATTGAAGCTAAGATTCTATAGTTTAAATAAAATATAGTAAAACCTTTTGATTTTAAAAATAACGAAGATAGTTTTAATCTTAAAAATAAAAATTACAAACAGATCCTTAGGGCAAAATGACCATTGAAAAGATGATTATGAAAGAGATAAGAGTCTAGGAATAGAAACAAAAGACTTGCTTTTCCCGCCCAAAGATATAGACACAGACCTCAGTGGAAAAATCCAAGTAGTTACAAACCCAAAATTTACTTAGCCACAAACCCAAAATCTACTACAAACTCAATGAACCAATGAAATAGAGATATGGAATATGTTTGATGAATCCTGCATTCCAGAGATAAGGTGCCTGAGGACTATAAAAAAAAAATCCAAAACAATAATTAATTAGAGAGAATTAGAAAATTAAAATTTGAATTCCATTGTCTTCGCAGAAATAAAAATTTAAAAAGCTATTATCGCCATCACCCAAGATGTAATCAGCTTCATCATGCTTCCTTCGGTTTGGCTGGCCGAAGGCAGCTTTCATCTTCATGGATCCCTGGATCGAACCACTATTAACGTCTTCAGAAATCATCAGAAATTTTCCTAAATCGTCATCGTCCGCAAGAAAAAGGCCCTTGCGTAAATTAGATCTTCATCACGAAGGAACGAGCACGGAGAAAGACAGGAAAGTATACATTATTGATAAAAATGAACTATAAACTCTTTAATTTAAAATCTCCGAACTTTATTTTCCTTTAAAGATGAATTATAGACTTTCTCTCTTTTGATCAAATCTGAACTCTATAAACTTTAAAATATTTTAAGTCTTATCTAAAATTGAAACGTAATCTTTTTAAAATATGTGTTATATGTTTTTATTTATGCTAAGTGCAAGATCTGTTTGTAATAGGGTAGGGGTTTGCAATTGCAAACTTAAATTTAAAGATAACAACACAAATCGTTATTTGTGCATTATTAAATTTTAAAAATAGTATTTGTGAAAAAAAAAAAGTTAAATATAATGTGTCATTTTAAAATGATTTAAAACCGTAAACTAAAGATTTTTTTTTAGAAATAAATTAATAAAATGATTTAAATGTTAGTTGAGTGTAGATGGCTGCTAGACTCGTTTAAATATATGTTAGTTTTAAAGGGGTTTTGATTTCGGACTATTTGTTTCATAGTTGTGTCAATGCTGGTGGAGAGATATATGGATGTTTATATCAATGTAATGTGAAGTGTGTTAGCACCTAGGGCAATGAGTCCAACCGAATGCATGACCCTAAAGAGGTAGTCATATCGTTGAAATGGACGCAGATGTATTTCCTGCGCCATTGACCCCTTCTAGCTCTGTGGAGGGATTATAAATTGGCAGAAAGACCGCTCTCCCCCATACAGAGCACTCTTTAATTAATTTATATACATGATTCTTTCACTAGACAGATGCCCATTCCTGTACTGGATGAGGATCATGTCCTTCAAATAATATCATGCTGTTCAGATGCACATTCCTGTCGGCGTGATTCTATGCTAACATGTTCACATTGCATTGGTTGCTGATATATATCTGGAAGCGAGCATTGGTGTGGCTGCGGACTTTTAGCCTGGAATCAAATGTTTGAAAGTCTTTTAAGTGCGTCGTCTGGGTAGCTCATCTATACTCAACATTTCTAAGATTAAAAATAAAAGTTAAAACAAATAAAAATAATAGTAAATAATAATGAAACAAACATAATTTTTTTTATATAATTATTTTTCAAGTTTGTGTGTCGTCACTTATATATATATATATACGTGAATAAAATCTTTTTGTGTTATTAATACTGACAGTGATTGCTTTTATTATTCTTTATTATTAAAAATATATTTTAATAAATATATAAGTTTCTGTGTCTACTTGAGATAGTGATTAGGGCTGGTGGTCGTGATCTTAACAGCACGTATCTGTCTACTCTATAAATTTTCTAGGTTCAAATGATCTAGTGGTGCCCCTGTACGACAGATACGGTAAGACTGGATAATGGTCTCCCATTTCCCGACCGTTATAATATATCATATATATATAAAATTAAAGTATTATAGAGCAGTGCAAGGTTAATTTTAAGACTGATTATCAGACATTAAAGAAAGGTTGCAGTTGATAAAGCAATCACAAAATTTACTGGGCATAGTACCATGTGAAATTTTATAAACTCTTAAAACCAATAAAGAGAGGTTTCAAGTGGTGTGTGTGGTGATAACCACAATAGTTATGTATACTACATGATATTGTATGCAGGCAAAGAATCAAATTCTGATTCTTGCCAATGCCTTGGTACTCATGCTGTGGAGTCATTAGTTTTGCCACATCTTGCATCACATTATTTTCAAATCTATAGCTAGCAAATGAGCTATATACAAATAAATTATATCTATGTGGGACGATAAATATAACAAGATAGCATCACTAGTGTACACAAAAAATATAAAATGAAGAGATGAAACTCATTTTATCATTGATATAGATAGTAGCCTTCAATTACTAGTTTTGGATAGACAAAACACCAATTGCTTAGATGATAAATGCATATTCACCTTCTGGAAATTTGTTTTGTATCTTGTATTAGGATGATTCTTTTTCTTATAGATGCCTTGAGATTTTTTAACTTTTCGGTACAAGATA
Source organism: Epiperipatus broadwayi (assembly GCA_028023455.1). NCBI lineage: Eukaryota > Metazoa > Onychophora > Udeonychophora > Euonychophora > Peripatidae > Epiperipatus > Epiperipatus broadwayi. The sequence goes on from JAQFVV010012852.1 coordinate 358,190, forward strand.
AAAATGAAGAATTCTATATATAGAATTAAATTAGGTCGCGATATCTGAGTTGATTTTTTTGTAAATGAAGAATTCTTATGCAAGTATTTTTGTAGATTCTGAAGCTATGGATTATCTCAGATAAAAAGTATTATATATGATTTGAATGAGAATTTTGTGAAGAACACAAAGACATTATCAATGAAGATGTAATTTAAACTTAATTAATGATAAATTAGAAATTATGAACAAACAATAAATTAAAAATTATTTTGGATGTATTGAAATTTATTTTTTCCTTACTTTTTTAATGGTAAACATCATTTGTCTTAGCCTTATTGTTTTCCTTGTTTTTCTATTTTCTGTCAATATATAGCATTTTGCTCTAACATTATTAAAACTGAAGTTATTGTAAAAATTGTGTCGCAAGTCAGTTTTTTAAAAATTCAATATGGTACCAAAGACCCTAATATAGTTAACTAATTATTACTTGATGCAAATATTACAGGATTAATACAACATAGCAGGAATAATACTAAAATACCAATTCAAAATATTATTTCATATATGTTATTAAAAATGTATTTGCTTTGTGCTGCAGGTCTAATATATAAGTATCGAATTGTTTAATCAATGTTCTTAATCATTGTATTAAGAACATCTATTATTACTGATAAAATAAGCTTTTTTTTTTTGTAAGTGTACTAAATTTCTTACATTTTATTACTTTGAATGAACAGTGTATGTACCAGAACAATTTTTTGAGAAAACATTGAATTACTTAAAATATGTATGTGTCACATATAAAAATGTACAGATATAATTCAAAGGTACTTATATATTAGATATGCAGCACCTTTTCACATTCATATCAATCCACTGACAACTTTCTAATCTTTTGATCTGACCAAAATAACATCTACACTTGGATCTTCTACAAACTTAAAATGATAAATTTGTCAAAATGGATGTGCACATGATATTTTTTGCAAGATTTTCAAACTTATCGGCAGCCTGAATATATATGTGAAAAGGCACTGCAGGACTAATATGTGTTGCAGGCCTAATACTAAAACAATTACTAAATTACAAAAATACTCCAAAATATTATCAAAAATCCTAATACAATACTTAGAATGTAATATATAAATATATGATGCAGAATATTAATTTCTAACAAAATACTGAAAATATGAATTTCATCAAAAAATTCTACCTTAAAAAGTACATTTTTAACAACAATAAAAATATTGATTTGCTATATAAAAATATGTAAAATATGAGTTGCCAATTAAACAATTCCTAAAAGTTACTTTAAATTTGAAAAAAAACAATCACTAAATTGCAAAAATAGTCTAAAATATTATCAAAAAACCATAAAATATACACATATGATACTACTGTGTAATATATAACAGGAAATATCACAATGAAACAATCAATTTGTCTGTTCTACTTTATTTTAAGTGGATCAAGTATTTTGCTCCAAAATGGAGACAAACTACAAATTCCCCCCCACCCCCAAAATGGATATTTATTTAACACATGATTGTGCACTTTTAACACTACCAAAAATATGACTTTGACACAAAAAATATAAAATATGTTGCAGAATATAAATTTCCTACAATTCTAAAAATATGAATTTCACCAAAATATTCAATCTTAAAAAGTACATTTTTAACAACAGTAAAAATATTGATTTGCCATACAAAAATATGACAAGCCAATTATATTATTTTAAATATGAACAAAACAATCACTAAATTACAAAAATAGTCTAAAATATTATCAAAAAACCCATAAAATATACACATATGGTAGTTATGGTGTAATATAGAACAGGAATTGTCACAATGAAATAATCAATTTTCCGGTTCTACTTTATTTTAAGTGGATAAACTTTTTTTCCAAAATGGAGATTAAAAGTAAAATTTTTATTTTTTCCAAAATGCACACTTATTTAACATGTGATTGTATATGTGGTTCACATGAAAATGATCATAATTGGCAGTTAGTAATTCAGCACTTTTTGAAATATTACAATAAACTGTAAAATATACACATGCAGTACTTACCGTGTAATATGTAACAGGAATTTTCACAGTGAAACAATCAATTTTCCGGTTCTACTTTATTTTAAGTGGATAATTTTTTTCTCCCAAAATGGAGACTAAAAGTAAAATTTTTAATTTTTCGCAAAATGCACACTTACTTCACATGAAAATGATCATAATTGGCACTTCATAGGCCTTCCAACAGTCGAAATAAATCATTGAATCAAAATTATGAATATAAATGAAGAAAAAAAGTTTAAAATGTAATTGACAGCACTAAAGATGTTGTCAGAATGAAATCTGGACAATAAGTGAGAGTGTAAAATTATCACAAAAAAACAAAACAAAACATGGAAATCATACAAACTTCCCGCATATAGTTATATCCAATCAATTATGGTTTTATCTGCTAAGCCAAACTCTAGTTTTCCCCATTCTATAGAGCTTAATTTGTGAGCCCAACTGTGAATAAAGCAGATCGCCATTTAGTAATGGAATTCTCGAATCCTCCAACCATGTTCTCTTATAAATGTCAATTTTACTGTTGCACATCTTGATATGAGATCGAAAAACATTGCAGGGTTTATTTGACATGATCGCAAGTTTACATATTTATCGTGGATGTGAAAAGGCCTACCATCTCCTCTACATTGCATATCTAATACATAAGTACCAACAATTCTTAAATATTCATTATCAGGCGACAGATCAAAGATGTTACTATACAATAAAAACAAGCATATACTACACAATCAAGAGTTCTTTAAGAGTAAAATAAGGTCCTGATTATTATTTTATATATTATATTAATATATTTTTAAAAATATAGAATTAATAATATTTTAAAAGTCGACAGAAAAGCTGACTCAGATATTTGAAAGTAGCTGCAATGTAATGTACATTTTCCAATACACTATATGTATGTGTGCATACAATCCATATCTGCTATCTCAAACTGATAATTTAAAATTATATTAAATTTAGCCTCACCGTAATAACAATATAATAGTAAAAAAAAATTATGTTCCAAGAACTGACTTTATATAGTAATTTAGTATAAACAGTACATAATATCAAACGCAATCATATGGTGAACTTTTATAAATAAATGCATGTACTTTTCTCAAAAGACGTTAATGTTGGAAGATACATATTAGTAATATAAAATAACAGATCATCCAATATACATGGCATCTATTTATATATTATAATTGAATATTTTTATTCAAATTATCTTCCTTTTTTATTACCCCCCCCCCCTCCAACAACTATGAAATAAGCTTTATCTTAAATTTAGAACAAAGTCTCTTTTAAAAAATCTCTAATTATTACTAAATACTACTTAGCAAATGTTTATCTCTGTACTTATCGAATTTATATTTCAATCCTTAGTTACTTTATAATGCTTTCTAATTACTTCATAATAACATTACAGAAGCGCAGTCTTCATATTTTAGAATAATAGTTAGTTTGATCTGCTTATGAAATAATGCAGTAATTATAAACATTATAGAGAGAAGAAAAAGATAAAGGATTTTTTTTAAAAAAAAAGGGGGGGGGGAGAATTAAGTAAAACAGTAAAAATTTACAAAAGACTTTATTCAAAACAAAATTTTATATTAAGTTAATTAATTGAAAATTTTCAAATTTAAAAAAATTTGAAAACGATTACAAACGTCTTTCTTCAAAATATAATTTTATATTTTAAATTAATTAATTGAAAAATTTCAAGTTTAAAAAACTAATAGACACATCTAATATTTACACAGAAATGTGCAATGTATATATAAATTAAAACAACTACAAATTACGATTAGGAATATGATTCAATAGCTTATACTCCTTTATTTTGAGGAAAGAATAAATTACTATCACTATAGTAACAAAGAAAAATAACATTTTTAAAATTTACATTAGCTACACAAAATGTTCCATAGATTAGCCTGAAACAAAATAAGCGTTACCCTCTGATCATTCCTAAGTGCACTTATTAAGAATAATAATTTTATTTTTTGTCTCTACTTTACAACATATTCTCTTTTCCCAAACTATTATCACTTAAATATACTTTTAATAATTACATATTCAATAATAGTCAGGAATAGTTTTTGTATCAACAAACATTATTATTATCTTGAAAATTAATATTCATAAAAATAATTTATTGTTAGATGTGATATGTTGGATTATTTCCATCATCTATGAGTGAATGTTGAATGTATAGAAAATTTTAAACATTCAACATTCACTCATCGATGAGGGAAATAATCCATCATAACATATATAATAGCAATTTCAATCAATTTTTTGTTAATTGTTGAATGGCAATAATATCATTTGTTCATTTTTTTTTTAAAAAGTATTTTGTTTATTGTAAAATAATTTAAATCAATTTATTTAAATAACTTTTTCCTACTTCCAATTATATAAATTTTAATATATTATTCATCACAGCTAGCATTCAATTATCCTTTAAGATAAGCTATCATCGATAGAAATATTTTGTTATGAATTATTTCTATTGAAGACTGATTAATCCCAAGGTTTAATAACATACTAAGATTTATATTTATTGACAATTAAATCATTACTGTGTTTTTAATATTATATATAACATTTACATATTTATATAGGAAGATAAAAATGGCTCTATGATAATAGGTAATTAAATAATATATTATGACTTATACTGATGTTTAAAGCAAGCTTTTAATATTATAGATATGTGTTTAACAATATAAAGAAATATGGACAAAAAGCATCCATGTCATTAATAGGAAAGACACTTGCTTCTAGATCTCAAAGAAATGGGCTACGTAATACTAGCTTATTTGAATATTTGTATTTGCATATATTTTATTACCCATTTTATGAAGGCTATTAATATGAGGCATGGATCCTCAAAAACGTTAAGTCGATAAACTTTAATACTAATTTATATCTTCTCTAATTAACAATTACAAATAAGTGTTGTTTGTTTTACATAATAGTGAGAAGTAAAACTATATTTATTAAATAAATTATTATAAAAAAAATCAACATTGTTATATATTATCAAATCTTAACTACTGTTAAAATCATAAAAGTATGTGCACAACCACTATTTTGCAGGGTATGAATAAATGTGAAAACTATGGTTCTTTTGGTTCAGCTTTTAATAATTGTTTTGGGATAGATTTAAAGTAATTATCTAAAGCTAAAATAAATAATATTTATCCTTATTGAGGGTATTATTTTTATTAAAATCAAAGAATGAAATTGAGAGAGAAATTGTTCTGATTACTATTTTCAAATAATAATTTTTTATGATGTTGAAAATATGAAAGACAAATAAATGTGATTTCAAACTTGTATTTTTAATCAAAATAAAGTTTATTAAATTTGAATATAAATTAAAATTGTTTGTAAATTAAATTTGTGAATGTAAATTATAAAATTTTGGAAATGTATGAGTCAATTAAAAATAAGATCATTAATGTGTTTATGAAGAATTAACTTTGAACAGCAAGAATTTAAATGAAGTATATAACTGATTAGATTTTAGGTAACATATTTATCTAACAACATTAATTACATGGGAAGTTGAATTACTATAAATAAAGGTATTAGTGATAATCACAATCAATTCATTTTTTTAGTTCACATCATAAATCTATTTAACATTACAGGTTGGAGAGCTGTAGTTAGAAATCAAGAGAAAATAGAAAATAATTCACCAGCATTTTCAAATTGAAGCTACAGTCATTACTAGAATAACTAATTATTAAAGAAAGTAGAATTATAAATACTATTATTTATCTGTATCTTTAAAATTATATCTATCAATAAAGTAGACAAATATATCAATACAATGAGCTACAACTCTCTCTTTACAATTGCTACCTTTCTCCCAGCCAGATAGTGCTGCAGGAAGTGCAAATAAAGTATATTCAGCTAAATCTCCCACTGCATAAAAAATAATATCACTGTCTGTTAAATCATGACTTTGAAAAATAATTGACTTACTTACAATATATTACTGTCACAAGATATTAAAAACTGAAGCAGTTAAAAACATAAAGGTAAATGTTAAATAAACCAATTGTAATAGAAAATTGATGTTCAAAACCAGCAAAAGAACAGAACAGAAAAGTATATACTAAATTTAAAAGCTTTGGCAAAAAAAATAAATACAAAGTGTACTAATTACAAATATAAAATGTAAGTGAAAATTTAAATTTTATAAAATTGTAAAAAACACTAATTTGTAAACTTAATAATTTTTTGTAATTTTTTAATACTCAGAATTATTTTGTTTTAAAATCTAATAATTATTACATTCTTTATGTACCACTGTGAAATACATATTAACTTCACACACTAACTTAATCTCTGAATCAGTATAAAATGCATAAAACATCTTGCAACTGCTTTATTTTAGATTAAAATAAATAGATTGTTAACTACTACTTTTTATTAAATAATGCATTGGGCAAAAGTGCTATGGTTTCATAACATATGTATAGTTGTTACTAATAATGATATATTTATTTAACTCATATTTTGAAATGTATTATTTTTGTTAAATTGTTAGTTTCTGTTTGTTACATAATATTAAACTTTTACAAAATTAAAGTTTTTTTGTGTCAGATGTAATCTTTACTTTCTAAAATATATTTTATACTGAATCATAAATTCTTTATATATTTGCAATCATCTGATATACCCCACATCAAAGTGTTACTCTCTAAAGATTATGTTAGTTAATCAGTAAATGTGAGCTATCAGTAGCATTCTTATATAGTAATTAAGCTGTGTTTAAAAGAAATGAAAAGTGAATGGTCATCATATATCATATGTGTACAAAGCTGGTATTCCCAAGTACAGAGTATTAAAATTGTGCCCAATAAAAATGCACTTTCTCAGCACTGTAATTTGTCATTTATACCTCAACTTTATATTAAATTGACTGCCAACATGTGATTTGGTCACCAGAAAATGACACTTTGTTCCATCATATTTAGTAATATAAAATGGCATACTGCTTTTGGACAAGCATATAGTTGATACAATCTCAGGTCATCAAACATCCATCATAATTTTTATATAATGACATTTAGTATTAGTTGGTGGATAAAATGACTTTCAAGTATGAGAGTAAATGTCAATAATTAATAAATAAGCAATGGTTGACCAATGAGTACATACCTTCTTTTGTAAGATAAAATGTTAGTTCAACAAAATCTCAATGTTTCTGATACAAAAATTCATTTACTTCTCCTATCTATGTACTTTTAATGTCTAAATTGATGTAAGGTAATAGAGCCTAATTGTCATGAATTTCTCATATTAGAGAATCATAACTAAAAGAAATTGTTTGCTATCACATTGCTACCCTTTAATTAAATGCATAGCAATTCTGACTCCAATATTTTCTTTTTTTATGTATGCAAAGGCACAATATAAAGAGAAAACATTGATGAAAATAGATTTAATAGATTAAGAACTTTTAGTAGTGATAAATAAGATCACTTTGGAACAGGATTTAGGACTAGGAGTTTCAATTCAGCAATGGGGTTATGTTTAGATAGACTTATTTAAGTATTCCGTTGTTTACCATGAAATATAAGAAAGGTGGTTAAAATACCTTATTCATACAATTTGGTTAGGTCCCTGTGCTTATTAAACTATTCATTAAAGTAGTGATGGTAATAAAAGTATTTTAATATAATACAATGCAAACTTTGCTTGATATGAAATCTTCAAGACCTGAATAAAAGAATACTGGCAGCTCAGAAATTATCAAGATTTAGCAGCAACATGTTATTTTTCATCATCTAATAAAGGTTTAATTTAAAAGATATATGGTTATAAGTTGTGGAAGGTCAAATCATCAAATAAAAAATGAATGGATATGCATTGTGATGTCTAATTTGATATTTTTTATTCTTAACATTCAAAATGTATCAATGAAAGATTAATAGTCTTAAAACTTGGTTTAAGCAATGATAATATGTCTCCATTTATCAGTACATACTTATGCTACCACAACATTAGATTTAGAGAATTCAAAAAAAGATAACTCTCCCCCCCCCCATTGATCAGTATTATTACATAATTTTTTTATATTCCTGCTGACTTTATTAAACATTGCTAAAGGTAGTAACCATTGGCTTAAGTTATTGAAAGTAATGGTATTGGCAAAATAAAAAGAAATGATCAACTATGCAATTCATGGATTAATTATCATAAATATTTTATTTAGAAACAAAAATCACTATTAAAAGAACTAACATGCACCAAAGCTCAAAACAATGGTATCTAATGGATTGCATTATAGTAAGAAATCGGAATGACTAAAAAAAGTTCATGTTACATAAGCACATCAAAATGCAGATTAATGAAATATCATAAATCAAATCAAAATTGCATTAAAACAGTCCCTACTCCAAACATATTGATCTACTGTTCATGATAAATTTCATATTATTAAACACTTAAAATTATCAATTTAAATCTTCAAAATTGTCATGATATTAAGGCATAAGCATTTTCTTATGAATATGTTGCAAATACAAGAAAATCTATTATTGGGTTCACTAAAAAGAAGAATCTTTACCAGTTCTCTAACAATGATTTTATTATTAGTGACTTGATTAAAAAGAAACATGGCATTATTCATTTGGCAGAATAATAAATTAAATATGGAACTTCATAAGCAATATCAAGATTCAAAGACAGAAGTTCAATAACTAAAAAGAAAGCTTAAATTAAATGGTGAATTAAAATTGCAAAAGAGATGTTTGTTTGCTGATTATGGTGACATTAGAATTTTTTTTTATGAGCTGAAAGTAATAAACGAACCTGAAAGAAGATATAATCCTACAAAATCAAAACATTTGATTCAATTAATCAAACAAATATGCATCAATGCTTGTCCATCTAAGATCATTTACATTATTCTACAGGACATTATGGAACAAAATGAAAGTTATTATTGCTGACAGAAAAGTTGAAACATTTGAAATAAAAGCTATTACTATACAAAAATATGTAATAATTTTACATCTATATGACTGTCTTTGGAAGAATTTATAGACATTGTCCCTGAAGCAGCCATAAAGATGATAAAATTTTTAATTTGAGCTCCAATTAAAATCTAAAACAAAAGTTTCATGTTGAATTCTAACTATACAGAATATTCTTAATGTTTTGAATAATTTATAAGGATAATGGTTTAGTAATTAAAGTTCAAAAAAATTGAAGTCTTTTATCAGCCAGATAAAAAAAATTATTCAGCACTTTAAGTATAATTTTTTAGGTAAAAAAGCAAACTTGGAGATTGAGGTAACACAGATTCTGATATGCTGTTGCTGAATTTAGCACATTAAAATATATATTTCATTATAATAACATAATTTCTAAAAGTAAATTCACTGTATATAGAACTGCTATATTTCCTAATTTGTTATGTGGAATTGAGAAAAGACAATTACTAACACAATAACAAAAGCATTAAAAAAATTTAATTTAAAAATATAGTGTTAAGATTTCAAAAAGACAATGACAAGACCATAAAACCCAATCAATATGTTATTAAGATTGTTGAATGTAATGCTAAAGAATCTATTATTATAAAGGCACAATTTTGTTGAATTGAGTATTTCAAATGAATGAACTATAACATAATTACTAAAGAACATTTTATGAATTTAAGTTATGATTTTCAGGAGAGAAGAAAAATAGAGTAGTAAGCAATGAATAAGCATCAACAAGTCACAAAACAATAAAAAAAGATTGTCAAATCTATATAAAGAAAAAAATAAGCTGGAAATTAATTAACAGCAATTCTAGAGAAAAATTTAATTATAGACATCAGAAAAAAAGATTAAGAAATAGTAAAAAAGAAAAGTACTGTTTGTTTTAGTATAAAATATTCATAAAAGTATTCAGCACTTTTAGATTGATGAAACATTTTTCAAAATTAAATGGTCCCCCCCCCCCAACTAAATTTATTAATTTAGGTTTATATTATTAATCTTGGTAATAATTATTAATATTTTTCAATTTTTTTGTTTTGAAAGCTACTGAATTTAAGAGAATGATTGCTGATATTAATAAGTGTTTGTAAAAAAAAAAAAAAAATGCTATTCGTTTTACATAATTTCATTAAAAAAATTTTTTTCTTTATAAATAAACCCTATATTTATTTATTTTTTTCTGTCATTATTTAGAATCTGTATGTTTAATCAAGTATACTTTTAGTATGATAGTTCTTATATCTATGACATTTGTTCCAAGTCATGTTGTGGATTAATAGCAAATCATTTATAATAAGCATTATTAATGCACTTATTTATAAAACACTTTTTCAACGCGAATACATATTTTTCTTTTTTAAAAAATGGTCCTTTATTTTCTTTTTTTACAAGATAAAATAAGTAAAATAATTAAATGCATAAAAAAATCTTTATCCTTCTTTTTTTTTTTTACTGGATAAAAACTATTGTATAAAGTTCACTTTTGTGATGAAATAGAAAAAGATGAATAATTCTATTAACCATTTCCCAGCCAGGTCCTATGACAATAATATGCTATTATGATTACCCTAATCATGCTATAAGACTGTTGCACATTAAATAGTTTATTTCAGCTTCTAGTTTGCAATCATTCACGTTTTTGTGTATGGAATAAAATGGAATCTGAAATGATATATTTTAGTTTTAGCTATGCAACTGTAATCAGAGATCAAAAAATTTAAAAGCACAACTAGCGTCAATTTTTATTTCAAGCCTTTTTTTATTTATTCTAAAATATAAAAATTATTTTTAGAAATATGATTTTTATGCATACATGTCATTTATTTATTTTTATAAATATTATTATTATTATTATTATTATTATTATTATTATTATTATTATTATTATTTTGAAGAATTGTAAACTAGATGGTAGAAAACAAAAATATTTTATATTATAACATTAAACTTTTTTATTTATTTATTAAAATATTTTTTGTTTCCGTTTCTGAGATATTTTCATCATTTATAACCGATATTTTTAATAATAAACATATTAAAAAATATAGAATTTTTGTTTTTTGCCATAAACACTATTCAAACTTAAGATCACATATATAAAAAATGTATATTTTAATCTTTTGTAAATAATCAGTTTGCTTCTTTGGAAGTAAAAAATTCCAACTATAATATCAAATCTAGTAAATTTATGAATGTTTTCTAACTCACCATCAGCTATTATTGTTTTAATGCATCTATATGAAAACTATAATTCCAAATACATTTTATATTAAATTAGCCAATATATTTAAATTAATTTAAACAATTTTCTTTTATATCTGTTTTTAAATTATATACTTTATTTATAAAATTAAAATTTCAGTTGTATTAATTTCTAACTTTTTATTTTTTAGTATTTTTTTAAATTGCAAAAGAAATACAGTAATTGTTTAAAAGTTTTATTCAGATTTTCATGTTTTGCTAGTTTTATCTAGCATAAATCTTCTTTTTTTTATGTTTGTCTAATTATCACAATTTGTTAACTGATGCTACTGTCCACAATGTTAAAGACTTGTTACATCTAAAGTGGAGTCTCTTTATATCATATCATTTTAGCAAAAATTCAAGTATAAAAAAAATTGAAATAGCCTTTGAAAAATATTGAATGACTATATAAAATGAAGTAAAATATATAAAGTTATTTATATTATTTCAATACATTATTTACCATGTAATTAATGGGGTTTGAACTTAGGATTTTCAGTCTATATTAATCCTCCATTCCATCTCTGTATAAACATTCAGTATACTGACTGAATATATTAATTACATATTTATCATATAACATAAAATTGAAAAGAAAAAAATTAAATACAAAATCTTTAAAATCAGTAAGTCAATATCAAATATAATTTATGATTTTATGGGTGAATATTATAAATATTTAATTTTTTTCTCATTATTATTTTTTGTTTATATTAGATATGCATACATTTATTTATCAATAATGCGATACAATATCACCTGTGTAAAATTTAAAATCACATTTCAAAAATTCACTTTCACTAGTCATTCTCATTTTCAATAATTACAATTTTAATCAAAAAACATTTGTTGGATTTTTTTATTATTTTAAAATGTATGCAATAATATATTTTAATTTTATGCATATTATAAATTTGTGAGCAAATATATATATATCACATAAATGAATTTATATACACTGAGGTCTCAATCTACAATTTTTTAAGTTATAGAAGAAAATTAATGACTTGTATGAAAAAACAACAACTGTACAATCTAATGAAAATATAAAATACAAATCATAATTTATAATTTTAGCATTCTATAGCTAATAATTTCAAAATGTATGTGTGTATATATATATAATTAGAATATTTTAACAACCATAATGTAAATATTTATAATTTCAGCAAGATTTCTGATATTATTCCAGATAAATTTCAGTTGTAATGTAACCAGACAAGTAACAATTAAAAACTGGTATATAAACTGAAATCACACTATTTAGTATTAACAACTGATTGATTCATGTGTAAAATATAAATGTATTATCTATGGATGTTATAAGCTAGGGTAAAATGATTCCATTTTCAAGTTAAATGATTTAAGTTTACAATGTCTGTTTTTAATTGGTTGCATACTTAGTTATACTGTAGCAGACATTTGTACAGGAACACAGAAAATCTAAGTAAATTATAAATATTTATATCAAGTCCAAGAAAAACTTCTAATTATATTTATGTAACACTTTATGGAAAAGATTTATTCACTTATAAAAAAAATTAGGAAATTGTGATATTTCCAGTTTTACAAGCTATGAATAATAATCTAAAAATAGTTCCATTTTTAATTTAAAGATAGGTTAGACAAGTATTATAACTAACTAGATAATTTAATTTCAATTTGTAATGCCAGTTTTTAACTGGTTGTATACATAGAAAATCATGTTAAAATTATAAATATTTATATACAACTTTAGTTTCAACAACACTGGTAATCCATATTTGTAGTTACATATTGGATTATTTCTGTTATCTAGTTAAAATGTCAAATGTTTTTAGAAAAATTTAAAATTACTGTATTATACAAATTAGTATGAAACACAGTATTTTGAGAATTATTATCCTCCTTCTTATTCAGATATTGCTAGTCTAATTAGTAACAGCTAGGCTATTCTGTCAAAGGCAATAATCAATAAATATTTTTAATTATTTGTAAGAGTCTTCCTGTTGTTTTTTCAGTAGAAATGACATTTTTTTAAAGGAACTGTTCACACAATAATCGTGAATAACCTCATTAACAGCATAGTGTGATAATTCCATAATGTTTGAAAACTAGTCATTAATCTTGTCCTTAATAAGAAAAAAATGGAAAAATCAGGAGGACTTTTTATTAATAAACAGATAAAATTTCTATTTGAGGTTGTTATTGACAAAATATTTAATTACAGTTCTTATCTGTTGAAACTTTTTTTAGAATAAATTTGTCCGAATTATCTATAGATGAAGACCAATGCTTTCTACACTTTATTCTGATTGTGACATAGCAATATATATAGTTAAGTTTAATCAAAACTGTATTTAATATATTATTGTCATAATCCAATTTTTCCATGTATTTTCTTTTCTTTGAATGTTCTTCAAGAACTGAACTACATATGAAAAAAATAATCAACAAAATTGATTTATTAGTTCCTCAATTATAAAATATCAGAGAAAATATATGTAGACATTTATTTTCAATTCACAATTTAGATTTCATTACTGTATCTTGCAAGTCTATTGCAATAGTAACATTTATTTTTTAGTAACATTTATTTTTATAGAATAATTATTAATGAAAAAGCTTTCATTATTTGTTGAGAAATATAAAGATATTTTTAAATATGTGAGAACAGTTAAAAAAAATAAGTAAATTGATGAAAGGAAATAGGTATTACACTTCAGTCCTTTCTTTTTAATCTGAGTTTTATTTTCCAATGTAATATCAGCAATATTCTCTCATTTTTTCATATCTCTCTTTAACAATGATATAAAAAAATCTAACTGCTATATTGAATGCTTTTGAATTATACTTTCTTTAAAATATATATATATATGAAATTAAAAAAACCATGAAATATTAAAAAAAATTCTATGGAAACATTACAAAAAACATTGTCTGCCAATTTTATTATCTAAATTATTTATATTTCATCATATAAAATTCCGTATCCAGGAATCTATTGACTGGTAGCCATGTTATTTATGTAACCAATTCATAATAGATAATTAACTAATGCACAACGAACATGAAAATAAATTATTAAAATTTCTGCTTAATAAACAAACAAAACAATTACAAATGTGGAATTAAATGTTTGCTCCCAATGATCGTTGACTTACATTCTAGCAGCCATAACTTTTCCTTTATTATTCATGTTAGAGCAGCGGTTCTCAATCTGTGGATTGTAACCCCTTTGTAGGTCAAACAATCCTTTCACAGGGATCACCTAGACCATTGGAAAATACATATTTTTAATTCATAACAGTAGCAAAATTAAAAGTTGGGGGTCACAACAACATAAGGAACTGTATTAAAGGATTGCAGCATTAGGAAAGTTGTGAGCCACTGTGTTAGAGTTAGCTCTTATATATTCAAATCACTATTTAAAATCAGTTTGTGTTTACATACATAAATATGAATAATGTCCTTGCTGATTATATTCTTAAAATCACTGAAATCATTCATATTTTTGAGTATACTGCTGTTATTTATCACATGTTAATTTTGCAATAGCATTTTTCATGATGGAGTTATTTTTTCTTACTGAGTAGTTGAATGTCTATAACATCAATTAGAAAAGTCTTTAACATTTTAAGAGAATATCTCTAATAATATTAAATTTCTGCAAAAATTGTTTAAATTGCTATAAATAATACAAACTTAATTATATATTGCAAAAATTCAATGCTTATATTAAAATGTAATGATAATAAATGATAGCATACTCGCTAAGATGGCAGCCTAATTCTGCTAAAGCTTTTTCTTGATCTTGACACAGTGATTGTAAAAATTCATGTTGGGTCTTCAGTTCCTTAAATTCCTATTAAAATTCAATTGTAATATATATATATATAAATGTGCTTAGATTATGAAAATATTATCTATCTATCTAAAATTTACTTTCAACTCAATTCACAAATAATTTAAATTTCAATATTATCTAAATAAATTACTAAACTTTAAGAATAATTATGGATTCTCTTATCAATGGTAAAGGCTGCATCACATTACAATTATGGTTTTATTTTATAATCATTATATAGATATTGATTTCATCAATTAACATTATTTTGGAAAAACTTTATTTTCTTGCTAACAATAATTGGATACAATTTGGCTGAGCTAATTATTAGCCAGTTGCTTAATGACATTTCTAAATTTACATGAATTTGAACTGTAAATCATAGATATTGCATAAAAATGCATTAACTACTCACCAAAAAACCTCAAATAAATCTATATTTTATTTAAAATTTTATAATATAAAATCTACAATGGCTTGATCATAATATTATTTAGAACTGGGATGTAGGTTTTAAAAATCATACTACATTAAAGATGTTTCACCAACCACCATTCATCATGAAAAAAAGCTATAGAAAATGCTTTGTAAATCAGTAATATTTGGTTTTCCAATATAATTTGTGATAAAAAGATTCTGACAACTGTAAATATGATATTCAATCATATTAAAGTAATTTGCAATGAGAGAGAAAAATTGTCTCACAAAGCTATGACTTTAAAAAAATTGTCTCTGCAATTATGCTTAGAAATTTTTTTAAAAAAGAATTTGCTACCAATTATACATAATAAAAAGAGAAGATTAAAATACAGCATAATAGTCATCTTTAAATAATTATCACTACAAAATTTCAAATAAGTGCAAATTTTAGTCCAAAGACCTTTCAATATCTTCTTCCAAAAAAGCTAAAACACTTGAAATTATGATTCTTTTATCAAGATGCTAACCCATAACTCAACAAGATTATTTGGAAAATGCTAATTCTTTATACTTTTGTCAGAGCAAAACAAATTATTTTTTTTTAGTATTTTGTTGAAAACACTTCTATTTTTTAATGCTTTTGATTTATATTTACTTCTTTTTAAACAATACCACAATTACAATCTATTAATATAAACATTTCCATTAAAAAATTCAAAAGATGAAACAAAAAAATAATTTAAATGTCATTTATCTATATTTTTGTCTTTTATATTTAGCAATTAAACCTTATTTACAAATAGATGGTCCATAACTAACCCAACTGCCATTCAGAATTCAGTAAATGGATATCTAGCTATTTTTAATTAAGTATAAAGTTCCTAAGTTAATCTCCATTCATCAAATGAATTACAAATGTTTCTGATTGTAAAAAGGAAAATGATTGTAATATGATGCTGCCTTTGCTATTAGTGAGAAAAGTATTGAGTCCATGGTTAGTTTACCTTTACTTATTTTGTAATTTTATTTACTTGTATATTAAGCAATAAATTTAATTTATAATCTATAATTATAATTTAACTAAGTGATCTAAAACATGAAAATATAAATAATAAATTTCACATGCATATAATATTTATTGCAAGAAGTACTGCATATCTAATAATCAAATTTTATCTGAAAGTTAATATCATAAAGATATTACATTGTTTTTCAAAATAAAAAAGGATGAAATTCAGTAAAATTAAAATAATTTCAGTATTCAAGATTTTTTGATAAGCTTTTAGTCTTATTAATGTTAAAACTCATACAAAATATAGCACTGATGTTTTTGATTCCTATACAGGATGTGTATATATTTTTTAAAAAATATTAGTTTTGATTACAATATGTGATTTAAAACAAGAACAATTTTCTACTTGGGTACCACATAATAAGATTGAGAAATCAATGAGCATCAAATCATAGTGTATTAAATCCTATTCTCTGATCAGTTTCTGACTTCAAAACTGGAAAAAAAAAGTAGTTAAGTTATGCATCTAACAGTGTCATTTATCTCCATTTATTATTATTCATGCTAAAAACCTAAAATTCAAACTACCCTAAAATTTTTAAAGAGTAAAATGGAATTAAAAGCAGTTATTAGATACATAATTGCATTACTTCTAGTTTTGAATTCCAAGTCTCACCGATAAACCAGTTTGGGTTTGGGCATTTAAATTCTCTATTAAGTGGTAATCACGGATTTCTCAATCTTACTATATTTGGCATTGGAATGGAGAACTGCTCTTACTTTATCATATACAGTGTATGCAAAGAATAAAGATATCTGTTATTATTAAGGTATGATTAGACATACAATTTGAAAGAGTGAAGAAATTACTATATTATATATTATGGGACATCATTACTGTGTTATAAAAATATAAGAACATGATTCTGAATTCTCCTAGAAGCTGAATATTTCTGATGAAAATAAATTAATATTGATAAATAAAAAAAATAGCAAATAGAACAGGTAAATTAAAAAATATAAAAGGATTTATGTGAAAATTGAATTGTTTAACAAAGATAAAATTATGATGGAAAAGTTCTTTATTCATATTGAAGGCTAAAAATTTTATATAAAAAAAGTCAATTTAAATCTCAATGTCAAAATAATTTTGAGAAATAATATTATTAAAACTTGGATGACACAAAATAGATAAAAAGAAAAATGTCAGTAGTTAAATTTCAAAAATTTTTAATTGCCCTTGATTATTATAAAAAAAAAAAAAAAATATTTAGAAATTATTTTGATCGCAGTTGTATTTAGGTATTAGCTTGAAAATCAGTCTCCAATTACAAAGTAAGAAAAAAAAATGATTATGATCCTCTCATATGATTTACATATATAAATCAAACATTAATTATCATAATTCTGTTGACTATGAATCATTTTAGAAAAATTTTTAAGGTGTTATCCATTAAAATTCCAAAAACATTGAATCCCTTATAGGCACTGTAATAACATGTCAGCAAAATATAGCAATTTATTTTTTTTCAAATTGGTCATGAATTTATTAATCCATAAAAGCAACAAAACATGAAAATTTCTAGCATAAATCATGGTAGAATGGTAATAATACATATTAAAAAATTATTCACTATTAAAAATCACAGCACTTACACAGTTTGTTAAAGAAACTGCTGCTAGTCATAGAAAATAATTAAATCTTTCAAATAATCATGCACTATTCAACATGAACTCAACAATAGTCATTTCCTAGACAAAAGCATGTTATTATTGATCATATCTGTTGCCACAGAGCTATTTTATAACCTTTAATCTGGTAATATATGTAGTCAATAAAACTTCCATAAAGCAGTTCAGGTTTATCTCTGTATTTCATTCATTGCTAATTCCAAACTGCTGCAGCCTGTTGAACACTTACTGTGGCTGTATGTGGTGTTACCATTATCTAATGATAACTGATTTATTTGAAATAATAACTGTTTTCTTGAACCATTCTTTCTGTAATTACTGGAGGCTGTTCTCACATTACAATGCACAAATTGCAATTTAATGCATACTTTTTCAATTATATGTAAGTTTACAATCATGTGCTTCTTTGAATTACAGTGAAGTTACAATATCCACCATATTTTATTCCAAATCCTCATTGTAACTGTATATCATGTTTTAATGACAAGCTTTGATCACAATAGAATATATATTGTTTATTGTTCAGCAGGTGCATAATACTTTTCAACATGATTTATAAGTATAAGTGAGAGGATTTGAACAGACTTTCAAGCTCTCTTGAGCTATCCACTCTATCTCATATAACTGATATACATGACTACACACGTGAAAAAAATAAATGATCTCCAATATACATATTTCATGCTGACACAGTACTAATTAGTTGATCTGGACTAACTAACTGATGAGGGCTGGTTCAGCATAAAATATATATGTTGGAGATCATTTATCTTTTACATATATGTGTGGTCGTGTATTAGTTGCATGAGATAAGGTGGATAGATGAAGGGATTCAAATCCCCTATATTACATTTAAACTCCAACTATATGAATTGTTTGTATTTCAAAAATATTTATAAGTATAGTATACATATAAAAATTAAGATTGTAATAGAAACGGTAGTTATTAAAAATAAATTGAGAGGTCACATTTACCAATATGTTTATTGTGCATGTTTTCACTCACTCACATTCACTCAAAAAAAAATTTTAAAAATAGAAAAATTCTTATTTTCATTGCAATTAAATATGCTATGACCAATATCCTTTTTCTTCAATAACTTCTTTTTCCTACATAATGTAATATTTAAACAGCATTAAACTGTTGCACATGCGCTTTGGATTTTAAATATAAAATGAATGAATACTAACACTTCAACTACATGATAAAGTCTTTGGAAAAGATAGCAAAGTGTTAGTATTCATTCATTTTATATTTAAAATTCAAAGTGCATGTGCAACAGTTTAATGCTGTTTAAATATTATTGTTTATAAAAAACATCGTGCTATATAAAATAATTGACTTATTTACCTACATAATGTAATAATAGTCTCATTTTCAGCACCCTATACCCAATCTGTTAATTGTTTTGATGTTTTTAAGTCCATATCGACTCCACAAATATTCTTAAACTTCATACTTTTAGCATTATACTTAAAAAACATTTTATTATGCAAAATATTGTAACCAAATTCAGAAAGAATAATAAAGAAACAATAAAATCTATATGCTTTCAACAGAAGTCAAAAAATAATTATTAATAAATATAATCACATACGGTGGTCTGAGATGAAAAAATGATTACTGCCATATTGTAAAACTTATTAAGTTTATGAATTTTAATGTTTTTTTTTTAAAGTAAAATTTTATTTAATTTATGAAATTTAATATATATAATTTTTGTTTTATTTACATTTTTTTTAATGGATAGCATATAATTGAAATAGTAGTATTGATGCAGTGTATATTGCAGTTTCACCGTATATACAATTATAAATAAGTTTGATAATGAAGTCAACTAAGCAACTTCAGCTCTTGGATATGCGTAACAATAACAATTCAACATTGCTGCAATGCTCCAATTAATGTGAAGCAAAGTTTACTGAAATGATTTTTTTTTATTATCTTAAACCTCCATTTGCCCTTATATATTCTGTAGCACATGACAACTGAGTTAAATGATTTGCAAATCTTGCTAATTGGATCATATTTGCTGTATTTATTTATTTTTGTATGGGACATGTAAAATTCTATCAACAATAAATAAATAATATAACAATGTTTCTCCAATTAATAAAATAAAAATGGTTGATATACTACATAAATATGTTGATAAATATTTTTACAAGTGAAAGATGTCAAATGTATTTTAGATTTTTATCTATGTAGAAACAGGCAAAAAAAAAATTCATATCAGATACAGCAGTAAATGGATTATCTTATGACAATGCATTGTGTCCAAGATTTCTATCAGATATTTCAATAATATTACATTATCTAGGCAGAGATGTAAGTTTTTATAAGATTAATGAATTACACTGAGTTAAAAAAATTTATTATCTAAATATACATTCAAAGTACTCCTTGAGTCCAAGTTACTCCTGTTCTGACAAAAATAACAATGACGACACAGAAAAATTGGAAAGCAATCTTGGACACCATGCATACCCAGAACAGTAATCAAGATTCTTTTCAGGACTGTTCAGGTACTTTTCTTTCCTGCATTCAGAAACCTCTGAAAAAAAGGTTTACACCATGATAGATATTGCATTGTCATTAACTTGAGTTCCAATCAGATTGAAAAAAACTTTTTTTCAGATAGTTGGTACATTTTTAACTCAACTAGCCTATCAATATTAGTTGTTAAATGGATATCTAATTATTCTTACCTAGAAAATAAAAAAGGATGGGAAAGTGCTCAAGCCTAAACAACTGGATTTAAGAGACTTGGAGAATAAAATCTTGTATTTGAAAGAACTTTGTCTTATAATGGGCTACTTAAAATTGCTTTACCATTTATACATAATATTAAGCACGTCAAACTATATGTGTAAAAACCAGAAATTAAAACTTTTCCTAAGCAGTTATTATCCTTATAGTGTACTTATCTGTTAGCTAGCCAAATAAATGTAAAAGGATCACTTACATTTGCAATTTCAGATCTAATAGATATAAAATATTGCAAGGGATATTGGTCATTTTTCATTTGTTTAGCTATATAACAAATAAGAACAATACAATGACAGTGTTCATTTGCCATTTCTAATTTTTACATATACATATATTAATTACAATTTCATTAACCTATTATTAAATATAATAATCATGAAGAAAAATAATATATCTTAAAATTTTTTTTTACCTTTTGTAGTTTTTTCATTTGCGTAATTTCAGATTGAAATTGAGCTAATTTTTCTTTTTCTTCCCTAAGTGAATTTTGTAAAGCAGTCCGCCACTCCCTCTCAATTTTCAAATCGGTTTCTAAAACTGATCTACAAATAAATAAATATATAAATATTCTATATTTACAGAAATGCTTATTAATTATTATATAAATAATAATCCTTATTTATTTAATATTTGCAATAAATTGCATAGCTGCTTTAAAGCTAACTTTAACAAATCTACTTATTTTATTATTCAAAATCATCGAATAACCCCCCCCCCCCGTTTTTCTTTCAATTAATGTTCTAATATATCTTGCAAAATGTTTCCTGTTTTTAAAAATGTAGATTCATTGCAGTATTTAATTTTAACTTTTAAATGAAAAAATTATAAATGTTTTCTCACAAAAATAAAAATAAAATAAAATCCATGATTAGAAACAAATAAATTCACTATAATAACTTTTGTAATATTCTTCATTTAAAATGATTTTAATAAATAGAATACACTGTACAGGCTTGCACACACCTGCACATATATAATGTAATATATAAGGGATTCAAATTCAGATTTTCACATGACCCTAACTTTAAAAAAAATGCAGATAAAACTGAATGAGTTTTTAAATCCTTTTTTATTCCAGTTGAGTCCCAGACAGCAGCAAAAAAAAAAAAAGACGTCATATAATCTTTAAAACAAAGTGAGAATAGATGGAGAATTATTATGATAATTTAAATGTAAAAATGGAAAAAAAAATGTATAGGTATTCAAATATTTTGTTTTCCAAAAACTCATTTATTAGCAAATTACATAAAAGATAATATTTACAATTAATTATGTTATCTTTTAATCCTACTTAACATAAAAAATATACTCTTTAAATATTTTCTTCAAAATTAAAGTTTCAGAACTCAGTGATATTACATAAATTTTATATTAACTACCAAAACTAGTAAATTTATAATGTTGATCAAAGTATCAGAAATATATTGTCAACACCAGATTAGTAATAAAACCTATCATTTGCATTAACAACTATTTGTGGAAAAATAATAAAATACATTTAAAAAAAGTTTTCTGATGTTGGTTCTATCAATCACTCATTAATAAATGAGTACTCAATGCAGTCAATATTTAAATCAAGTAATTGGAGAAGTCATGGAAGAATGTATAACATCATCTTCAAATCAATATTTGTCTATGTTTTGTTTTTAAATTGAAGTATTATCATCTTCAAAGATTACAGTACTGGAAACAATGTCCAACACTCTTTACAAAAATTCAACTAGTATAGGTATCCATGCAAAATATTAATTGAATCAAAAGAATATTATGATATGACTATGCAAAGTAGTTCTAACATCATGTTTAACAATTAAAAGCAAGTAGTCTGGTTGATAGATTTTTTTTTTTTTATAAAATAAAATACTTTTCATCCTTGTAAAAAACAATGCAATTAATTTTTTAAATCTTATGACATTTCAATCATTCACTGTTTAATTCTTATGCCCAAGACACTATTTTTTCCACATTAAAGCATTCACATCATAAAAGAATGTTTTGGTGAAAGAAATAACTTACCAAAAGTGTTTTGTAAATATTAATTCTTATTAAGCGCAATGTCAGCACGTACATGCATCTTGAGTGCTTAATGTATTACAAGAGAGACCTCTACAAATCTAAATGTAAGATTAAACTTTATAAAGATAAGAGCAATCCACACTCTTATCTTCAACCTATTTTTCAATATATATAGGCAAATCTAAAGCATTATGATTTGGGAGCATGAAGCTAATAAATTCTTCACTGATTAAGTCCCCTATTTCTGTTAAACATTAATGATCGTGAAATCTTTCGATTTACAACGAGTAGTCAGATCTTAAATTTAAAAATATTTTGAATCAATTTAAAATTGCAAATATTAATTTTTATTAAGCGCAATGTCAGCATGCAATACTTAAATAAGGCTAACACCTTAGTACATGCACCTTGAGTGCTTAATTTAACTTGTAAATCAAAAGATTTCACGATTGTTCATGTTTAACAGAAATCGTTGACTTAATCAGTGAAGAATTTATTAGTTTCATGTTCCCAAATCATAATGCTTTAGATTTGCCTATATATATTAAAAAGTAAGTTGAAGATAAAAGTATGGGCTGCTCTTATCTTTATAAAGTCGAATCTTGCATTTAGATTTGTAGAGGTCTCTCCTGTAATAAATTAAGCACTCAAGGTGCATGTTCTAAGGTTTTAGCCTTATTTAAATATTACGTGCTGACATTGCGCTTAATAAGAATTAATATTTACAACTTTAAATTGATTCAAAATATTTCTAAATTTAAGATCTGACTATTAACTCATTGTAAATCGAAAGATTTCACGATTGTTAATGTTTAACAGAAATAGTGGACTTAATCAGTAAAGAATTTATTAGCTTCATGCTCCTAAATCATAATGCTTTAGATTTGCCTATATATATTGAAAAATAGGTTGAAGATAAGAGTGTGGGCTGCTCTTGTCTTTATAAAGTCGAATCTTGCATTTAGATTTGTAGAGGTCACTTTTGTAACAAAAGTGTTTTGTTTGTGAAGCTCACCAAAAAATGTTTTAAAAGAAATCAGATCATTCACATATTTAAGTATCTTTGCAGTGATTTGTTCAAGTATGAATTTCCATTTTTTAGCTTCATCCTTTGCAATACCAATCCATTTCTCCAAGTAATACTTTTTGTCTAAAATTCTGTCAGGTTTTGTACTCCTATATTTAGTAAATATAGTCACTGATGTGAACACTTCTGATTTTGAAACATTAAATAATTCAAGAGATTGTGAATATTGTAGCTTATCAGATACTGATAATATGACTTCCTTTAAAAAAAGACAGAACTGGCATTTCTTCTTGTAGTTTTATAAAATTAATGTTGATTTCCTATCAGTTATGCCATACCCCTTCCTTAGAATTCTATCTAAAAAATAAAATGTTAATTTGGTAAGTATTTCTGATTTTATGCTAAATAATATCAAAATTAATATGGCAGATATTTTCATTATTGCATCTAAACTTTATATATTTGGTTGTCTGATTCAGAAAAAAAATTAGATTTCATTAAATTATTTAGTTTTTTGAGCAATATAACAAATATTTTTTTAAAAAAGTCACAGATTTTTATTAACTAAATTATGTCCCTTATCCGGAATTAAAATTTTCAAAATATAGTATTCTGATTAAAATGGCTATTTATGTATAAAACAGAGAGACACATTTTGAAAAACAAATATAGTTTTTGCAAAAACTGTATACTAAAACTAATCTACTAATTGATATAGTTTGTGTGGCGTAATAATATTATTACAATCATTTGGAAAAATGTTAACATTTTACTACTAATATATTTTTTTTTTTACACACTGCCTGAAAATTACTATTTTTCTTTTTGCATTAAATCTTAACTTCTGAATAAATAAAAAAAAAAAACATTGTTTCATAGCATTAAAAAAATAATAATAATAAAAACTGAAAAAATAATTGTCATACATGCAAACTGCTGATTCATAATTAATTTTGAAGATACAATTTAAATTTCTTTATCAAAAAAAAATTCATCATTTGCAATCAAAGAGCAAAGTTCTCTCTTAAAGACAAGTTGAAGAAACTATGCAAAAGATATTAATACTAAACAATAATACTTGATTACCATTAATGAACAGCTTTCATTGCCATTATTCATACCCAACTCAATTCATTTTAGGTACTAACTGCAGATACATTCTGACTTATATCCATTTGACATATTTTCATTTAAAGTTACATTAATGATAATATGGTGATCTAATTGTATTTATCTGCCTAAGAGCACTCTGTAAACATAAAATAAACTCAATCAAAACAAAGTGATTGCATTATTGGTGATTTACTGAACCGTACATACTTAAAAATATAATACTTTACAGTATATAATATTATAACTGCAATAAAAAGCTTTGTTATAGATAATTTATATTATTTATGTAATATCAATATGAACTACTGTTTACAAAGGTTATTCAGTGCAAAACATAATAATCTCCATGATAGTTGGTTGATAGAATTTCATCATAAAGTGAGATATATCAGTATTCAGGGTGGCATTATAAACTTTAATAAAGTCTATACATTACTATAAATTCAATAAATACTTAATTGTAAATATTAATTAGAGAAAATATAACTTACTATTAAAAATTTTCGGCTGAACGTTTTCGAGGAACCATGCCTCATATTCATAGCCTTCATGAAAAGTGTAATTCAATAGTATATTTAGCAAATGTTGCAAATATATTAAACTTATGTAATTCCAATACATACTGTCATTTATCCCTATTTAATGTTACCAAAATCACACTTTTCTTTATTTTGTTGCAATTTCTTATAAATACAATTTATCCAAACCACTTCAAAATAAAATAAAATAAAGAGTTTTTCTAAAAAATGTTTGAAGTGGTTTGGATAAATTGTATTTAATGTTATAAAATGTGTATCAAAACAATATTAAAAATAATAGAGCAATAATAACTATTAAAAAAAAACAATCACCAAAGGCATACATTTTTTCCCTTTCTTCTTACCGTTTGGAATCTTTATCAGCTAGTTGTTGTCCAAGTTTCCGAGAGCACTCCTCGGCTGCAAGACGATCACTGTCTACCTGCTTAAGCCTGACACACAGGGTACACCATGCAAGAAAAGAAAGAAAATAAAAAAAGAAGAGAAGAGATGATGATGACGAGGACTTGACAAGCGCACGATTTATGAAGGCTGCTCCGGACAGGACCCAGTGCTAGAGAGACAGGAAAATACGCAATCAGAACTGGCCCCTGCATCCGGCGAATTAAAAATAAAATTATAGTATCTAAGCTAATTTCAAAATTTACATTTATAAAATAAAAGTTAAATAAAGATTTCTAAGGCAAATAATATTTTACAAGTATAATTCATATAAAAAAAAATAAAAATTGACCTTACATTGCTAAGTAGATAATAAATAATTAAAATGTGATCTAAAACATGGCTATAAAATATAAATGACAAACTTTTTGCAATAAAAGAGGACACTTTGAACTATTTAAAATTTTATTTACAGAACAAAATGAATCCACATTTTTACTTGATTAAAGCAATTGCCATAATAATCTTAATATTTGGGAAAATGCACCAAACTTTCTATAATAGAAAATGGTTTGAAATTTTAATTCATTTTACACTATAGAAATCCATAAATCTAATAATCAAATATAAAATAATTTGTCAGGCCATATTATTAACCATGCGCATATTTCTTATATTAGAAGAAATAGAGACAGAGCACTAAAAATTCATTTTGTGTAAACATCGAATTATATTGTCAGTCATTACTAGATATATATATAGAAACCACTCATAAATTAATATAGCTATTTCATTTCCCAAAAAAAAAAAAAAAACTGCCTAGAAATGAGTTTTGCTATGATTATATAAACCAATCTGTAAAACACAAATATATTGATATATAGAATATACTTTACCATTTTTCTATTTGTGTGATATTTTGTAATGCTGCTTACAATTTTTCAATATCACGTCAATTATACCTCTTCAATGTATTTTATTTTCTGTCATATTTTACCAATAGAAACAATCCATGACACACTTTTTAAAAAGACTTTGAAATAATCCTTATAACTTAAATGAGATCTATCTCTCTCATGAAAACCTCAAGTTACAATAAAATATCACTTTAAAATATCTTGCATTGTTCATTTATTTTACATATCAAATCTATCAAAAGTGTGGTTTTACAATAATGGATTCCATAGTATCACATCCAGCAAATTGAAAAATATATTAATTTATATTATAATCTTGCTATAATATTTTTAAAACATTACAGAGCATCCTTAAATGAAACCTTTCTAATGGGCAATGTTGCTTCAATAGTCTTACTTCCAAATAATAAATTACATAAAGTAACAGCTCTATATTATAATGTTTCATACTAAACCCAAGTATGGTATCATTCTGCATTACAAGCATCCTTATCTCTGAATGAAGAATTAAACTAACAATTCAGAAAATAAAAGATTTAGATATACATAAATTTTTTTATTATTAAAAATTAACTATTTTAAATGCAGATTCACTATTTAAGTGAGGTGTATCTATTCAGTATTCCTCAATATTGAAAACATTGACTGAAAGGAAGGGAAGATGATGGAAATAAATACTTTACTTATAGTTAAAAGGATGAGGAAAAGGAATATTTCAACAATAAATGTATAGGAACAAAAATAAATAAATTCTTGAATGATTTGCAAAAGTCGGTAATAAATTTTCTTTTTTTTTTTGCAAAGAGAAAATAGCTTTTTTGTTTTTTAATATAATTAAAAATTCTATACAAATGACAATATAATTGTAGTTTTTGTAAATGGTTCAAGTGTGGAACATGCTTTGAAGCAAATTATTTGATAAACATAAATTGGAATAATTAAAGCTAATCAAATATGTTCAATGAAAAAGTAGTTAAGTATAATTCATGTTTTTTGGTAAACATATGTGTTGAATTAAAATATTTCATTAATGTAACCACAAAACAACTACAGGAATTAAGAACTGACTAGTGATGGAAATGCATGTCATTATAAAGCATGATATAAGTAGATGAAATGAAAAGATAGGATAGACTAATACTAAAAAGCAGAAGAGAATATGTAGAGGGAGAGAAGGATCTGCATGAAAATAGTTAATCCATGACAAGATTTAGATGTAGCCACTGTTTTTCCCAAATGCAACTTCTCCCATTGACATTTGCAGATAAAGGGCATGTGAGAGCACTTTTCAGTGGTAATGAATATATATATATATATTGTTGTCTGAATCACAATTATGAAAACTATATTGACTTGTCAACTTTGGCAAATCTGTGTACAAAGTTCTGAAGTAGTGATTTATGATAAACAACCCTGCTACTATGTGGACTGTTGCAATATACATCTATCCTAATTAAAGTACTTTATCCCCTACGATAAAATATTCTATCTTTTAACATATTAAAAGCAAAAGTGCAATAGAATCTCTATTGTGTCCTCATTATCTAAGCCCATTCAAGTTGTAATCACTCAAGCTAAAAGTTGCTGAATAATTCTCTTTTGTTATTGGATGATAAAGAAGTTGAATTATTAAACATTAATACTTTGATTTAAATTTTGTATTCAACATATTAAGTGCATTCTGTAAATCATCTTATGAATTGCAAAAAATAATCCTATTATCATTATACTGTAAATCCAGAATCTAATAAGATGAAATTCTTGTTTTGCTTTTAATCAAATTAAAAAATTCCCCCATCAAATCTGTATCACATCCTGATTCCAATTTTATTAAACCACTTATAAATAGTTCAGAAGATAACAGCCATAAAAATTGAAAACAAGATTGGAGCAAATACACTTCCTTGTTTATATCAAATGCTACAATTTTCCATTTATAGTAGCACTTCCTGTCATTCCATTAAATAGATACTGTATACAAATAAATAAATTTTAATGGACAATCAATTAATTCCAAGCAATGCAATAAACCTGTTTGATTAATTAAATCAAATGCCTTGCCAAGACATTAAAAAGCATGTACATAAATCACTCTTTTGTTCCTGATATTTTTCTTGCATTTATTTGAAAATAAAAACTATATTTAAAATGTTTCTTGATTCTCTAAAACCATATTAAGTCTATGCTAAGTAGACATTCATTTGTGATTGTAAACAATTTATTGGACAAAATTCTTGAAATGTCCATGATATTACAGTAATCTTGTCTAATCCCTTTATTTTAAAAAATTAGAACAATAGAAGCCTTCTTAAAACTAGGCAGCACAATTTCCTAGTTTCATGTAGTCCTTAAAATTTTAATATTTTTAATACCTTTTTTATCACCACAATATATTAAAATTTCTTCATTTGAATCTGCAACCTTTTCATTTTTAAGATTACAAAATACTGTTTTGAATGCGCTGAGCATGATATCTTTGTTCCACATTAAACAAATAGATAAATCATTAAAAATCATCATTTTAATCATTGCATCATTATTCAAAAATGATTAAATACTCATTCCATCTGTTTAAAATATCATCATATAAGAAAAAGCCATTACAGGATTTAACAGGATTGTGATACTGCTTTTCAGGTACATATGTTGTTTTCATTGCATCAAAAAAAGATATCTGATTATGATCAGCAAATGTTTCTATCTTCTTTGCAGTTTTAAACTACTATTCATTTTTAAGTCTTCTTATTAATCATTGAATTTCTACCTTCAATTTTTATATTTATTATTATTCTGCCAAGAATCCCCCCCAAGACTTCCTCATAATCAAATTACTAATAATACAATCATTGTCAGAAAACCAGTCCCAATTCTACTTTTTATTTAATCCAACAATAGATTTACTTGTATCTATAACACTATCCATAAGAGAATTCCATACTTTAATAATGTGACAATTCTGGAGATCCAAATCACAATTTTTGTAATTAATAGGCAGTGAAATATAATATATTATCATTTCTAAATAACAAACATTAATTTTCTTATTAATATGATTGGTACTGCATCTATCATTTTAATCTTGAATATATTAATCTATGATCTAAGAACCAATATATGCTAAATGCTTGCATAATATGATTGCAATTGTTTTGAACATGGATATATTCATATTCCTTTATTGGATTTTCTCTCAAACAAAATGTTTGTGATAGTCAATTCATGTGTTGTGTCCAAATTCAATAATAACAAACTATTTGAATTTACAGTACCAACACTATCATATCTTATACCTCTTGGTCAAAGTCTATTATGTGTATTAACACATGCAGTCTCCAAAAAAAAAAAAAAAAACTGGTGTGATAATACTATTCAGCAATGAATAAAAGCTTTCTTTTTCTAAATTCTACAAATTTAAAGTTGGTTCATACACATTGATAAGATGAGCACTTTACAGCAACATTATGCATTCTCCTTTCACTGACTGATCTACCCTTCCAAAATAACTTGGTGACATCCATTTCCACTGGAAGACAAGTTTTACCCTAAAAAGCTATATAGATCTTAAATCTTGACAGGTTCTTAGCCACCAGTGCAGTCCTCTATTTTGGGATTACAAAATTTCTAACAAGTTTGCATACTCCATGTGCCTATCTCAGAAAAAATATATATTTGTAATATTTATCATTAGTACTAAAACTATCTCATACTTTACTATCACTATTACTGATATTATTATTTCTATTATTATAATGAGTAATCTACTAAGCAAGACACTCTAACCAGACTGTGAGGCTATTTTTAGACCATATTTCTAAACTCCTTCTACTTCTATAGTAGTCAGGGGACTCTCTAAATAGCACTACCTAAACATACAATCTTTAGCAACTAGTATTCCTATCTCAAATTTCTCATTAGTGATTGTATTCCTTTGAAAAATGATCTCATTTAAAAAATGCCAACTTAACAAACCTGCCCAATTATTGTTTTTTTAATTTTCAAGAGCATGAGCTAAAAAAATGAATAAGGAAATTGGAGCCAGAAATATTAAGTGTATAGTTAAAGGATAGAAATGTGGCTGCACATATATACAATCCCATTGTTATTATTAATATAGGATGCTGATTGATAGCATGAGAGGCTTACGATAACCAGATCCTATATTAACTTAATTGAATGAGGAAGAAAACAAGAAAAAGAGAAAGACATAAAAAACTATATTAAAAACAGTACCGAATCAATTTCCCATTCTACAAAGTAACATGAGCTCTTGGAAGTTGATGTTTATTTGTTATTCACAACTGACCTTCATATATGAAAATTATTGCACTATCCACAACATGTGAAGTTCATTGGTAGCCTGGCAATAGCAACAATTGGGATTAAAAATTTATTTTAAAGTTCACTAAATTTCTTGCAATATATATAAAATTAATATCTCATTCCCACATGTCAAATACATATTTTCAGACTAGTTAAAAATTATGATAATGGTTCCTAAAATGCATTTTAAACTATCATGTCTCCTTATCATAAACATTTGGTAACATCCTAGGTGCCATTCGTATAGATTTTAACATTTGAAAGCATGTTGGAAATTGTGGTGCATAAATAGAAAAAGAAGATTGTCATGCATTTATACAAAAACTAATTAAAAATCAAGATATGTATCTAAGGTTAAATGAAAACCATAACATTAATTCAATAAAAGTCATTTATAAAACAACTATGTGACATAAGTATATAGTGTTTTCTTTTGACAATATGCAATGTTTTGATTTACTGACAGCTTTACTAAAACAATTTACAAACAAACATATAGGATAATAAATAGATAAAATAAACAGAAACACTGATTTTAAAAGTGAATGTAAATAATGATAATTTTTGCTCCACATTTTTTAAATAGTATAAAAAAATATTTCACTTAAGTTGTTCTTTTTCTTACCAATTTTGAAAAATATCTTTTTATCTTTTAAATAGAATAGTAATTTTTTACATTACTGGTAGAACAATAAATTCAAACATTGAGAAATCTTCCAAAATGTCTATTTCAAAAAAATTTAACAATAAATAAAATCATATTTGAAGATGAAATATACATAAATATATTTAAATGTCAGTCACAAATTCTGCAAGAAAAAAATCATTCATAAAGTCAATCTATATCTATAATGGAAACCAATTTAAATTTATTTTGATTTTAGTTTAGAACTTAAGTAATATTTACTAAGGCTGTAACCTCAAGCATATGCGCATAAAAATGCGATAGTAGGGACCTCTACAGGTCTTAACCACAAGCTTACATTTTGGAAAAAATCAGCTCACAAATATTTATTATAATAACAAAGAAATGTTATAACAATAAAAAAATATATAAAATTGTTAATCATCTTTAATAAAACTAAGCACAGTAATAGCCCTGTGCCCATGCATTCACTATTTACAGTTCATTAATCTGAAGTTTGAAAAAAATATTAAATAAAAAAACTGTATATTAAACTTTATAAATGACACATGTGTCTGTTTAAATGAGCAATATCACAAATCATATCTCAGTTAACTATTTTCCCAATCTGAAGACCTCAGTCATGAGATTTTACAGTTATCATACTACTTGTATGAATTACTGAATAAATTTTTTATTTAAAATGGCCCCAAATTGCAGAGTAAATGATAATGGCAACTGTAAAATCTAAAAAATATGCCATAAAGTGTTTTCTTTAAGTTACAAAATGAAATTAATCGACTTAATTTTTTTTTAAAAAAAGTTATATGTTGAATGAATACATTCACACAAGTACTATGCTGCATAGATTTGAGTGTAATATATATTTGAGAAAATGTTTTCTTTTTTTCAATTTATTATTGTACATTTTCTTCATTATTAGTTTATTCTACTTCAGAATAAATTATTTTTGTTGATGTCTTTAAGGTGTATATTTTAAAATTAAAATTTATCACAGGTGCTTGTAATAATCACATTATTTTGTATTTCTTATTATCCACTGTTTCAAGTGTTCACATAAAAACTTTGAAATCAATAGTCATGAATACAGGAGTGTATAATTTTTGCTAAATGATTTTTTGAATAAAACTATTTTTTAAATAAATACATATACACACACAAGCATACAGAGTGGATTAAAAATCTGATCCTATAAGTTATATTGATATGTCCATTTTCCAAATACTTTTAACTGGCTGATAAAACTGTTAACATATTTTTCAGTTTAATAGTATTCACTTTTATTATTTCAAATAACTAATATTGTTCTTGATCAGTTAGAGTAAACAATGATTTAAGTTGCTCTCATGAGATAAAATTCAAAAGATTCAGTCAAAAATCTGGATAGCCATTCAATTGAGATAATTTATTTACCTAAAACCGAATACATAAAAAAATCATGAATAGTCATTTTGAAATGAGATATCATAATAAAACCATATATCTTTTCAAATTCCTAATGACATGTTAACCAGTTTATATATATATACATTTAACATTTAAGATGAAATCATTAGAGGTTATCAAATTTTACATATTCAAATATTTTTCCTGTTTACAATCAAATTTAATTTTAATCCATTTCTGTTTGAGCTAAATAATTAAAATAAAATTTAAAGTACAAAACTGAATTATATTTCTGTAGTCTAATTTTCACTATACCACTCTCACACAAGGTAGGGTCTTAGTTTCTATCCACTTTTAACATCTTGTGGAAGGATGCAATCACAAACATATGACTAAATACACATGAAGATCTTATGATTGCCAAGATACCTATTTCGTGCTGAACCAGAACTCATCAGTTGGTTGTGACCACAATCGCTTAGACATATCTTTATTATTGTTCAATATATACTGTATATACAAATAGAAAATTACTAAATTTTAATTGATAAGTATTGGATTTGACACTTATCAATTAAAATATAGTAATTTGCTATAAATATATATATACTGAACAATGTTAAAGATATGTGTAAAGCTTATCAATTAAGACATAGGAATTTGCTATTTGTGGTCAGGGCCAACTGATGAGTGCTAGTTTAGTATGAAATGTGTATCTTGGGAATCATATATCTTTTTCACATGATTTTGGTCATATGTTTGTGATTACATCCATCCACAAGGTGTTAAAAGTGGATAGAAACCAGTCCCTACCTTGTGTGAGAGTGGTGCACTGAAAATTACACTACAGAAATATTATTTCTTATTGGATAATCTCTAGTCTAATAAATGACTAATAAAAATTATTAATAAGTCTAAACTCTTTCTATTATTTGCATCTACAAATTGCACTCTTGTAAGAATAGTGCAATTACATGCACTCTCTCTCACATGCACACACATGTAAAATAAAAATTTTATTTGATAGGAAGATAAAATTACAATGAAATAAAATTCTATTCATAAAAATGACAAATAGTATTAACCAACTTTATATTTAATAATTCGAAAAATGTTTAAGTTAATCATATAATACTAAAACTCACCGTGCTTCCAACTGCTTAATTGATTCAGCCATTTGATTAGTTTTCTGTTCTAATTTGGCAACTAGTTCTGTTTTATGTTTTAAAGAGCTTTCGCAAGCCTATAAAAAAAAATAAAAAAATATATAAATGCAATTATAACAAAAAATAATTTATTCAAAGATTTTACCAATACATAATGTTATTAGAAAGATTTACTTATTGTCAATAAAATTTTTTTAAAAATACTCTACTAACTTATGAAACCATTCCTTTCAAGCTGTAAAAAAATTATATATTATAATACCCCCCCTCCTCATGTTACTAAGATGTATATAACATTTTATACAGAGATAAAAATCTATAATCTAATTTATATTTTTACAAAAAAGAAAATTTTTAAAGTCTCAAAAATCATAAAAACTTAAAATATAAATAATATTCAACATTTTCACAAAAATTATTTATAAGAATAAGAATATTTTTAATATAATATTACAACTCAAGAGTATAAAACTACATCCATTACCAGAAAAAAATTATGCAAATTAAACAGACTTTTCAAATGAATATACAATAATCAGAGATAAGAAAATCAAGGCATGATGATGACTGGATCATTATGCAGTGTAATGCAGATATGTCATGGACATCAAAATAATCTTAAATATCCTAAGAAGTATATAACTATTCACTGACTATATAGTCCACAATTCCTTGACATTATGGAAAAATGTGAAGTGCATAACAGAAGTCCAACAGAAATGATTCTATTTATGAAAAGTCATAAAAGATCTGAAAATCAAATTTATCAATGAAGCATCTATATGTCTATTGTGATGTGATATGATGAAATTCAGCTAAGAATTATTTTGTTAAAAAATGATTGATGAAAATCAGCAATATGAGGTTATAAAATATGAATAGAAATCTGCATACTTAATATATCAACAATAGATATAATTATAGACCCCATTCTATAATATCTAGAAGAAAAGCAATGTACCATTTTAAAATGTAGTTAAATCATCACTATCATGGCTAAAATCATTCAATTATCATCACTGTTTAACTTAAGCAAAATCATTATTCAATCCTAAATGACTGACCTAATCTAGTTTTCCCATATTTTTATACAATACAATACTCCATTAGCTATATGATTCTTTGTGGTCAGTTTTTGACTCAACATTTAATAGATGATTGGGGAGGGAGATGGAATATCACATCATTACTGCTACTTGATAAAAATTCTCTGAAAGGAATTACTACTCAATAGTTACCTGATAATATTGTTCATGCTGATAATATATCCTTATATAATGACTTTTGATATACTCCTGCTACAACTATTGCAAAATATTGATTTTGTAAAATTCTCATGCATGATATTGAGATTCAATGCATAAATAATCTAGATACATGCATGACTGGTTTCCTTAAGTATTTTTTGTTCTTGAATCTTGTAACAAAATTATTCTTCTTCCAGTTAAAATGAAGCATAATCTTACACACAATTTTCTTGAATCCTATATTCTTTACATTTCTAACTCACATAAATGCTAACTTGAAGTCAAGTAATTATACCCTATGACTGTATGTAGCTACATCACTTTCTTCTACATAAGTCAAATATTATGTTAGGAGGGATACTTAATATCAAAAAATATGAAAAAAAAAATATGGAAACAAAAATGTGAAAGT
The DNA here is from genome assembly GCA_028023455.1 of Epiperipatus broadwayi. NCBI lineage: Eukaryota > Metazoa > Onychophora > Udeonychophora > Euonychophora > Peripatidae > Epiperipatus > Epiperipatus broadwayi. Next base: position 394,379 of record JAQFVV010012852.1, read on the forward strand.
GAATTCATATAATATAAAAAATGAAACAAACTTTTAAAAATGGCATATAAATTTTTAAAAAATAATACTTTCAAAAATATTTCCCTTGCCCCAAAGCTCGTATATATATATATATATATATATTGTACCCTTACTTCTCGATGTATAATATAATTTGAAATACGACTAGCTCAATTGAATTATAATGCTCAGTTAAAATTTGCATGTTTAACTTTAATATACTTTTATATTATCATATTCTAATTAAATTTATTATCAATTATCAAAATCAATATAGCTCTATATTCTGTAACAATTAAATAAGTATTTATTAAAATCATGAGACTGTGAAGTAAAGTTACAAAGCAATAAGTAGATTTACATTGAGTCAATATCTCCCAAGACACTGTCTCAATGGCATAAGAATACTATTACCTCCTTATTAACTTACTACTACATCTATAGCATTCTTATGGCTTTTAATAAAATAAACTATCTTTAATAATAATAAAATAAATAAATCTTAACTTTTAATTTTTAAAATATAATTAAATAATCTCAGGTTCTTCTAATTATCTTAAAGTAATGATAACTCATGTAAATAAGTATGATATGGGATTTTACATCAAACCTAAATACACCTAACTTATTTTAATAATAATAATAATACTAATCTTAGAGTATAACCTAATCTTTTCTATTTCTGTTATATCAATAATCATTAAATAAATAATCATATGTATATCTTTTATTTTCATATAGTATCTTTATTTTGGAATAGATCAAAATCTTACAATTTATTAATCTGTGGCAATAAATAATATTGTACTCTTATATTATGCATTATAATTACTCTATGACCATTGTAATATGATGTATTAATGTCAATCAATTCTTATAAATGATATCAAGAAAATATTGTGTTTATTTCTAATACCAATAATAAATTCACATTGTGCAAATATTATGTTTGTTCAAATTATCTGTTGTCAAATGCTGTGGTGTAAAATAATGAACTCGACACACTTTTAAAACAAATTAAACAAATTTATTTACATTAACTTCAACTAAGAATTTATTTACAATATTTACAGTTCAAAATTATGAAAAACAAAGAAAATAAAATAAGAAAATAATAATACAATATGTTTACACTGTTATTAATTCATACTCCTAATAAGTAATTATACATTCTTTAAAAATGCTGTACTAATAACATTGAAGTATGTTTTCAAAACTTAGACTTTAAATAAATATCAGTGAACTTCAATTATTACACAGAAAAATTTATGTAAATAATATTTATGTAGCATATGTAAACAATTAAACTTTATTAATTAAATTGCTACATCACTTAAGTATTACTGTTATTCATTTCATCATGTACTAGTATGTGTTTACTTTACTATCAGCATTACTTTAATAGCATAATATAGAAACTAATGTATCCTTATAATGTAATAACAAAGAATTGATTATAATTTTATATTTCACTTATTGCAATTCATGTTACATGTTTTATCAAATATGCATTACATATATGTACTGTTAAAATAATAATATTTAAATTATTCATCAATTTCAAATTCATAAAGCATTATATTAGATAAATTCTATGATTCTTTTCTGTGTGAAATTATTACTTTACTTTATGTGTTATACTACTCCTTCTTAATAAATTTCTATCTACAAAAACATCCTCTAAACTTATTTAAAATTTCCGGAAAATAACTTTCAACTCTAAATAAAATACTAATTCCAAACTATTTATGCTTCATTATCTATACTTGGTAAGCTTTCAACCTAAATATAAACTTCTCCATAAAACTTAACGTAATTTATCCAATAAACAACAGTAAAATATAGACTTTTAAATCTATTCCTAACTTGCAATAAAAATAATTACCCATGAATAATAAATATAATTCTAATACTATAACATAAAATATCAAAGTTTATTAACGAAAGAATCATATAATTATTTCTAAGCTTCTTATGTAATATTGCATCGTATTTATTTCATAAATTCAAATTATGCATATTTAAATAAAACTGTCACTGCCAATATAATGTGTGTACTTTTAAAATAATCATACATTCATTCAAAATAACATAATATTTGGTTGATCTAAACAAAACATATTAAATACATCAAAATTATTATTATTATACAATTTTTACCATAGATAATGAATTAATGTCCAGTCCATCTTCCAATATTCTTCGGAATTACAGCTTCATAAAATAATTCACATTTATACCCACGATCATACTTTAAAATATTCTGTGTTATATTAATTATAAAATAAACTCATGCAATTAATCATTATATTATTTTTTAGTTATTATTTAAAGATATGTACCTATCTTATTTTAATAAATTAATAATATTTAATTTTTATATTAGATAAATAAAACAAAGTTCATATTACGTGACTCCAGCGATGTTTTCCTTTCCACCATAAAGTTCTTTAATCTGAGGTACACATTCACTAGAACACCATTTCCTGTTTCCGGTCCAACACGTGTTTTTTAAAAGTTTATGAAAAAAAATGAAAACGTTCTTTTTTTTTAACAATAAGTTCCCACAAGAAAATAAAATAAAATTAAAATAGTTTATAGGATCCTGGTTTAGTTCTTTTAAAAATATTATTCAAAAGTCATTATTTCTATTTAGTCTATAGTTTATAAAAATTTATATTTAATTATTTTTAAATTAACTTGGACGTCCACATATTATTTGCGCATTCCATAAAATATCCAGGTAAGAATAAACTTCTTTATCTATAAACGACCAGTGTTTAAATTATTTCAATATAATAATTTTTATTATATTAAGACTTTTAGCTAATTTATATTTTCAATTTATTTGCCTTTTAAAATTGTCAATATTCAGTCTTTTAAACATAAAGACTTAACAAGGCAAGTATTTATAAAACTACTTTCATTTTTAATATCTTTACTTAAGATATATTTTTAAATTTATAGCTTACAAAAATACTTTCTTCATAAAGAAGTATTTTATTCTCCAAAATATCTATTTTCTAATAGTCACTAGTAATTAGCTTTTAAAATTATATACTGTCCAAAATACTACTTTTCTCCATCTCGTAATTTTCCGAACTAATCCAGCGTTTGTCATATTTCTAGTATAAAGTTTCCGATATATTTTCACTATATATGATGTTCCCATGACCATTTGCTTGCAAATTGAGCTTCAATTTAGAGACGATTGATAGGAAAATTTAAATTAACACTGCATGTCTATTATTTTAAACTTTTATAGATTATTTATAATGACACCCTTGTAATTTTAAAAAATGATTTTAGAGCGTCTATAAATTTACGTAGCTATTTTTAATAACACAATTAACTTGAAAATCAATCACGAAGTCCTCTCCTAACAATTGAACTGAGCTTTTATACCGGAAGAAACTTCCCATTTGATTGGTAGATTAAACAATCAACTTTGCTGGCTTATTTACATATTTACCAACAACACAAAATTAAAAATAAATAATGACTTATTTAATATTTAATATTTATTACATTATTAAATTTCTAAAATAATCTTTATCGTTTATTTAAATCTATTAAACATTTTTTTAAAAAATATTCTCTTACTTGATTTTAATTTTAACTTTTATAAAATTATTTAAAATAAACTAAGTCTTTTTATACGTTATATTTTTAAAACAATATTTTAAAATCAGATTTAATATTTCACATTGAATATCTTTATTTTTATCTCGTGATAACTCACGTATTATTTATAAATTTTACAACATAATTTTTAAAATAGTTTTGCAACTTTACTAAATAACTTCCAAGCATGTGTGTGTAAATTTAACTAACATCTGTTTTTTTTATAACACAAGAAACGCTTCTCATCGTCTAAAAATAAACTAACAATTGCATTTTTTAAAATAAATATTTTTTAAATAAATAAGATATTATAATAGATTTTAAAATAATTATCCAATATTATTAAAATCAAATATTAGTCTTCTATTTAAGTACTTACAATAATTAAAATATTTATATTCTTTTATAATATTATTTTATCAACAATAAACATATACATTTAATTTCAATTTGTCTTTTAAATACTTTAGCTTTAAACACCTATTTATTAAATATATTCATGCAGTATTGATTATGGCCATTTTTCTCCCAACCATATATTATAATCATCATCATTTAAAATGTCTCTCTCAATATCAGCACAATTTTACATATCAAATACTCATAGATTGCTTTAATTAAACCTTTTGAAATATTACCATAAGCAAAATTAACATCACATATTCAAATATATCTTAAATTTAAAATTTTTAATAGATTAGCACAAAATTAGATGGTGACCCATACAAAAGGGCACAATATATATAATAACATTAAGCTCAATCAGGTTTGTTTATTTTTTTTTTTTTTTACAAAAATTATAGATTTTTTCAGAGCTTGTATAATTTTCAAATTCATGAAGATCTGCTGTATAATAGGTACAACTAAAGAAAGATATATATTTCAAAAGGAGAATTTTTTTTAAAACAAATGAGCTTGAATGTAAAAAAAATGCACTGGAGTTTTCACCAAGAGAGCTGCAACCATGACTGACAGGATTTATAGAAGAATTAGTAAGATTTGTCTGAAGACATATTCATAGCATTATCCACAAAGAAAGCCTAATTTCAACGTACAGAAAAAATGCTTAGTAAACTGTTAACAGAAATTTCCTCAACAATTAATTGCATAAAAAGTAACACCACTAATACAAAACTCTTTTAAATTTTACGCTAAAAGTTGGATTATAATTATTAATCTTTTTTTATACCACACAGAAGTAAAATGGCTATTCTAGGATAAGGTTCTAAAAATGTTTTATTATTAAAAGATGAAATGTGAATTTTTCTTCTTAGTAAAATTGTTATCCCACATTAGCATCTTATTTTTTTGATAAAAAATGAGGCGTTTTTAAATCTAATAATTTTTTTTGAAAAAGTAAACGACGAATCTTTCTCTATGAAGAAAAAAATACTAATATATTAACCCTAAACACAAAATTGTAAGCATTTCAGTTTTAGGGATAATAAAAACTTCTCCCATGAATTTCTTGAAAAAAATAACATTTAATTATTAGTAGAAAGTAAAAAAATAATAATTAACTATATCACAACTTCAATAAATTTTTCTAAAAATATTTTACTAATTTAAATAAAAAAAAACTTATTTGTTTCATCCTACAAATTAGCAATCCTACATTATTGTCTTGAGCAGAATCAATTAACTTGGGAAAAGATTCAATCCTTACATCAGAATTTTGGATCCAATGACAAAAAGAATATCTTTCATTGATAAACACAGCTTTAAATATTCTGGATCTGTTTTGCAACAATATATCTTTGTGAAATTCCCTCAAATAATTAAAAATAAGCTAAGCTTCTAGAATAATCGGCCAGGGATGGAGAAGAATGCTCAACTATGTGACTAAGACATTGAGAATATCATATACCCGGAATTGTGCTAAACTAGCACACTAATTCTGAACTAATTCCACAATTAATCTTAGTCCTGACCATGTTCATTCCAAGAGCTGCTGTATCAAATCCTAAAAATTTTCATAATATAATTTTTTTAAAAAATAAATTTCAATTCATCACAAAGACTGAACTTAACTTAATTAGATAACACTCTAATTATAAATAAATTCCATGTGTGTAATGGATAATTTGCAAGAAAAATATTTCATTAGCAGCAGTAAAACTTAATATTGCTAGGCAAAAAGGAAAAATTTCCAGGTTTAAGCTCCCAAATGACCAATCAAAATCTGCAATATTTCAGGTAAATTTAACATATATTGAAATAATTATTAAATATTACCTATGCCACACATCTTTTCTAAGATAATTTTGAATTTACAAAAGCTTTTTCTTAAAAAAATACATTTTTAAATTATTAAAACCAATCTAAAATGGCTGCCATACAACCACATGACCAAGTGGTTGGCACCAAAATCGATTCTAACATACTGCCAGTTTTATCTTATGAAAAAATCTATGTCAGCATCCTCAATAACAATTTTCAGTCAGCAATAGCAAAAATATTTCAAGTCCATTAATGAATAAGCCAATTTGAAGCTTCAGGACAACCAATGCAAACAACATTTAAAACCTAGACATAAAATCACAAGATTTTAACCCACCCCCCACCCCCATGCTGGAGATGACTGACATGCTGACAATTATTTGTCAAAATTTATTATTACCATGCCACAGGGGATATTTTGCATCATTTAAGACATTTTCCCTTCAAGTTCATCATTACATCAACCACAGATTCTAATTGCTCTCTATATCACTTCCACCTGGAACCTCAACCAGCTCAAGTGCCTACCGCACATGAACTCATAGCTCCAACATCACATTAAAGTGAATTCTGGAATAAAAACTGCATCAACTTGAGAGTAACATGATCCACCTCATCAACCCATTGATCCAAAAAAGTTTACAAGATCACTCCATCAACTTACCTTAAATGAACTTTAAATGCCCAGCACAAAAACAATAAGATGTAGCATTGATAGCTATAGTGCTCATCAACTAATAAGCATCATTTATGTACAGTCATGTACCAATGAAACACTAACTGCACTCACCCTCCCTAAATGTAGTAACAAATAGCATCATGTGCTTTCATGTATTTATTTCATAATAATTTTGTAAAATTTATGTTAAAATTAATCTTTGAAATATATATCTTGTTATTCAACAATTATTATTCTTCTAACTACTGTAAATCACCTTTTTATCATAAGTAAAATTGTAAACCCTTATTGCATATGTAATCTTATGAAAACTAAAATTTTCCCCATTAAATAGGCCCAATTTATATACAATCATATGTTATTCTAACACCAATTCCAACCTCACACCCCATATATGTATTACCTAATACTATCATCTTTTTCCATGTATTTTTCTCAAGATCCCATTTAAAAATTCTATGTAAACATAATCTGACACATATATTTTGTTATGCAATGATCATTCTTCTTTCCATTACTATAAGTCATGGCTTTTTTTTCCTATCACAGCAAAGTAAGATTGTAAACTCTTACTGCATATATAATATCATGTATCAACTTGTATCTAAGTTCTCACATTTTCACCTGCAACTTTAAATCTCAATAAAGTTTACCTTTGAAACATAATTAAAAATGAGCATTGATCTTGTTTATCAACAGAAACTATGAAAAAAAAAAAAACAAGAAGGTGTATCAAATATTTCTCCCACTGTTGATTTTTTGTGCAGCAATATGCAAGCACATCAATCACATTAAATTATAATTTGTTCTAATTATTATTAATGAGTTTTGTGTTTCATATTTCATTATCATTGTAATATTTATAATTCTTTAAGCGTTTTGTACTATAATGAAAATATAAATAAGAAAATTATTCAAATTAATTAAATCTAAATACAATAAAATTGTATAAAACAGCAAATGTCTTAATTATTATTTTTTTCTTTCAGGGGCCATAAATATTTGTAGATATTCCAGAGAAGTCTTTATATCAATGAGTTTGAGAAGCACTGATATACTGTACAAAAACCTTGAGAAAACAGTCTATAGTGAATATTACCTTTCTGACTATCAATGTTAAACCAAGCTTATCCAAAAATAATGTTTTAGATCAAAGATATCTAACTTTATATAATCACAAGAATTGCATTAAATAACAAATTAAAAAACAAATCAATCTGAGCACTGCATCCAAAAATAATAAATACAGTAAATATATTATTGGAGAATCCTACCATCCTATCATTAATTAGATTTAGAAGGCATTTCAAAAATATCATAAAAATAAGAAATTATGGAGTTTATAAAAATTTTAGTGAAACAATAGACAAGATACAATAATTATTTAAATTATAAATACCAGAGACTTAATATCAAGATTACCAATTAGAGACAGTGCTTGATTCAAATTGCTATTTTGTTTTTCTCTCAATAAATTAAAACTTCTAGATGGCCCATGCAAACCTCTGCTACAGGTTGAATGCAACCCAAGATGTTTGTTCTGGACAATTCTGTTTTACATAAGAAAGTAATTATTAAACATCTTATAAATAAAACACTAGTCAGCAAGAATCCCTCAACAGTGTTGTTAAATAATAAATCAAACAACTTTAAATAGTACTACTAATAATAGGTAAACATTATTTTATTTAAAATTATTTATTCACTCTATGTAGTTTAATATGGTTAATATATTTTTCAACATGCAGTTTAAATAAGCAAATAATTGAAAATTATATATATATAATCACTTATGTTAGAGTAAAATATGTGCTTGATGCATTGATCAAAATAATTTATATATTCATGATGTGAATGCTTATAATTTCTATGATTATTATTTTTACTATATAGAATTTTCAATAATAAAAATAAATTTTTACAGAAACAAAAAATAATTTTTAAGAAGGCCTCATATTGTTATTATTTATTAAGTACCTTTGACTGGAGATTATATAAATAATATTTCTTTAGAAGATCTGTCATATGTTTGCTTTTTCAAGCAGCTCATGGTTACATTCATTGTTGTGATTATGAAGTCCATTCATTCTTTCCCCAAACTTTCTAATAGACTATTTCAATGAAACCAAATAAATCTGGTAATTTGAGTTAGAAGAGATTAAGTCTAATTTGAACAGTCTTTTCTGGAATAACAGTTTAAAAGCAACAATACTTTTTCCATATTTTATCTCAAGTTCATCTTTCACATTCAAAAAGTTGCAGAAAACTCCTTAATATCAACCTTTCTAATCATCACTTTTAAAGATATTCTCCATGGCAATTTTAACCATGGCAATTTTAACCAATGTTCTCTCTCTTTATTTTTATTTTTGTTGATGGTGAATGATTCAAGGAAACAAAATTATTAAGTATTTCTTTGTTTAAAAACTATTAGCTTTTTAAAAGACATCTTTTTAGTTTTTTTAAAAAAGCATGATTATTTAAAATATTCTTAATCCTTCATTACAATATTCATTGCACATTATTAATGGGCTCTTCTATTCTGTGAGAATTTTTTTCTTAATTTTACCATACACTAGCTATGATATTCTTAATTATTATATACTGCTTTCAATTTTTATTTTCGCGCTACTAATTTTGTCTAGAAATTTTTTAACACTTTATTAACATTAATTAATAAATATCTAAAAACTAACTTTATCTTATTCATTTTAATACACTGTACAGGCTTACACACACCTGCGCATATATAATGTAATATATAAGGGATTCGAACTGACTTTAACACGATCCTCAGCTCTCCATGTCATCTCATATTGCTGACCCACCTGATCATACACATGTTGAAAAGATAAATAATCTCCAATATACATATTTCATGTTAAACCAGCAATCATCAGTTGGTCCAGATTACTATCTCCACACATATATACAATCAGTGCTCAGCTTTATATTAAGATAGCAAATCTTCATACTTTAATGAACAGGCTTCAAACTACTCCAACCCACAATTCTTCAGCCATCTATTTCATTGAAAATCAGATGATGCAATGTTCAAAGCCCTCATTAGTGCCAAGGTTGTCATCCTACCCACGTTGTTTTATTCATTTTAGCAACTTTTGTTTTGCTTTTTCTTTTTTTTTTCAAATACTATATCTATTACATCACAATATATATATATTTAGCAGCATGTTTTTGACTGTCTTTTTATCAAAGTACTTATAGTTAATCATCAACAAAAATATATTTCAATAAATTAGATAGTTAAAAAAATGAACAGTCATAAAGACTTAAGACAATATCAAATGCCTTATAAAACTATATATATATTGTAACCATATATTTTAGTATAAAATATAATAATTGATGTAACTAGTATAAAAATTTCTCTTTCTTCTTTTGGTGATTTGATTGGCTTGATTTGTACTTTGAACAGATTACTCTCTTATATTATTTTAATAAATTTAAATTTGCTTCGTTCCATATACTAACTCATATCAAAATGTTTAACTTTTTAAAAAATTGACAACATATTAAATTTGGTAAAATATTATAAATAATAATATTTTATTTTTATTTGTTTAAAATGATCTTAAATTATTATTTCTATTGAATTAAAAAAAAAAACCATTTGTTCAATTAAAATTAATTATTAAAAATAAATACAGTAATTACGTAGGCGTCTCAATGTAATAAAAGAAAAAGAGCGCGAATTTAAGAGGAGATCGTCTGTTAGTTTGCTTTTTGGAGGGAGAAAGAAAAGAAAATGGTAAAGGCAAATGGTGTAAATTTGATAAGCTTATTTTAAAATAGTTAATAAGTAAACGGATTACCACAAAATTTGCTATAAACGTAAAAATAACCTAGTGGTATTTAATTAAGATGAATTGCTAAATTTAAAAAGTCTGTTCAAGTCGGCTGGCCAAGTGGATCAAATCACCGGTAAAATTTTTCCAATATTACATTTTTAAAATGTCGGAGCTTCCCAATTTAAAAGAATTAATTGCAAGAGTTTGGTATGTTTTAAAATGTTTATTATTCTACAATTTGAAAAAATTAAATAAGTATTTTAATTACAGAAGTTTTATGAAAATGAAAATTTGCTTTTTAAAAAAGAAGAAGTTTAAATTAAAGTAAAATGTTAAAGTTGTCAACGTAGCTTAATATTTCCGTTTCCAATTCTAATAAAATATAGTATTAATTGATATTTAACTTTACAATGCCAATCATATATTTGCTAGTTAATTTGTTTAACATTTGGATAATAAATAGTCTTCAAATAATTAATCAAAGCTATTTTCTAATTTTATCGTCAGTTTGGAATGAGTGAATTAATTGCTAGAATTGGTATTCCTAGATTTAAGCGTGGATAAATAAATATTAGCATGGATGTGATAAACTTGGAACATTTTTAATAGAGAAATGTAGAGATTAATAACTTATGAAAAACATTTTCATTTAAGTTCTGCGTGTCATGTTTGAAATTGTTTCTTGTTTATGGAGCCACGTAAAATCGTCAATCTAATAGTGATTATAATAACTAACACAAATGGATAAAATTACATGTTTGGAATTCAACTATAATTATAGCTATTACTTCGTACATTTATTATTCAACACATCGTACATGGATTTCACGGATCATATTTGGAGTTATAAAATGCTATATAATCCAATTTGTGATACACACACCTGCTAAAATTCATGTATTGAACTATAAAATGTGATACGTTTAATTTATATCATACACACACCTGTTAAATTTTATGTATTTGATGAATAATGCATTACTTTAATTTTATAGTTATATGAACTTGCATGTGAAGTTCATAAGTTATATTTTATTAAGTTTAAATTAAGAGGGGTTGAATAAAATAGTTATTCAAGAGAATAGCGCTTGCGAAAAAGCTTGAAAAGTACTGAATGAATTCATGAGATGTATTAATCTTTATGAGGTATTTTGTTAGTCTTTCCAGATTTATATTCCTATACTAATATTACTTATATTATATTACACATGTTTTATTTTAAGAAAGATAAGTTAGTATATTAGTTGTCCTGATTAGCGTAACATTTATTATGCAAGAACCCACATTTGCTAAAGTGTTAGTGTATTCTGAATGGTCAAAATAACTGAGGGGGGTGATTTTGCACTTTAATGTGAAGTAAATAGTAATGTTGTTTTATTATCTTAAAGGGCATTAATCTGTGCTGGTGGTTAATCCGCAGATTACTTTATTGCCATTTTTGTATTTTACACTCATTCCTGCGCTGGTGGTTAATCCGCGGAATGGTGTACTTGTACTTATAGCTTTATGATGGTGTCTAAATCCACAAAACGTTTAGTGTTATTTAATTCCTTCGTGTAGATGAATACATCCACAGGAATATGTTTTACTTCATAGATATAAGTTGGGCAAAGTATTTTAGTTAATCTGCTAAATCATCTTCTTTCATTTGTAAGCATAATTTATAAGTTAGATCATCAACTTGTAGCAGGACATTCTATTCAAGTTACTTCATAATAATTAACTGTTGGTTGATTATTATTTACCGGAATGTAAGTTTAAATTATCACTTTATTAAATGATTGCATTGTAGCTAAATCCTACAGACATAATATTATTTATTATATTATTATAAGTTTACGGTATGGATTTATTGAATCTGGAAATGACGTTAAGTATTTCATGAGTTGATGCTGAATTTAGTATAATTTTCTCAATACATTCATCCTATCAAATTGAATATGAGGTATGATTAGGTTCTTAAAAACTGTACCTATGAGATGTTATTGAAGAAAGTCTATGGAATTATAGTTTATTTATTTTATTTGTTTATTTATGTCTTTAATTATAACATTGGAATTAATTACTTATTATTCATAATTTTGTAAATAAAAGTTGATTTATAATTAAACTTACTGTGCCGTTGCTATGTGTCATTCGTAAAATCAGAAATCATAAACCTTGGATAGAGCATACATTGAAATACATACTATCGTCAACATGATATAAGAATTTATTGATATTTTTGAGAAATCATTTAGATGCTTTCGTCTTTGGTAGTTTATGATGTGTAAGGTACAATAAAATCCCATTTACCTTTTCCATCATTTTGGCTTTGCGTAGTTGATTCTAGTATACCATACAAATTGATTATTAAACTTGTAAACAGATTTACCAAATAATGACACGATTAAATATATTTACTTAACGTTTTTAAATTGTCATTCGTCAATATAATAAGAGTCTCAATGATATATTAAATTATAAAGGAACCCAAGTATTTATGTTTATTTATTGCAAAGCTTTACCTGGACTAGCATCTGTATTAGAAATCATATAGATGGTTTAAAATTTCATAATCTTATGTAATTCCACAAATTATGCCATCTTGTACATGGTCGGCCATTGGGTCTCACACAATAAAAATCGCAAATTAAGGTTTGAAAATAATAACATTACACTTATAATTTGATTAAAGTATTTTATCATAATACTATGGTAGTTCTTCGCGGTACACCCTGGCTGCGATCAAATTAAATCATAAAAAGTTTAGGTTAGATCAGTAGTTTGGTCTGTGATAAGTTGCCCCAGATGTTGATTGTGGTCTTTCGTGCATAAAATAGATAGCATGATATGCTTTTGGATACAGCTCTTAATAGCTGACAATGTGCAAATGGGAATTGATCAGTGATAGAAGTTACGATTCTTAGTGCATTTGCGTTTCTGCAGTTGGGATCACACAATTTACGGTTACAATTTTGAGTGCCGCAACGGGAACGGCACGATGGGTAGTTGAAGGGGCGAGCGGTTGGTTACAATATATATATATTGTAACAGTCATATCTGAACATTCACACAACAAAATCCAGAGTTTTGGTAAATTATACCAAGGCTGATCTAGATGAGGGTTTGAGACCAAATCTGACCGCACCTCAGCTTTTTCACCAACCCTCCCTGACTTACTACCTTATGAATGATATATATGAGGTCACACTTGTAATCTCTCAATTTCCGTGCTGGCAGTAGCAAAGGGTAAAGTGAGAGACTCGAGGATAATTAACTAAATGCTTTATAGCATAACCAAACACACTCACACAACTTATGGCTGATTATCCAATGCATATATTAATAATTATGGATGGTGATTTAATATAAACAAAGTGAATAATACTACAGACATTAATATGTTTTAAAATTATTTAATATTGACAAAACACAAACAATAACAATTAAATATACTGCATCTTCCACTCGCAGGTGGGATGGTGAAAATACGAACTACATGTTCTGTAATCAATTGTACTTAACAATCATCATTTATTATAGCGTTTATACATTAATAGTTATTTTTACGTCTACACTGATGCCTAAATTATGCTCTGTCATTCCTACTAGGGTGTTACGGGTTAAATTTTAAGAGAGTGGCAACTTTATACAATGTGTACTTAAATTTATTATTACATGATGAGCAGTCAATGCGCTCTTTATGTAGCCATTCTTAGATAAACTAGATCTGAGGTTCAGATCAATGCTGAACAATTAATATAACAGCAGATGAACTGGTGTTTTGTAGCATAGCTTCAGAGGCTACGACACTATGCAAATTACATCAGAGATGCGGCTTGAATGAGCCTTTACTCATGAGATTCAGCAACACTTACTCGGTTCTCAGATACCGGTCGCCTGCTATATGCGAACTTTTATTTCGGATGATCGAACAGCCATAATATACAATGCTGGATTTCAGTGTTCCAGATCTGAAGGAGGTAATGGGAATGACCCTTAAAATCATTATCCCATTCAAGAGAGAGGGCTGTCCGAACTAGGGATGATAAGATAGTCCTTAAAACCTAAGCTTATCTTAATAATTATATGATAGCAAGGTGGAATGGACCTCAGTGCTTTGTAAAAGCTCATTCACAACGCTTTCTAAATATTAATTATTACAATTAGTAAAGCGCGAAATCTATAGTTTCTTCTGCAAACTACCCTACACCAGTTAGTTAAATAAACACTGAAATTGTGCTAAAGAGGACTTTATTAAAATGATCTAGTTTATCAATTAACTACATATTCTATGAAAATACATTAATAGGGTCTAAAGCATATCTGGGGCTTAAACTTGGCTAACTACTGAATATGCCTTAAATTATCACTCTCGTGTTTAACTACACAGACCTTTTAATAAGCAACATATATGTGATATTAAGCTAAACAAAGCAGCTCAACTAATATATCAAAGTAGGTTTCAGACCAGAGATCCATAAATATGCCAAACAGCATACATTAATTTACTTGAGAACAAAAACGTCTCTTTATGTTTATAATAAATAATAATCTCTGCTCCAAAGGCATAGCATAAATCAATAAATGCATTTTAACAATATATATATATTGTAACGGGATATATATATGTGTTAAATTTAATTTCTAATACGTAATGTTTTGCAAATATCTAATAATGAATTAAAAACACAAACGTTCAAAATGTACAAATAACGAATTATTAATTTATTAATGTTTGATTTAAATATTAAAATAAGCTTTAAAAAAAAATTATAGCATCGAAACAAAGATTCTAATCTTTAAATAAAGTATAAAATAAAAATCTTTTTTAATAATAGCAAAGATTTTTTTTTAAATTTTCAAATATAAAAATTACAAACAGATCCTTAAGGCAAAATGACAATTACAAAAAATGATTACGAAATAGAAAAGAGTTCCCGCCCAGAGATAGAGACACAGACCTCAGTGGAAAACCCAAAATCTTACTTTGAACACAAAGAATAAACCAATAAAATATAAATAATGAAATATGTTGATGAATCCATGTATTCCAGAGATAAGGTGCCAGATGACTATAAAAAGAAAAATCCAAAGCGAATAATTAGTTGGAGAGAATCAGAAAATTAAAATTTTAAATTCAATTGTTTTTGTTGAAAGCAGAAATTTTTTAAAAAAGCTATTGTCATTGTCACTAAGAATGTAGTCAGCGTCAACAGGCTTCCTTCAGTGTGGCCGGCCGAAGGTAGCTTTCCTATTCACAGATCCCAGGATCAAACCAAAGCTTCATAAATCGTCATCGTCCACAAGAAAAGGGCCCTCGTGTAAATTAGATCTTCATCGCAAAGGAATAAGCACAGGACAAAAAAGAGGTATAAATTTATAAATGATCAACTTAAATATAAACTCTCTTAAGCTTAAAATCTTTCGGATTTTATTTGTGTCTAAAAAAATGAACTATAAACTTTCTTTCCTGAATAAAACTGAACTTTCTGTGTCTTTTATAAACTTTGCAATTTTAAAACTCTGCTCTAAAGATAAAATGTAATCTCTTCAAAATGTATTGTATTTTATTTTTGTTTATTCATGCTAAAAAGATCTGTTTGTAATAGGGTAGGGGTTTGCGATTGCAAACTTAAATTTAAAAATAGAAACACATCGTTATTTGTGCATTATTAAATTTAAAAAGAAAAGCAGGTTATATAAATTTGCAGTAAAAAAATAAGTTAAAATATAAATGTTATCTTAAAAATGATTTTAAAACCTTAATTAAACTAAAGATTTTTTGTTTTGAATGAAATTAATAAAATGATTTAAATGTTAGTTGAGTGCTAGACTAGTTTAAATATGTTACTTTTAAAGAGAGTTTTGATTTCAGACTATTTGTTTCGTAGTTGTGTCAATGCTGGTGGAGAGATATATGGACGTTTATATCAATGTAATGTGAAGTGTGTTAGTACCTAGGGCGACAAGTCCAGCTGAATGCATGACCCCAAAGAGGTAGTCATACCGTTGAAATGGACGCATACGTATTTCCTGCGCCAATGACCCCTTCCAGCTCTATGGATTTTGGACAATAAGCCGGCAAGATAAGACCACTCTCCCATCCATACATAGCATTTCTTTTTATTATTTTATATACATGTTTCCTTCGCCTGACAGATGCACATTTCTGCAGGACGAAGGCCATGTCTTCTCCAATAATATCACGCTGTTCAGACACACATTCCTGTCAATGTGATTCTATGCTAACATGTTCACATTGCATTGTTTGCTGATATATATCTGGAAGCGAGTATTGGTGTGGCTGCGGATTTTTAGTCTGGAGTCAAGTGATTTGAAAATTTCTGAGTGCGTATAGGTATCTCATTTATACTCAACATTTCTAAGATTAAGAATAAAAGTTAAAAACAAATAAAGTAATAACTAATGAAACAGAATAAAAGAACTTTCTTCTTTTGTTATAAAGATTTTTTTTTTTTAAAGTTTGTGTGTTATTACTTATATAGACATAAATAAAAATATTTTTGCATTATTAATACTGACAGTGATCTAGTGATTGTTTTTTTTTAATCTTTATTAAAAATATATTTTAATAAATATATTAAGTTTCTGCATCTACTTGAGCTAGTGACTTGGGCTGGCGGTCGCGGTCTTAACAGCATGTATCTGTCAACTTTATAAATTTTCTAGGTTCAAAGTAGCCTAGTGGCGCTCTGTCAGCAGATGCGGTAAAACTGGATACTTCATCATCATCACCGACCATTATAAATGGCTGCCCAGCGTGTGGCATGATATTCATTAATCACGAGTAAACGTCCAGTCTTACTGCATCTGCCGACAGAGCGCCACTAGGCTACTTTGAACCTAGAAAATTTATAAAGTCAACAGATATGTGCTGTTAAGATCATGGCCGTCAGCCATAGTCACTAGCTCAAGTAGACACAGAAACTTATATATTTAGTAAAATATATTTTTAATAATAAATAATAATAAAGGCAATCACTGTCAGTATTAATAACACACAAAAAAGATTTTATTTACGTATATAATTAATAACACACAAACTTTTAAACAAGTAATTTTTATAACACAGGAAGAAATTTGTTTTATTCTGTTTCATTTTTATTTTATTTGTTTTTAACTTTTAATTTTAAATTTTAGAAATGTTGAGTATAGATGAGCTACCTAGACCATGCACCTAAAAGACTTTCAAACAATTGATTCCAGGCTAAAAGTCCGCAGCCACACCAATGCTCGCTTCCAGATATATATCAGCAACCAATGCAATATGAACATGTTGGCATAGAATCACGTGACAGGAATGTGCATTTGAACAATGTGATATTATTGGAGAAAACATGAGCTTCAACCAGTATAGGAATGTGCTTCTATCTGGTGAAGGAATCATGTATGTAATAATAAGAGAAAAACGCTGCGTATGGATGAGAGAGTGGTCTTATCTTGCTGACTTATCTTCTCAATCCATAGAACTGGAATGGGTCAATGGCGCAGGAAATACATCTGCGTCCATTTCAACGATATGACTACCTCTCTTTGGGGTCATGCATTTAGTTGGACTCGTAGCCCTAGGTGCTAACACACTTCACATTACATTGATATAAACATCCATATATCTCTCCACCAGCATTGACACAACTACGAAACAAATATTCTGAAATCAAAACCCTCTTTAAAAGTAACATATTTAAACTAGTCTAGCAGCTATCTACACTCAACTAACATTTAAATCATTTTATTAATTTAATTCAAAACAAAAAATCTTTAGTTTAATTAAGGTTTTAAAATCATTTTTAAGATAATATTTATATTTTAACTTATTTTTTTACTGCAAATTTATATAACCTGCTTTTCTTTTTAAATTTAATAATGCACAAATAACGTTGTGTTTCTATTTTTAAATTTAAGTTTGCAATCGCAAACCCCTACCCTATTACAAACAGATCTTTTTAGCATGAATAAACAAAAATAAAATACAATACATTTTGAAGAGATTACGTTTTATCTTTAGAGCAGAGTTTTAAAATTGCAAAGTTTATAAAAGACACAGTAAGTTCAGGTTTATTCAGGAAAGAAAGTTTATAGTTTATTTTTTTAGACGCAAATAAAATCCGAAAGATTTTAAGCTTAAGAGAGTTTATATTTAAGTTGATCATTTATAAATTTATACCTCTTTTTTGTCCTGTGCTTATTCCTTCGCGATGAAGATCTAATTTATGCGAGGGCCCTTTTCTTGCGGATGATGACAATTTATGAAGCTTTGTGAAGACGGTTCCAGTGGTTCGATCCTGGGATCCGTGAATAGGAAAGCTACCTTCGGCCGGCCGCACCGAAGGAAGTCCGTTGACGCTGACTACATTCTTAGTGACAGTGACAATAGCTTTTTTAAAACATTTCTGCTTTCAACAAAAACAATTTGAATTTAAAATTTTAATTTTCTGATTCTCTCCAACTATTTATTCCCTTTGGATTTTTCTTTTTATCGTCGTCGGGCACCTTATCTCTGGAATACACGGATTCATCAAACATATTTCATTATTTATATTTTATTGGTTTATTCTTTGTGTCCAAGTTAAGATTTTGGGTTTTCCACTGAGGTCTGGGTCTCTATCTCTGGGCGGAAACTCTTACCTATTTCGTAATCATTTTTTTGTAATTGTCATTTTGCCTTAAGGATCTGTTTGTAACTTTTATATTTGAAAATTAAAAAAAATCTTCACTATTATTAAAAAAGGTTTTTATTTTATACTTTATTTAAAGATTAGAATTTTTGTTTCGATTCTATAATTTTTTTTTAAAGCTTATTTTAATATTTAAATCAAACATTAATAAATTAATAATTCGTTATTTGTGCATTTTGAACGTTTGTGTTTTTAATTCAGTATTAGATATTTGCAAAACATTACATATTAGAATTTAAATGTAATGCATATATATATATATCCCGTTACAATATATATATATATGCAAAAGTATAGACGTAAATAGAGAAAATAATAAGGCAAATAAGCTTTTATAAGTTGAATTTAAAAAGATTTAAAAATTTGAGATCAGGCAAGATTTACATTTTAACTTTTAAAGTATTTTAAAATTTACAGATTGAAATACCCTTATTTAATACAGTTTAAGTAATTTAAAAGAGAATACACTTTTTAACATAGTTTACCTAATTTGGGAGATTTGAGTTTAAGAGTTTGTGCACATTATTTATATTATATAGCTAGCTTTAGGAAAGATTTAGAAATTTGCTATAGCTTTAGATTTAGCTTGGTTGAGAAGTTGTTACCGGTTGTTTATTCTGAAGGCTTGCAGCTTGACAGTATGAAACACACATGCGTGGACTGATTTATCTGAGCTGGTTCATCTATGGGATATTCTTTCAGGTAGCTGTGGTTTGGTCTTCGGTCTCCATAAATGGTTCTTGGCCGCCGGGAAGATGGCCTTTGCTTTTCTAGCCACTTATTTGCATGATAAAAACTGGGCAAACTGCCTGGGTATAAGTTGACACATGAGTAAAGCAAAATGGATCCCAGTTCTTTTCAAACTGCCCTTTTTATATTTCTTTTAACCCCCCCCCTCTTACAGCTCATTCACAATCTTTATTTTTAGACTATAAAACTTAAGAAGTCCTAATTTCATCAACTTCAAAAGAATCAGTTAGATTGATTTCAGGCTTAATGTTTATTAATGGTTCCTTTTTATTTCACAAGATTCAAGTTCTGCTGGATTTTATTGCAGGTTTAATTGTCCAATTTTTATTCTATAAGAATCATAAAGTCTGGATTTATGCAGGCAGTATCTCATAAGATTGACAAAGTTCTTTTTTCTTTAAACATTGAATTTCTTTTTTTTTCTTTTCTTGAAAGAGATTTAAGCTGCAAACATTTTAATGTATACCTGCGAAAACTACATTTGTTTTTAATTGCTATATGTGATTAAGTAATTTAGTAATTGGATAACTTCAAAGACGGTTTGAAATAATTTAGAGAACTCTGTTCTTATATAATACAATTTCCACAGCTTAAAACCAATTTAATAATTTAAAATCACAAGATAAATATTTATGAAATTATAAGGTGTGTACATTATTATATAATGATAATATCAATCAGATGAGAATATACAATTTTTAGCAAATAAAACTATTACAAAACGTGTATACAATCATAGCAGATGTGTGTGCATATACAATTACACACACATACGTGTAAATATACGTTTTTATTTACATTAAATTACTTAGTATAGCTATATATATGTGTACCTCTAGGGTTTGAATTAGGGAAATGAAGACTACTATTTTATATAGTAAGTGAAACTGCATGATGACCAAATCATACTGTTTCAATATATATATATATATAAAGATATGATAGCCCAATAAACACTATGAACAATTCACAAGATATCAGAGCAAATTCCTAAATATATTTAATATTAAGTAAATAAGATTGTGACTGCTTCAAAAAAATAAGCCAGATGATATTTCAAGTATTTATGTTAAGGATATAAAAATGTCAAATAAAATTTTCAAACATGTTACAAATGAAAGTTAAGTTCATTTCAAAAATAATCTGGATAGATTTGTTCCCCAATTCCAACAATCAGGTTTGATAAAAAGCAAAGTTAAGGTTTCTATAAAAATCTCATGTACAGCTAGAAATTATTGACAATTTAAGCATCTCATCTTAGAGGCATAGAAATCATTAAAAAGTTAGCAAGGCTTCCAAAATAAAATGATTATTTGAAAGAAGTATAATGACATACATAAACTTTCATACAAAAAACAAGAGTAGAAAAAAGCATTCATTTATTTTCTGTATATCATTTAAGCAATGCTAGAGTATTTCAAGATGAAAGTCTATTGATAGGGATATCCATCTAACGGTGTAAAAACTGACGAGGTCACAATAGTTAACAATATAGATATTTCTCATTGAGTAGTATGATATCAAATAAAAAGTACAATAATGCAAAGTGAATTACTAAAAAAAAGTAGTAAATTAGATGCACAATGAAATTATTAGGAAACAAAAATATGAGTGAATAGCAAATAATAAAAAAAAGCATAATCTTATAAATAGATAACAGCAGGACAGAAATATGGGCATCATATCTAGTATGCAGGCAGGGTCTTGTAATTTATAATGAAAGCTGAGCTTCCATATATTGCCAGAAATTTTACTTTGTAAAAAAAGTGGATTTAATTCTTGGACTGGTTATGAGAAAAAAGAGGACCTGAAGGTAAACTGTTAGATTTTATTCATCCTATTTATGAACTAGTAATCATGGTCAACAACACTCAACTAAATAAATCATTGTAATTATACATTCATAAAATCTGTATATTTATTATTCATTCTTTTATCATTTCAGTTTATTAGTTAAAACACATCAATTGATTTTCTTTCATTACATGCAAGGCATGCAGATAAATAAAAGATTGAGTAAATGCTATAAAAGTATTTTAATTTAAAGTATTTTAATTTTTTTAAATTAAAAGACAATGAATCTGAACTACCCACCTAAAAAAAATAAATTCATAATTATTAAAAAATTAAATAATTTTAATTCTTAAAAAAAAAAAAAACAACTACAAAATATTGAACACTTTAGAAACTTTAAAAAAAAAGCATTAAAAATAAAAATGATTTGTTGTAAATGTTTAAATGTTCAAAATCGTAGGCAAAAAATAAAAACTTACTTGTAATTTTTTATACATTTCTAAATTTATAGCTTTAATATCATCAAGTTGTCTACGCAGAGAATCTATAGTATCTTGCTTTTCATGAATTTCTTTTTCTAAAATTTTAAAACCCATTTCCATTTCAGCCTTTCTATTAATTTGAGTTTCCAATTCTTTTTCCACTTCCTATAAAAAAAAAAAATACAACTGATAAATGTGTGTAAGTAAAGGATATACATATTAAGCTGGATTACTCATAATAAAATGTGTGTATATTTATTAATATAACTTACAACTATAGATAAAAATATATTAAGCAAAAATATATTCCTCCATAAACACACATATAAATATATATTCATAAACATATATATGCACTGCATACGTTTTTTTTTAAAAAAAAAACACTATTATTTCCACTTATCTTTGCAATGTAGTGCAATAATATGGTAGTGGACTTCAGGGCTAATGATCATTGGATTTGAAGTCCAATCTGTTACTTCAGATGCTTAAAAGTCTCATGATTTCCAAAGAAACCAATCATTTTTAATTTTTTTTAAAATTTATATCTGAAATCAAGATAAATTTTTGTAATGTAAAACCTTACAACTGCTATCACAAATCACAAATATATTGAATAAAATATGTAACTCAAAAAGATAATACATAACAAAAAAAACAATTGAAATTTCTAAAGTATTTTATATTAATCATTGCACGTGCTGAAATTACCATTGTAATAATATTTTTACATATCATACCATTTACACTTTCTTTAATGTCTAGATTAATAGTAGCAACCATAAATTCTAAAAAAAATTATTGGCTTATCAATAAAGAAAATATTATTGATTATTACTGTTGTCACTGTTGCAAATAGAATGATTGGAAGTAATATTAATATTACTGATACTTCTATCTAGTAAAACAAATTATTAAATTTATCCAAGATATCTTCCCATGCAGATTTTATAAATATGCAGCATCTTTAAAATTATATGTATCAAATTTTGTTTATTATGATTAAAATTTCGTTGAAAAAGATACACACACACAAAGTTAAGTTTGAAAGAATAATAGATAGAATAAAAAGATTCTACATTAACTACAACAGGAATAAAATATTTAAAAATATTTTTGATTTAATAGTAATTTTATTATTTCAATTAGATGATTTAAACAACACTTAATAATAATATAAAGTTTTATGTAGTTGAATTATTTGAAATTAAAGGTTTAGTCATAAAATATTTTAATAAATTTATTATTAGAATAATAATAATTATATTTATTATTAAGCATGATGGGAGCATTAAAGAAAATAAAATAAAAAATGAAATGAAAAAAAAACCATTTAATTTCATATTTTCATTTCAACAAAAAATTTTATTAGTAATAAATAGTGATTACATTTTGATAATGGATAAGTTAATGAATAACTTGTACAATAATATTATAAAAAGTTCTGATTAACATATGGCTAGAATATGTTAGTTAGTGGTTGTTATACATTTATGTGGTTAGGTATAATGAAGGGTTTGTGTAGAATATGAGAAACTGAGAACTTGATGAATGTTATTAGCTTTTTTTTTTTTTTTTTAATAACACGACTATTTTCTTTTTAATATTGTCTATTCTAGAATTCTGGGTAGGTGGGAGTTGACAATCAGGAAAAGGATAGAGCGGTTAGAGACCAGGTGTCGTCAAAGACTTTACTGGAGGCAAGGAGCTGATCACGTTTCTTGATTTTTTTGAGAGTCTGGTAAAACAATGGTATGATTTGTGGCGGGGGTGATTCCATGAGAGTTTTGCATCTCACTATCCATATGGAATAAAGGACAAAGATAGAGAGCCTTATTATTGAAAAAGTTCCACTATTAATGGCATTTTCAAGTGAGAAAATCATTTCAGATCTTATGTAAGAATTGATTATGATTATATCTTTCAGTATTTTAAGTCTTGGACAGCGGTGTATAATATGGTCTGTGGTTTCATCTTCACGAGCACATAAACCACATATAGGGTCAATGCTAGTAAAACCTCTTCGGTGATAAAGAAACCAATTTGTGGGAAGCGCATCAAGATTAATTTTAATGATGAAGTCCAGGAATTTGGGTTCAAGGCTCCATCTTTTGAAGTGTGTAATGAGTCTTTGGTTGGTTATTTTTAGGCTGGTTTTAATGGGTTGTTGATTATAGTTGATTAGATTGTATGCTTCCCACAAAGTGATTTTTTGGTTAAGGTTAGAGGACATCGTCGGGTTATAAAGTTGTAGATGATCTATTAGCAATGATATCCATGAACTGGATAAGGGCGGGGGACGATCAGTTGGTGTAATTTTTTTCATAATGTTGGAGTATCCATAGGAGAGGATCAGATTATGTAGAATATTGTGAGTTTTTTGTAAAATGATTGCCTGTATTGAGTGGAATGACAGTCCATTGAACCTGCGTGGTCGTTGGATACCTCGCAAGCTAATGGCAACAGTCCTTCCTCTCCAGAGAAGTTTGGTGCATAATCGGTTAATTTTATTTTGAAACTGTTTAGTGATTTTAATGAATGGAAGATAATATGAGATTTTTGGCATTATGATCATGTTGAGGAGGCTAACCTTTCCATATAATGAAAGGTATACTCTAGAAAGTGAAGTGGTGATGGCTTCAGTTGATTGGAGGATTGCATCTTGAATCATTCTTGCCATTGCAGTTGGAGGTTTGAAGATTGGGAAGCCAAGGTATCTTTGTGGTTTAGCAGAAAAGGAAGAGTTGATTTGTTTACCAGACATTATCTTCCAGATGGAAGAGTTGTTAAAATTTATTTGTAGGCCAAGTTTCACTGTATTTCTGTTTAAGATGTTCATGAGATGGGGAAGGTATTTAATGGTGGGAAGCACAACCATGATGTCATCTATGTATGCGAATACATTGAAATCTTTATTGAGAGAAGGAAGGAATATTCCAGGGAGGTTTTTTTCTATATCCACCAGAAGAGGGTTGATGTATGCTGTGAAGAAAAGGGCACTGAGCGGAGATCCTTGAGGGATCGACTTGTATGGCTTGAAACCTGGAGTGATCTTGCTCATCAACAGAGAGATTTTTCTCTCTCTGTTGTTGAGCAGATTGCTGATAATCTGAACAATTGCAGCTGGAATGTCGTATTCCATCAGAATATCCAGAAGGGTGTTGATCTGTACTGAATCGAATGCTGCTGCAACATCCAGTTGGACGGCAATAGGTTTGGATTTACGATGTACTCTGATATGATTGAACAGTGCAGTTATATTGGACATAGCATGCGAGGTTGATGATCCCTTTTTTCCGTATTGGTTTGGCGAGATATTGCTAAGAATTTGAGGTTGGATTTGGTCCTTAATGACTGACTCTATAATCTTGATAAGCAGTGGGGTCATGGATATTGGTCGGATACTGTTAATGTCGTTTAGTGGTTTTGCTTTTTTAATAAAAGGCACAAGTGCCACAGGGTAAAGATCTGCTATGTTTCTGTAGCCGGAAGCTAGGTGATCTATCATTTTTTTAATAATTGGAACAGTGAATTGACTGAGGTGTTTGAGAAGGAAATTTGGGATGCCGTGAAGGCCAGGATGAATGCTATCAGGGAGTGACGATATCTTCTTTTTAATTTGGATTTCTGTGATGCCATGTTCGCTGGGGTCTCCAGCATCCAACCAGCTGTTTACTGGAGGGGCTCCATCTTTTTGCATTAGTTGGCAGAATTGTTTGCTGATGTGCTGCATCATTGGATAGCCAATGAGATTGGTACCATTGGTATAAATGGATGTGGGAGTGATTTGTTTTTTATTGTAACCCAGTGCCCATCTGAGGTAGTCTCTTGTCCAGCAGTGTTGTTGTGCTAAGAAGCATTTGGCTCTTCTGATGGAAATATATTCTGCAAGGGATTTTTGCTTGATTTTGTAGAGGTTTTTAAGGAAGATAATTTTTTCTGTATTTGTGAAATTTTGCTGTGATACTTGAAGTTGTATATTAATGTCTGTTAGGTCATTTAGAAGACCATTTGGTCCTTTGATTTTCCTGGTGTGGTGATTTAATATGGACTGAAGAATTCCGATGAAGGAAAACCAGCCCTCCTCAGCAGGGAGGGAAGGGATGTTTATTTTCTGGAAATAGATGTATGACTCAGACACTATCGCTTCAGTCATGTTTGATTGGGTGATCATGCGCATGGTTTTTCCAGGTCCATCTATAGGTGTAGGGATTGAGATAGGTGTGAGTTGTAAGATCAGAGCCATATGATCGGAGAAAGCAACAGGGGTTAAGGCTGCATCAAGGTTGAAATGGAGGTCTGGGGTGTAGTAAACCAGATCAATTAGGGACTTTTTAGATTTAGTATAGAAAGAGTAGGCTTCGGGTGGGAAGAAGCCCTCTCCACACATTAATCTGCGATTTATTAGATGCAAAAATCTCTTGTTTAATTTCATATTTTAATACTATAAGTAATTTATTTTTCATAACAATAATGTGTATTTATTTTATTTTAATCATTAATTAATGTAATCTGGTATTTAATATTTTGTAAGAATATTTACCTAAAATTTTAAAAAAATAAAGTTATCATAAATTTTGGTGCTATAAACTAAAAAATTCCCAAAATATCACCTGCTTCCTATTGTTTCTAAGCAACAATGACAGAATATTCCTGTAAAAATTCAAAAAAGTGAATGATTTTGGATAAAATTTATAATCTCATGAATTATATGACCGGAACCTACAAATACACCTGTGTTAAAAATTGTTTAGTCTTTTATTAATTGTATGCAGGACTTCATAGGATTTAAAAACAAAATTAGCCATCTTGGCATCCTGCATAAAATAATATCTGAGAAAATAATATCCGAGAAGACAACCAACTAAACATTTGCCTCTTTAATGGCAAATGTTCCTCTACATTGTCCTGGATGAAGAAACTAAATGTTTAACAATGTATGTCATACAATAATGAATTTAAAAGGAATAAACATCAAATAATTGAATTTTAATTATGAAAACGTTTAAGAGTGCTTCATGGAATGCTACATTTTATTTGAACTGCATTATTAATTCATCTCTTCTCCAATCCAGAAATTACTTGCTTGGAATAACTCCATTTGTGTTTATGTTTAAAATTAAAAAAATAGATATATTAATCTTTAACTGAGGTTTAAAATTTATATCTGTGCTAGCAATAATCTCTATTTTAGAAAATGATTAGTAATAATTGTATTTATTTAAGGTGGATGGTGTCAAAATTGTGAGTAGAGTGAGTTTGACAATGATAAATAAAAATGTAACAACTTATATTTGTTATATCAACATAAAGCTTTAGATGAATAATATAAAACTAATGTGGATTAAAAGATTAACAAATTGTTTTATATTATATTTACAAAAAAGTGCTTAAAACTTTGGATACAAGTTTAAAACTAATGCATCCAGTGAATTAATACCACTTAATACTACTACAACAATGACAATAATTTAATATTATGGATAATTATTACAAAAACTGTTACTATACAGATTCATATTCATTAATATTTTGTCTTCAGAAATATGCTTAGAGATTTTATGACTGACAAAAACTATGCATTAAAGGATTAATTGCTGTGTTTACTATCTAAGAATATAAAACAAATAAGCATATGCTTGTCAAATGGTGATTGGAAACTGACTATTAGTGAATTTGTATTTACAAACTCAGCCATCATTCTTAAGCATTTTCTATAAGGATTAAATGTTATTAAATTTATCTATTAGGATTTTTTTCAACCTTAAAATGTTACTGATTTAAAATTGTGGATATGTAAAGCTTTACACTTGGATAATTATTTTTTGGATGCTTGTGAAAACTAAGAATTATAATTTTAAAGATATAATATAGTTATTGAATTTGTTTAACTTTATAATATTTAAAATTTTATTGTTCTATAAAAGTTCTCAAAAAAGAAAGGTATGATAAACAAGATATAGATAACATTATATTTATGATTTTTATGATTATATTTTGGTATAAAGTCTTAGTAATTTGTTTATGACTTGTAGATCAGTTGTAACTAGACTTTAAGTTAATTAAAAATCATTTATACCCAATATAATATTTAATATTTTGTATATTTTATCAATTTTTAGATAATGAAGTTATCTAGAATAGATGTTCAAATACTTATTAAAATTATCCTTATTTTTATACCTAAGGAAATACTTATATGAGTCTATGAAGATTATATGTATTTGATTATAATTGTGGCATTGATAACCATATAAATATTATTGTTTAATTGAGGCAAACTCCTAACACTATCTTATTGTAATTTTAATCATAATATAAACTTGATAAGCATATTATGCAATAATATCAGCACCTGGGAGAATCAGATCAAGTTAACATCACAGTTTTATAATTGTATTTATTGATGCATTTTAGCTATAAGTATAATTGTAAATCTACACAAATATGCAATGAAAATACAGCAGGTTTATAGTAATTAATTTATTAAGTAAAAAAAAAAATGTTACAAAATTTTGTTTCTAGTATAATTAAAAATAATCCATTAACTAATTTACTTTAGTTGAAGATGAAAGAAAACATACTTAACGTGGTACTGATTTAGAGTGTGATCTCTGCTATTTTGAATTCTAGTGACCACTCAAAACCATCACTGACTCATCCAAATGATAAATGACATTAAATATGTGCTTACAACATGACCATGCATTACAAAATCGCAATTTACATCAATAATTAAAAAATTAAAAGTGCAAATTTCATGGAACTATGCTTGATCAAATCACATGACTAAAATATATAAAATGGGAAGAATGAATAAATTTTGAAATACTAAAAGCTTGTAATTTCTAAAATATAAATTTAAAATACTTAAAAAGAAAAAGTGAACAAAAAAAATAATGGACACATATTAATTAAAAAAGGAAAAGACATTAAAAAATAAATAAACCATGTACTTGTGACTTCTGCATTTTTTGGATGATACTTCATATCGTCAAAAACATCCTTTCTCCTCCTTGTATACTTCGGTGTGAAGTGCTGTCATTAACCAAACTTTATTACAATATATACCTGTAACCACTTGTTGAATAAATGTAAAATTGATCAAATCAAGTTTATAATTTCAAAATACTAAATGTTTATAACACCTAAAATATGAATTTTATTATAATATAGACCCATAACCCCATCTTGAAATAATGTAAATGTTGAATAAACATAGAAACAACTGCCAAAACATATTAATTCTATAATTAATAATAAATCACAATTTATCTTAATGATAGCAAAAAGTACAATTGTCTAAAGTAAAGAATATTAATTTTACAATTCATAAAAAAGTAATAAATTTGATTTTTTTTTCTTACCAAAGTGAATACTGTTGTGTGCTTCATTTCTCACATATCATCATGAAGAAAAAGATGAGAAAAAGTTAGCATTGTTCACATGTAGTCACATGATTTGAAAATATCTTTAAGACAAATTTTGACTTAAAATATTAGAAGGAAAAGCAACTTCTCTTGAGTAGTCAAATTTCTCATTAGCAATTTTTTGTAAGAGAAATTTTGTAAGAGTAATTTAATCTCACAATATCCTGCAATATTATTGTGGCTTTAAAATCATTTTATTTATATCAATTTTAAGATCCCAAAAGAACTTCTTGTGATCAACTGTAGATCCAATATCTATGTCATGAGATAAAATGTGAACAATGTTATATTTTCTTAACGCCATTTTTTTCTAACTACATGTAACAAAGGAAGCATGCAACATCAGTTTCTTTCTGGTAAAAAAAAATTCTATAATATTCTTTATTTCAGTCAATTTCTCTTTCAGTTGATCTATTTTAGAAGTTATAACCTTTTAGTATTTTGAAATTATAAGCTTGGTTTAGCCAATTTTACATTTATTCAACATGTGGTTATAGGCATATATTGTAATAAAATTCATATTTTAGAAGATATACGCTTTTAGTATTTTGAAATTATAAATCTGGTTTGATCAGATTTCTGCATTTATTGGATGATACTCATACCAACATATTTTGTTGTAAAGCGCCATCATTATTATAATAAAATTCATATTTTAGAAGTTATAAACTTTTAGTATTTCCAAATTATAAGCTTGGTTTGATCAGACTAATTTAGAATGTGCTTGCCACCATTTTTAATTCTAAGGGCCTCTGATGACACATCCAAGTGACCCCATGAGTATTATTCAATGTCATTTATTACTTGAATGTGTCAGTGGTAGTTTTGGGCATTCCTGAAAATTCAAAATGGTGGAAAGCATACTCAAAATCAGTACCCTTAATCTTATTTTCTTTTATTTAAAAGAAAATAAAAATATTTTAGATAACAAGAAACGCAGATATAAAACTTTATTTTGATTAATTATACCTATAATCCTTGATTTAAATTTTTCTTTTTGGATGTTATTATATAAAATTTTAAAAAAAAATAATGATTTAATAACAGATTAAATTGGTAACATTGTGATTGGAGAGAGCTGCATTGCATTGTAATAAAAAGGGTATAAATAGGCAGATAACATGTCAATCTCTCACTTTTTCATTCTTGTTGCTAGCAGTACTTATCATATGTTACAGAAGACAATCAAGGAACAAGGATTAGATGGAAGTAAAGAACTGTTTTAGCAGAGAAATTAAATACAATCTGTGTTTGAAATAAATATTAATGTTTGGCTGTTCATTGCCATTAATTAAAGAAGTCAAGAAAATCATTATTGAAAATTGAAAACCATAACAATGTATTGCTAAAATCAGTGCATGCTAGTTGGAATTTGGACTCTATAGCCCTTCTGCTGAAGATGATCAATTGTTGCTTTCATGAAGTGAGAGAAGAGGAAATAACCAAATTATAGGTACTGCCAGTATCCTGACATAATAAAATGTATCCTTCTATATGTCAATAGGATTCAGAAAGAAAAAGAAATAAGCAATAATTAATAATTCTGATTATATGAATTTGTAAAAATAAAATTTTTATAAATATGGCACATGACATTAAAAAGACCAGCAGTCAATTTTTTTTAATGGTAAGAAAAAAATATTTTTATTAATAGATATTGCAAAAATCTTGCTAATATAATATTATGTAGTATTTCATTCAAATGATTTATTAGGTTATTCATAATAAAAGAATTTTTACATATTTATTTTAATTAATTAAAGCTAAAATGTATTTTTTTTCTTTGTATTCATTTTTTTATTTAATCTCAATTTATATTTGTATATGGTATGGGCGTTAAAATATATATAGTTAGAAGTTTAATTAAATAAATTTAATTTTACTTATTGTTAAAATTCTTCTTATGTATGTGTGATTTGATCTCATTTCAAATAAATAGTTTTAAACGTTTGTAACTGTCCCTTCAGGATTATGCTTTAAATTGATAAAGGACAGAGTGTAAAGAAGTAAACAAAAAAGGAATGGTGTAGATAAAATGATGTTTAAACAGAGAACATAATTTCATAATTGAAGTGGCACTTAGAAATGAATTAATTAATTAATTTATAAAGATGTTGTTTGACTGAAGAAATGTAATAGTTTAAATTCATCGAAAAGAAGTGAGCAAAACTCACATAACATTGTGTATTTAAAATTATTAGTAACTATAGACATAATTCATTTATGTATTAAGATATAATAGTTTAGGCTTAGAAATGGTTAAAGAACTACTTTACTGAGATTAATGTCATGAATCAGATTATGTGATGATAATTATATCAAATTGCCTCATAAAAGATAAATAAATAAATAAATAAATAAATAAAGAGGTAAACAAATGAACAATTAACACATAATTGGATTTAGTGTTAATGACCCCTTCCCCTCTTGTTAAAGAGTCTCATGCTCTCCACTGAGTTAAGGGAGCTACCTTCCCCTCTTGTGGCCTGTTGTGTTCGATTACATATATAGAAATTGTGCAAAACTGAAATTGAATAGTAAATCAGTTTAATGAGATATAGAGAGAACAAACTTTTATTATCCGACGTTTTTTGTCTTTAGTTTAAATTAATGAAAATTGGTATGAATTATGCATACACTTAATTAATGGTTAAAATGCTTTTCAAAACTGATCTCCATTTTTTTCTAGTTTATAATTTTTTTTCTTCTAAATTGTTTTGTAAAGATTTTTTTAAAATCACAAATTAGAAATAAATAATATTAAGACCATGAGATTTCATAAAAAATAGAGTTATGCTTACAGTAAATATTATTCTACCCTATATATATATAAAATGATAAGTGAAACAGAACTAGAACTAAATGACACAGTTCATTAAAACTCCTAGATATACATTTCTATTAGCTGACCACTGTAAGATAAAAGAATAAACTGTTACTAAAAAATAATTTTAAAGCATTGATAATAGATCATTTGTTATAGCATTTTCAGTTTTTCTTTTCTTTATCAATAAATAATCTGTTTTTAGAAATAAAACTTAGGCATACATGTCTACCCTAAGAAGTTTTACAAAAAATCACAAGTGATGATTTTATATAATGCATTAAATCAGGTGAAATACATTATTGTAGCTGTGTCATTATCTCACAGAAATGAACCTCTGTAATAAAAATATACTATTCTGAAAAAATATTTATAAATATTTACATTTTACAATAAATTTGCTCTGACCCAATTAGATATACTTTAAAGAAAAAAAAAGTTGCATTTTATGAAATACTTATTTAAAGCAAATAGTGCTAAATTTTGTAGTTTTTGTTAAAATATATGAATGTAACTTAGACAGTTTTTCTTTTTAATTTCTTTAAATTAAACGTTCTTCAAGATTGTGTAGATGATTTTATGTAATGCATTATATTGTGGGTTCTTCAAGATTGTGTAGATGATTTTATGTAATGCATTATATTGTGGTTGAAAGTTGGGAAAAGTTTAAGATATTTAAATCTTTCATAGTGTGTTTTATTTGTCTTTGGAAAAAAATAATTTTAAAACATTGAAATAAAACTTAGAAATACATATCTACCTTAAAAAGTTTTACAAAAAATCATGAATAATGATTTTATGTGATGCATTAAATCAAGAGAAATACAATATTGTAATTGGTGTCATTATTTCCTAATTTTATTCAACTTTAACCAACTCATTTACTCAAGTGACAGATCTGCATCTGAGAAATCTAGATATTAAATTTGCATTTTTCACCCTCCAATAAGAAATTTTGTAACACATTTTTTTATGACTTTAAAATTCGAGTATATTTTTTTCTAATATTTTAATTTCAAAAAAATTCAAAAGACATTAGGATATTCGAATAAGCAGGAACTTCAAAGTATATGAAACCACAAGTTGATGCCTAGTTATTGTATATTTGCTGATATTGAACTTTGTGAGATTATTTTGAGAAAATATTACAATGGACTAAAACCTTGATTTTTGTAAAGTTTATGGATTATTTTTGTATTGTAATTGTGTAATAATTATTAGAAATCAAAAACATATATTATTATATATATTTTTTACAGAAATGTTTTATTTTTAAATATAAAAGAATATATTCTTTTGTGTAACATTATCATAGAGATTAAGGTTTCAGAATATGCAACTGTAGAAATATCATCATTACAACAGTTTGTTACAATATTTAGCAATAATGTAAAAATTACAAAAAAAAATTTAAACTTTTAAAGCATAAATTGTTAGATCTATTAGATATTAAAAAATAATTTACTCAGATTTTTAAAACAAACATCAAACAAAAAAGATTTCATTCATTTTGCAAATTGAATCTGCTCTACCTGAAATATAATGATGAGACAGCACTTTGCTTTAATTAAAATTTAATTTTTAAAATAATTCCAAATATCAATTGTGATTTTTAAAAATTTATTTAATTTCTAAACAAAAATATCTATCAAATGAGGTCAAATTTACTATATTCTGGTAAATAATAACGGTTTAATATTAAAGTAAAAGTTGAAAGCTTAAATCTGCTGAGAACAAAGAAATCTGTCAGAGTGCAGGAGGATTAATGTAATACTGTTGAAATTTCAAAAATGCCCTATATATAGATTGTAAGGAAAAAAAGTGTTAAAAATATTTTTCCATAAACTCTGTTGAAAAAGTGTGGCTGAATGCAGCAAGCCTGATGACTGGAGGCTGAAGAAGATCAAGGAGGGATGGACTGTGCTTCCCTAGTAACAAAATTTTCATTATTAAAAAATAATTTTTTATAAGATAAAAATTTATAGATTCCAATGATTTATTATTTTAAAATTATTTTGTACATGTTAAAATTATTATATTACTGCTATTTTGGATAAAAATTCAGTTAACTAATAGTTTATTCAAGCAATTTTCTAAACCAGCAGCTAATTACACATTTGAAGTAAATTATAAATTACCAATATTGTTTTTTAATAAATATTTGAAAGCAAATGATTACATGACATAATGTATTTTGATATCAATAAATCTTTGCAAAGAAATCAAGTCATATGACATGTGACTTAATTTAAAAAGTTTGTATTACAAATGTTATACAATGAAAGTGTCAATAGCTCTTAAGAAGCTTTTCAGAACATCTCTATCCCCAGATCAGTTTCTAGCTCTGGCTTTCATCAGTGAGACACTAGAATATTCAAGAGTAATTATCTTCACCCTATGCTACACTTATCTACTATAAGCTTGAGTAATTAATGAAAAGTAGATAGTATACTGCTATACATTTTCTACTTCCAGATTGATTTTGAGCTTTTGTCGTATCAATGAAGACTACTATTTAGAGTTGGAATTTTTTGTCTATCAATGAAGACTACTATTTAGAGTTGGAATTAATGCAATTATGAATCTAGAAGCCATCTTTTATTCTTTTATACTGTTCCAGCTATTATCCTGAAAATAAAAGTAAAAACTTTTAAGGTTTGGAATCTAAACTAGCTCATTTTGCTAACAAAAGCAAAAGAAAGAAATTACTCTGAAAACTATAAATTTCTTATAGTACAATATGTATGCTTGGTATCCACTGACCACTCAAACTTACAATACATACTTCTAAAGTGGGGGGTGGGGTAATTGCTCTTAAAAATATGAGTAAGGTAGATGAGAAAGACATATACATGTTGGTATTAAGCTTCCTAATCCTATGGTTAAAAAGGAGGCAGAAAAGCTTTTTATAAAAATGTTTTGATTTGATGTTAGATTAATATAATTATGAGTTATCCTATATTTTTTGAGTTTCAAGATATCTCAAATAATATAATGGAATAAATAGTGCCCGTGAAAAACGTAACTGCATTCCAACTTTGAATATCAGCCTTCACTGATGAAGGTAAAACACAGATGCTGCTCCTGAGGATTTTATATCACTATACTATTCAGTGTTCATTAATTATTCATGTAGTTAGTTCTAGAGTAGAATGAAGATAGCTACTCTTGGAAGAATATGAGTAAGGAAATGAGAAAGTCATGTGATATTGTTGGTAATTAAGTATCTTTATCTTGATTTGCTGATATTTTAGTAAAATATGATATATATCTATGTAATAAAAACAGTTAATTTGAGAAAATTATTGCACCATTTTAACAATTCAAATCTCACTTTAAAAACTACTATTTCTATAAAGATGAAAATAAATTAATAACCAATCTTCATGATCAAAAATATTATGAATTATATCCAACATAGCAAATAAATAATTTAGTCACAATTCTTGCTAAATTGAGTAATAATTGTTCAATCTCTAACTGGGTTGATAATCTAAAAATTGATTTATAGTTTTTAAAGATTATGAAAATATCTGCTTAACAATTTGCATAAGTTAGTAATAGAAAAACTGGAATAATCATGTTATTTTAAAAAGTCATTGTTTAGTAATACTAAAATAGATAATCAATATTAGATTGACACAAATAAATAGTCAAGTAGTATATATATATACAGCTATTTATATATTGCTTTCAAGTTTTATATTCCGAGAATCTAACAGAGACACATGTTTGCTTTCCAGAGATGATAGGCTGTTTAAAAGCTTCAGGAAATGTTGCAAAGTATTGGTTTTCTTAACAATGATTTACAGGAAATCAATTATCATAATAAAGCTTTTTAAGAATCAAAACAAGAACGTAAAAGGTTATTCCCCATTAGTAAGAGATAATTAAGATACAAAGAAATCTGTTAGAAGCAAAAATCAAACACATACTATGTATAACATCTTTCAGATATATAACTTTTTGGACAACAAATGATATTTCATATGAATCTCAATTCAAATATATATATATTGTTGACTATAATTTAGGCACTTTGTTGTTATTGGCCGAGATTATTTAATGTATGTAACATCATAATGATCTTACTTATTTCCTTGTCCAATGTCCTTCCACATTCAAATGGTATGTCATGGAAGCAGTTCTTGGTTTTCAGCATTTCAAGTTTAAGTTTTAGCGAAATTAGAATTCCTAATAGTGTACTATGTCATTAGAAAGCATTATTATGATAAAAAGTATTTTAATAAAATCAATCTGAAAAACTTGTAATCTAATTATTGCTAAACTGTAATAAAAGAAAATCATTTTGAAAATCTGATGGCTTAAAACAAGCGTAATTCAAATAAATAACAATATATTTATTTAGTGTATGATTTTATTTTTTAAGAAAGTTTAACTATTAACAAAATATCATAAAGTAACTTAAATTTCTAACTAGAAAATAGTCATCAGTGGTTTTATCAAATGCTTTAACATTGCTATTGTAGTCATAGATTTAACACTCATTAACTATATAGATTTTGGTTTATATTTGTCCATGTCTACAAAGATCAGCAATTGTTGATCTCATTTCTTAAGTAAATCTGAGTGCAATAACTAAGGGTTGTTCTGAATCTGTTGGTGAAATCACACTTGTGTTTAGAAACATCAAATCTAGATGAATTTATTGTTGAATCTGGAAACAGAAATTTGTTGGGAATCTCATAAGAATTTTTTATTTTTTATGTGACAATTCTTCAATTGTACATTCTTGCTTAAATATCTGGAAA
The DNA here is from genome assembly GCA_028023455.1 of Epiperipatus broadwayi. Classification (NCBI taxonomy): domain Eukaryota; kingdom Metazoa; phylum Onychophora; class Udeonychophora; order Euonychophora; family Peripatidae; genus Epiperipatus; species Epiperipatus broadwayi. The sequence continues at coordinate 431,447 of JAQFVV010012852.1, forward strand.
AAAAAAAAAATTAATTTGACATTAATCTTAAGAGATACATACTATAACTTGAGTTATTGACAAGTCCTATTTACTTAACAGCTTTTTATACTTTTTCTGTGGGTCATCTTCTCTTCTGATATTTGGATAGAGGATATGAAAGAAAGTTTAAACCACTACAAAGAAATAGACTTAAGCATATTAATGATATTTTTCATAGTAATATTTAATTATCAGTGTGGGAATTTTTTTTCCAAATTAGGAACAGTAACTACCAAAAGAACATGCTAGGTTTAAAGAAACTATCCATAAAGTACTTGTATCATACAATCCTAAGTAATGCAGCCTATTTTAGAAGGAAATTATTTCTAGAAATTAATTTTGATCTGACCTTAGACAAATGAGGTAAGTAAGTTATTATGGCAAAAAGTTGTATTCAGATTATAAGATGTATCAGTATTATTTAAATAAAAAATTAAGCATATTGCCATTTCTGAATTAGATCCCCTCCCCCAATCCTTTCATATTATCATTGAGAGACTTTTCTATATCAGGAAAATATTTTTTTCAAAATGTCTAAGCAATGTTATATGCACAGGTGACTTTCATGCATTCTGTTTCTGGAAGATCATCAACATCATTTTCAACTGTTATGAATCTACTGCAGAATGAAGGTCTTTACAACTTTAATCCAATTTCTTTAATGTAGAATTTCTTTTCTCCACATCATGCCAGCAAACTTCCTCATTCTACATCTTTTACAATATCTTAGGACTTAATTTACCTGATTTAGATTTAAACTATCCATGTATTATCATCTCTTCAAGAAATATATGTATAGCACAGCTTCATTTCAATCTTAATTCTTTCAATGATGTCAGAAATATCAGATATTTTCTCACCCAAATATTTTATTTCTAACATCTTTTGCTAGTCCTAACATATCTTTCCATATTTCATTGAGTGATCTAAAGTCTCTGTATTGTTCTTCTATTAAAAGAGAACAAATCCACGATCCATAACTAATATTAAAAACTTTCCTTTCAAATACAAATTTTAATACTAAGTCATTTCTACCAAATGTAATTTATCCAAGTTTAATTCTTTTCAAATACATATTTTAGTTTTAAGTTATTTTTACCAAAAAAAAAACACTACTAAATTCAATACTATGATTAATTCATCCATTGATTCCAATTGTATTAACAATTTGACAATGGTATTTGTAATTATTTTTTTTATAATTAGCAATTATTATTTTCTTCTAAGAAAATCAATTGAACATTACTTTAACCTTTTTAATACTTGTCCTTAAGCCTACATTCTTACTTTCATCTGATAACTTTTGTAATATTTCCTGAAGGTCTGAAAGATTGCTGATGAATATATTAAATAAAATAAATGAGAGAATTGAACCTTGTAGAAGACACTTTTATAAAAAAAATTCATCTATTAAAATTATTATTTAGTGTCATAATATTAGTAAAAATCAGTCACATGTCACATGATCTGCATAGCTTGCGTTACCAATATGTAATATATAAAGAGCCCACTAATAGCTCAAAACAAGCTTTTTTTTTTAATGATAAATACACAATATTATAATTTTGCTATTAGGGTTTTGGCTATATTAAGCCTACTAATATATGGGATAACTGAATTTAGTTCAGGCCCATATAGTTTCTTTAGTTAAAGAGCTGAATTTGAAGACGTGTAGGTGTCTGAAGATTTAGATCTTTTTCATAATATTTAAGAATTAGATAAATGCTTGGCGTGAGTTAGTATTTTGAATCTATAGCATTTTGAATCTAATGTCCTAGCTCCTCACTGAAGAGAGCCATAGATCAAAACCAGCCTGGGAATGAAGACAATCATAGATAAAGTCTTCAGGTACTTTCTCTTGTAGCATTTATCATAATAAAATAAAATAAAATAAATAAGCTTGTCTAGAGCTATTAGCAGGCTCTTTATATATTATTTAGTGTCAGTTGAATTTTTCTATTGGAGAGCATTTCCAATTAAATTAAGTTTTACTGCATTTAAGAATTTTAAAAACCTTTTAAATAATTTTTCCAAACAATTTTTTAAAGGTAGAGATTAGATCAATAAAAGTAGAACAAATTAAATTTATTTTGAAACCCTAATACTAAAAAAAAAGCAGTAAAACAACAACCATAATAAACCCCCAATCTTAAAAACTTTCATTTATCAAAATAAAAATATTTTTTATATATTCCACCATTTCTTATGAAATATCAAAAATCACTTTAATTCATCCATTATAATTATCTTTTTTAATCCTTAGCATTTCATTATAATTCATTAATTACTATTCTAAATAAAAATGATATGTCATTAATAACTTTCCTTACAGTGAATTATTAAAATAAATAATATTTTTCTATATCAGAATATTCATATTTATCAATATTTCTTTCACCATTCATTAATACCTTTTAACTTTAACAAATTAACTTAATTACAAATTAACTTTAAAATTAATATTTCTCATATTAATCACCTGTTTTATGATTTTAATTATGACCTGAATAGAAAGTGCTTGATTAAAGTGAAGATTGTAGTGGAATAAAATCAAATATTTATATATAATGAGAATAATTATTTCTTCTCATGATTTTTTTTATTTCTCAGAACAGCCATTTGTAAGACTATTAAAGTTATACTTCTATTATTTAGTTCCAAACAAATTAAATACTAAGAATATGAATATTTATAACTTATTAGGAATAGTTGTAAGAGAAAAAAAGTATTTTAATAAAATAATAGCAAATAATAAAATTAATATTTTTTTCTATCTCTCTTCTATAATTTTACTTATATATTAGTAAACTTTTCAATTTTTAAAATAAAAATAATAATAAGAGAAATAAATATGTTAAATTTAAAATAAAGGTTATCAGTTTTTAAAAGAAAAAAAAAAGATTTTTAAATGCATTTATTAATTTTGGAAAATCTGTTTGTAAACTTTTAAACTTTATCAAGTTAGAATGAAATTTTAAAATCAAGGTTTAATATATTTAAATTCAATAAAATTGCTTGAAAATTGATACATAACTAAATTATATCACTCTAATTCATTTCAAATACTTATCTTTTCAGTATATCAACTAATTTGACAGATATAGAACAAAGGGTAAGAAAAATATGAAAAATATTCATGAAATTAATAATAGAATTCTCATTTATTTTAAATAATGGTTGTGAGAGGGCAGTTTAAATTATTTTTCTTTCAATTTAATAACATTTTTAAAACCATTTTAAACTTTTAATGTATATATCATATTTAATATGTGTACATAATTATATACATCAGTAACTAAATTTCTATTTAAAATTTTTTCTATTTTTATTTTAAAACAATTGTTTTTTTTTTTTTAAAAAAAGTAAATTAGAAACTCATTTTATTTAAAACAATTGTGAAAAGTTTAAAAAAGTCTGTTTTAAAATAAAAATAAATCTATCAATTTAAATACAAAACTTAGTTGCTGATTTATTATACATATATAATTATGTTCACATACTAAATATTATATATTAAGAGTATAAAGTAGAAAATATCATATAACATTAAGAGTATATATATATTGATTTATTGCAGAAATGTGACTTGATTTTTTTGTAATTTTATTTTTTGCTATGATGGCTTTGGCAATTTTATATTGCTAAAGCTATTAATATATGGTGTATCTGAATTTAGTTCAGTCCCATATGGCTATTTAAGTTAGATAGCTGGATTGGAAAACATATGGATGTCTGAAAATTTCAGAGTTTCTACTTAATAGTTATACATTAGATAAAGTGCTGGGTTTGTCCTGGTATTTTTAATCTAATGATTGAATATCCAACACCTCACCGAGGATGCCAGTAGCAGAAACTGGTCTGAGGTTAGGAGCATTCTACAAAGCTTGTTAAGAATTTGTTTTGCAAGCTCTATATATGACATTACTCTATTTGTCTGGGTCTATGTATGTGATTAGTAAATCATTTTAATCCTTGTAATTTTTCAGAAAAAACTATAATCAGCCATCTCCATAATAATGTTCAGCCATCATTTATTAATGATAATCCTAATCTACTTGTACTTCCATATTAAATTACATAACTCATATTTCAAATCGTCTCTTCACTCCCCATTCCCCTGATTTCACAGACTCTGACAATGTCTATTTAATTTAGAAAGTTCTTATTTTAATTCATGCAACCTTCCTTAATTTAAATAAGATCTATGATTAAAATAATAAAACAGTTAAATGGTTTGTTTAGGAGTTCATAAGAACTTCAAGTAATAGAAAGAGCTAAATAACAATCCATATACTTCAAGTCAGTCACTCCATCATTGTATCAAAACAAGAAAAACAGATTTGTAACTGAAGATGATTAAATAAAATGTTATCATTAAATGGAAGTCTAAGTCTGAAATCAAAAGATTATTACTACTCACTGCCTTAGATTAATGATTGCTGTTTGAATAATAATTTTACAATCTCCCGAGAATGAGAACATAATTTATGTTGTCAAAAATATATCAAAAATCATCATTTAAACACATACAAATGTATCTATCTTCAATATAAACCTAATCAATGCCATGGGTTAACAATTAGCATTTGAAAAATAAAATCATGGTGTTTTCTTAGTCTTAAAATTGGAGATAAAAGCCAATAAATCACAGTGGCTGAGTAGATTACTGATGAGTAACTTATCTATGTTTATTCATCATGAGAATAATTGCAATGTAATAATAATAGATGCAAAAATGATATGTAAATAATACCAGCAATGACATATTTGTCCTGCTTGACTATTATAAGTCTCAAATAGAAATGAACAGTTGTTTTTCAGTTAAAATCAAAGATATTTTGAAACCTCTATATATTTATACATATAGAGTCGTGAAACTTCAATAACTTCTATAAAAGTAAAATTTATTTATTTACTTTTGACAAAATAGGAAAAATATTTATAATAGTTTTTAACTGAATTATGCATATGATAAAGAATGGTAAAATATATTATGATATGGAATGTTAAAAAAATTAAATGAAAATGAGAGTATTTATTGAGAAAATTATGAAACAAAGAAAATTAGTTTGGCTATAAACTTAGAAGAGTTAAGAAAGATAACTGGGAAAAAAATGGAAGTAAAAAAAAATAGACTAATTGTTTAAATAAATAAATTAAGAATAAGATATAAGATTAGTTTGATTGAAAAGCTTGAAGAGCATTCTAGAATTGCTGTACAAGATTATTTTTTTGATATAAAAATAATGTTAATGATGAGATTTTAATACAAATTTCAAAAAATATAATATTTCAGCAAGGAAAATAAAATAATTTCATTAAAAAGAAAATGATGGCATAGTTATTTTAAAAAACCAATGGAATCATCTCAATACAAAAATTCTAAAAAAAACTATATAATAATAAGTCAGAAAAATAAAATAAACTCGTTACAATAACAAAAATCAGAATAATCTTAATATTCTAAATGAAAAGATAAGATATGCACTTACATATGCTCCCCAAAATAATAGAATCATAATACATATTTTATTAAAATTATATATATATTGTAAAGATTGGGAGACTTCATCTTTATAGTTGATTATGACATCAGTGTATATGTTAAATATATATATATTGAAGCGGAAAATATATACACATATTTTGCCTCATTGTCTGATGATTCAAAACCTTGAATCAGAGATTTAAACCCAGCTATATGTGTTGAATCCCTAGAGAGTGAAAGGATGCACATACAAGTTTTAAAACCCTCCTTTATTTTTTTTTACGTTCATAAGTTAAACATTTTATTATAAAAGATTATTTAATAATTTTAAGTCTGAAATATTTAAATTTCCGATCCCTTTATATAATCATGTATGTGTGTTCAAGATTGCAAAAACACATTATTGATAAAAGTATATTTTTTGTTATTAAATATTATGTACATTTATTTTGTAGTTGCATATTTTATTTTATGATGCAATACCAAAGAAAGTTCTAGAGAGTAATTAAAATAACCCGGAAATGTATAAATAAGAATTTTCTAGATTTAATTTAAAAAGGGTAATTAATAAATTAAAATCCCTTAGCTAACAAAATAATGAAAATTATATCTTTTAAATCTATTTCCATTCTCGAAATAGATTAAAACAACTCTCTAGAACTTGTTGCATCATCATTGAAAATAAACAATAGGCGTATTCAGGCTACTTAATGGACATTCGGGCCTTAACAAGTGAAAAGAGAGAACATTCGAGAAAGTTTTGCTAATATACAAATAGGACTAAGTCTCTTAGTTCACCATCTTAACAATGTTGCAGTATGGACCCACGTCAATTTAAATTTTGAAATATGAATCCGGAGTAGAGGGACTAAATTTGCTTCCCCTTTCTTCTCCAAAAATCGTTTCCATACTGCTATGCTAACCTACCATCTTCATTTATGGACTGCCTAATTTAAATGCTGTAATAACTATCTCAAGATGGGAGCCATTATTTTTCAAAGCTTTGCCTTGCTTAACCGTGTTTTCCTCATTTATAATTTTACACTTTTCAATCCGTACATACATCAAGACATCAGGAAATGGAAGGTAAATCCTAATCATGCCGCTAATATGAACTCTTGAAAAACTTTCAATTTAAAACCTAAATCAATTATAATGTAATTCTCCTTCTATTTAAACATAATGTTGTAATACTAATTGTAACTATTCTATAACGTAATGACTTTCTTTCTGTTATAAAAAATCTAAGGCACGAATCTACTATAATTTTATATTTTTTATGCATTTCTTTAATGAGTTTCACAATTTCTATTTTTAATATTTTAAATGTCGCAAACTTTTATTCTTAATATTATAAGTTTTGTATGATTTAATTTAATATGCTAATAGTTCAATCGAGCGAACCAATCCTAGATGTTCTTATATTAGATATCCTAGATATTATAGAATGTTAAATCATAAATGTAAGCTTTCTTACCTAACTAAAAGTTTGCTCGATTGAATAATATTTTTAAGTTATTCTATTTGCTTACTGGCAGATTATTCGCTGCTACATTTAATATGTCATTTTATTACCATATTTACGCTATTGATTTTATTTTCAAATTATATTTTAAAGTAAACTTAATGACCTACCTTTGCTGTTTTTTTATTATATGGTCAATCATCTGCCCATCATGCCATCTAGTATGGTAATTATTTATGGAATTAATTACTAGTTGGCATATTAATATTTGTTTAATGAAGGGAAGAATAATTCCTCTTTTATTTGTGGCATCCTAACTAATATTAAAGGTCATTTGCATACCTTTCAAGAGGGATCAAATTATTTCATGTCATTACACTAGATTCTATTAAATTACAAGGGCCTTAATCCACATATCAGCATTATTAAGAACCTGATTTATTATTATTATTATTAGAGTTGCTTGGCTAACATAACATTACGAAATCACCTCGCTTTGCTTTGTCAAACTTAAAACCCGGAGAAAAGGGATTCTTTTACTTAATGGCATATCGGGGCTTGGAAGCACCGGTCCAGGATATTTGTCAGGTGGTCATTATGCTCTGCATGGATTAATACTGAAAAATGGGCCATGATATTTTTATGCAATACCACCTTTTTCAAATGCTGATCTGTCACGTGTACAGGCACATTTCATATTCTTATAAAATTGATGAAGCTTTCATCCTAAAATGGACTCAACCCTTTCTAGCATTATTACTTTAGTCAGCACTGCAATTCTTATTTAGTATTTTTATAATTGCCCATTTTAAATCTGTAAGACGTAATGCCATGAGTTCTAAATCCATCTCATATTTTTCATTTATATTATAAGTTAGGTAATGTCATTTTAAAGCTTATTTAAGCTATCCACCCTCTCATTGAGACAATGCCAAGTGCGCTAACTAATAATGCTAAGTAAATCTTTTCCAGTCAGAAAAAAATAGAATAAAATATAAATAACTTTTCTGTTTAAACATTTTAAGGTAATGACTATTGAAGTGAATAATGTAAATATATAAATATTTTCATACATGGTTCAAATGAACCATAATAAAATGATGTCCCTTATATCCCATTTATCTGTTTTAAGGTCATTTATTTTTCATAAAAATAATCATAGCATCCAAGTTATAATATGGTAAAAGTGGTATCTACTGTTAGCATATTAAGCCGCATCTTTTGACTATCTGTACATTTTTTTATCATCGCCTTCAATTGCCAATTTACATATTATTTAATCATTAACTTGTGCTATTATTATGTAATTCCTACAATACACAAATCCGCATTAATAATCAAGTGAACCCCATAATTCTATTAGTGTTATATATATAAATAGATTCACAACTGTTTGTTAAAGAAAATATTTGTTTATTCATTTTTTTTCTAATTAATATTAATAAATTATTAACTATATAATTATTACTTAAGTATGCTTTGCCTCATGATTTATGCATACACATCATTAATTAGATTGCATTATATATAGCTGATTTCCACTGACCTTAGGCCAATTTCTAGATTTATTAATGAATTTTATGAAAAGCCTAAGTATAATCTTAAGTTATTTTATTCTGTTGGGGGCTGGGATTCGAAGCCTAGTAGTATTATAATTCCCTGTAGATCTCTTGTTTCTCCGCTGTTGCTCCGGGATGAGTATGAATAAAATTTTCATTTGTTATCATCAGAAATGTTGTTCATAATGTTATAGATCTGGAAAATAGGCAATGGGATAGAGTTCATGATTGTTCCTGACTTATGTATCTTGAACATGTTTGGATTTGAGGTACTTTTGCCTATATGCTAGCTCTTGTTAGATGAACATACAATTCTGACCGGTACAATATATATTCCACCCTTATCATTAAAAGAAGATAGCCTTGACAACAATTTGAAGTTGTTGATTGTTATTGATATTGTCTAAGAGTAGACTGATTTTTAATGATATATGTTAATTCTAATATTTTCACGGATAAAAGATGTCATATTATTATTACTATTTGCGGGATATTCCGTGTAGTGAAAAAGCTAAATGCTGACATTTCAGTACAATATCAAGTACCTTCCTCAGAGCATAAGAGGACGCTCTGAGGAAGGTACTTGATATTGTACTGAAACATCAGCATTTAGCTTTTTCACTACACGGAGTATCCCACAAATAGTAATAATAATATGACATATATATATATATATATTAAAAGAAGAAAATGAAAGAAAGCAAAGTTTTTTTTTTCTTTCACCTAAAGTTTGAATTGTTCATTAAGAACTTTTACCTAAAGTTTCAATTGTTCATTAAGAAAAGAAAATGGATATCTTTTATTAGTTAGATATATATCTTCCTTCATAGAATTAATTATTTCATATATATCACAATACCTTTAGGTTGTGGTAGAAAATGTTGCAAATTTTTTTTCTTTGTTCAATTTTGTTATAGTTATTATTTCTTGTCTCTTTCACACTTTTGTGGTATATGTTTCTTTATGTTCATAAATTTTGGTGATGATTATGTATGCAAAAAAAATAAAAAAAACTATATAAAATCATTCTAGAAAATATTAATAATTAAAACATATACAGATAAACCTACCTATTTGTTATAAAAGATAATAATAATAATAATAAAGAGAGATTTATGATTTATCAATATGTATTTATTTATATACATCATGAACTGCTTATATCTATTTAAGATGCCTACATCATTTTATTTATTTGTTATTAATATTTGTTTTTGAAATGGTTGTAAAATATTTTTAAAAAATACAAATATGTAAGATAACAATAGATTTAAATCAATATGTCTTGTGGAAGTGTTAAATTAAAATTTCCATGACAAATGATAATGCAATAAAGAGAAAGAGATTAGAAAAACATGCTTTTAATTTTTTTTCATTACTGACAATTCTTTTGACTGGAAAAGATAAATTAAATTTTATTATCGCTATTTTTTTTCTTCTACCTAAATTAACTAAAGGAACTTTATCTTAATTTTATGGACCAAAGGATGATTAGCTAGAGAAAAGTTGCTAGCTAAGGGTTGCTTCCTCATGTCTTAGCTATGTCCCTAAACTTCCACCTGAAAGATGGGGAAAAGTTATCAGAAGGCATACATCTGAAGGGAGAAATGGTTTAAAATGACTACCTACCCCCATCCTGAAAATGAAAATAAGAATTTCAATGATAGGAGCCCCTGAAATAATTTTATTTTTATTAGATCATCTCAGTATGATGGGAAGAAAGAATTATTCAAAACAAAAAAGTCAACTGTAACTATTCAGAAAACTTATGCATTCATCAACCAAAAATTATCTGCCATCTTCAAATAACCACTGATTTTAAAAAGGATAAGAAAGATATTAAAAAGGTCAATCAAATCTTATTATTATATAAAAAAAAATTTTTAATTTAAAATATATACACTTTGTTCTTTTTATTATTATTATTTTCTCTTTATTATCTCATGGTGCATCAATGTTATCATAGCAGGTATTGTTCTTGTTAATTTACTATTATTTAAATAAATAGAAAAATATTTCATTTTTCATATATGCATTATACTATATAAGCCTAACAATTATGTGTTGAGTATGGAAAAATTCAAACCCAAACACAAGATAGAGACTTTATAAAGATAAAAGCAACCTGCTTATCTTTAATCTAAATTCAGATTTATATAGGCCAATCTGAAGCATCTTGGTTTGAGAGAGTGAAGATATTCCTCTATTCACTTTTACATCCATTAGTTTCTTTCATATATTAATATACATGAAATCTTGATTTACTACTGGTCAATTTTAAGAATTAATAGAAACTATGTAATGCTAACATTTATCATCAAATGCATAGTACATATGTAATTAAATAGAAAGGATTTTCAACTTTTCACATATGCACTGTACTAATTTATATAATCTCAACAATGCTGTGTTGAGTACAGGAAAACTCTCAAATCCAAACTCAAGACAGAGGCTTAATAAAGATAAAAGTGGTTGTATTATCATTAACCTAAATTCTGATTTATATACATCAATCTGAAGCTCTTGCTTTAGGAGAGAGATGTTACTATGTTACTATATATATATATATATATATAGGCCAATCTGAAGCATCTTGCTTTGAGAAAGTGAAGATGTTCCTCTGTTCATTTTTATATCCATTAGTTTCTTTCATATATTAATATACGCAAAATCATTTGATTTACTATGAGTCAATTTTAAGAATTAATACAAACTATATAATGCTAAAATTAATTTATCAAGTGCACAGGAAGTGTGTAATTAAATAGAAAGGAATGTTTTGTTTTGAACTTCATCATTTATCGATACATGTGGGTCATGTTGCAATATTAGATTTTAACAACAATTATTTTTACCATGCAAATATTTAAATGCTAATGATCACTTGCATAAACTTTAATAGCAGTTATATTACATAATGTTGATAATTTAAAAATATTAAATAAATTATTTATATTTTGCCGTTTGGAAATATAAAATTAGATTCAATAAAATATTCCCTTTGTTTCTACTTTATAATTTGGCAAATAATCAAATCTCATTAGTTATTTTTAAGGCTAAAATCTGAGGGTAGATAAGTTATAGGATATTAAGGCAAAATAAAGAAAAGTGTGATTTTGATAATATTTAAGTTAAGTAAGTATTGAGAGAAGTAATAAAGTTGGATTCATTTTTTTTGTTTGTTATAACTTTGATGTCTTTAGTTATAAGGTGTCACATAAGCTAGTCACTACCAACATATCAATTGCCAGTAGAGTCTGACGCATAACTGAGAAAGCTTCTTGTTCCCTGTTTGCTTACTATTTAATTGAAAGTCCACTTTTTATGTGTTATGATGTAGGTGTGTAGAACTTGAAGGGTATGCTGAATAAGTCAAATCTTGCACACCATGTACCATTACAATTTTGGATGTGGCAGTCTACAGGGCATTTAAAGAATCAGCTTCCCACCATGTTCCATTACAATATATATATATATATATGAATTACAGTAATATTCATATAATTCAATTTATTCTGTTAGAAGTATTTTTGACTATATTCCTTTTAGTATTTGTTAACTTCTAACAGAATCAATTTAACTATATGAATATTACTGTATTAATATATATCAAGTTGAATTTTATATATATTTTGAAAAAATACACGCATCAAAATTAGTATTTTAATATATATATATAGGCAAAATTATAGACAAATACAACATTGATATTAGTATTTAAGAAAGATAAAAATAAATAAATTAGGAAATATTGTATTATTAGTATGCTGTTAGTTAAAAGTAAAATATTTAATAAGCTCATTATAAATCACATAAAAACAACTTTGCATTCAGTATATCCATAAGAATAAGTTGGATATAAATGGCTCAGTAGATACATACAATTATTAAATTCTAAAAATGACCAATAAATGTGAGATTTGGCATTAAAATAAAAGACGACAACAACAACAACAACAACAATAATAATAATAATAATAATAATAATAATAATAATAATAATATGGACGCTACTCACTGGAAAGCCATGTGGACCAATGTATCGAGCAAAACCAGCTCCATTCCTAGGCTTTCCTTTTTTTCTAGGAGCCACTGGAATGAGATGTCAGATCCAAGCCAAGCTCAAAGAGGAAGTCAAAAGCATAGCTGAATCACTCTCAAAGGCATATTTGTCCATATATGCAAAGGTGCAACTGATTAACAAACTTATAATAACCAAGATAACATATTACATGCCTGTAGTTGAATTTTCAAAAAAATTTATGGCATGCATTAATTCCATATGTTGCAAGCTCATCTGGGGGAAAAAAACAGTGGCAATTTCAATGGCAAAACTGAATCGCCCTCTTATAGCAAATGGACTGGGATTGCATAGCTTACAAACATTTCAAACATTCAAAACAAGGAATGCTATAATTGCTATACTCACTCAATTTCCTAAATTAAGACACCTAGAGCAGATAACACCTACAGATAGACCTCCTCCAAAAGATTGTTTTTTGGCAATCACCGTCTACCAATGCAGGAGAGAAAGAACAATTCCAGATCAATTGGACCAAAAATATAAATATTGGGAAATATATAAGTTTATACATCAAAATAATTATAATGAGGAGATCCCATCAATACTAGAAATAGGAAACAAATATCTGATCAAGCAATACAAAAAATGGCAACTAGAACCTAAGTTCCTAGATTTTATAATCAAGATGAATTTGAACACTTTACCTACTAAGTATTTTTTACATCACAGAAGAATGTACAGGTCAGTTGATCCATTCTGTGGCCTTTGCCATATGGCTGAGGAGACTTTACAGCATATAATTTTCAACTGCAAGGCCTTGGAGCAGACTAGATGCATTTTGCAGGCCAAATACAGGGAAAAAAATACTACAATGATGCAAATTATATCAAATTACAAAGGTAGGTCTATACCAGCCATAAGGGCCTCAACGTTTGTTTTATATGCACTTTGGTGCACTAGGTGTGTATTCATATTGGGTAATAACCCCAGAAGGCATCCAGCCACATTTGAAAATAAGTTGAATAAAATTCAAGTTAGAGACAAGCAGATCACCAGCCCGGATATTTATGCAGCTACTTGGTCCCTGCTCAGGCAAATAGCAAAGCTATAAAAACAAAATTAAAGAAAGCATGGTCCTGATTATGCTCCTATTGGACAATAATATGATTAATTAACATTGATAAAGTGGATAGAATCATGTAAAATTACCCGTACAGATATGTACTTTTAAAAAAATGAATATTGTAGACTTGAAATTGAACTAACAATAATAAGATTCAACATGTATCTTGCTATGGCATTATAATACTATGTAACTATTGGATCAATAAAGTTTACTATTGTTGAAACTTAATAATAATAATAATAATAATAATAATAATAATAATAATAATAATAATAATAATAATAATAATAATAATAATAATAATAATAATAATAATAATAATAATAATAATAATAATAATAATAATAATAATTGGAATAATAATAGTAATACTATTGTTGAAACTTAATAATAATAATAATAATAATAATAATAATAATAATAATAATAATAATAATAATAATAATAATAATAATAATAATAATAATAATAATTCTATGAGTATATCTGCTGCGATTAAAGCTTTAGAATATTTATCAAAATGCACTAGCAATGATTAAATTACAAAATAACAGGACTATATGGATGACCAATTTCATCTCAAAATGTTTTGTTAAGTTTTATGGAAATTATTTTGTAGATTAAACCGTGTAGTAAAAGTTGCAAAAATAAATGAAAGTTACTTAGATTATGAAGATGATGTCAGTATTTTCCAAAATAATGTGACACAAATGCATGATATGAAGGAACAGATAAAAACAAATCAGTAGAACTAAAAATAAATATGAAATAAGTAATATAATATTCTATGAATGAATTATATATATAAAAAATATACAGACTAAAGAATTAAAAAACATTAATAATTACTTTTGTAAATCCTTATTAATACAAATGAAAATATGAATGAAATTACAACAAATTTAAGTGTTTTCAATAGAAATACCCTGAATTCTAGTAAATGCTAATACGTTTATATATATATATTAAAACACACACACACATTTTATCAATGTTTACTTGTAGACTTGGATATTTAATAAACTGTATTATAAAGAATGTAAACCATATAGTTATACATATAGGGGATGCACACAAAAATAACAAGAAACAACTAAAAATCAAAATGCATAATTGACAGAATAAAATATATCACTATCATCACCAAGGAGAATTTTAAAAATGAAATAGAATTTGGACTGGATATGTTTCTAAAAATGAAGATAATAGCAGGTTAAACTAAATCTAAATTAAATCTCAAAAGATCTAAAGAGATTTGAAAAAAGATAGCATTAAGATAGATGAATGGAATAAGGAAAGAAACTAAAAATGACAGTGATGAATAAACATTTTTTAGTTCTTTTATCTCAAATTATTTTTTCTGTTTATCTAAATTTAGCGTTACTTCAGCCATAATTATACTATATCTGTATAATTAAATTATAAAAGAGAAAGTGAGAAAATTTATTCAAATAATTTAAAATAATGTGTATTAATTTTTGGCTTCCAAATTTATTTATGCAAACAAAAAATACATTGTAAATTTAAATATGTCATATATGTATGTAAAATAATTTAAAGTTAGAAATAGTATGTGTTTCTTTTAATTAAAATAATTTTAAAAGTTTTAAAAGCAATAAGAGCAAAGAAAAGAAAGCAATAGAATTGATTATTTGAGTCAATATTTTGTTCCCTTACTTCACAGATATTCTTAACTACTTTGATGGATTATCAAGTTTAGCTCAATAGCAGCCTCAAGTTGGCAGTTGATAGATAGCGTTCAAAACAAACTCAGTTTCTAAGAGAGGCTGTTAATAATGCTTTAGAATGAAGAGGACCCTTACCAAAGGCAACATTTGGCAAAAGAATGACAAGAAAGAGAGTGTGGGAGGAGAAAAAGTACATACTGAAAAAAGTTGAACCGATGAAAGAAAACGCCTTCTTAAGAGGTAGTTCATATGCTCTCACCCAATCAATGATAAACTGAGAGATTACCAAATCTTTGGCTTACCACACCCTCTTGTGGTCAACAAGGAATTACTTAGAAAAGTTGCTAAAGAGATAGGTAAAACAGCCTCATGTTTTGGAAATAGAATGCAAGCTGTCAATAGAAAAATTGTTAAACTGACTAAAGGCGATAACTATTTGTCACCGTCTTCAATAAACTAACCAATAAAATAACGCCTTTAAATTAAAAAGTACAAGTACACATAGTAAATTTTTTCGTATAGATATACCAATCTCTCTGACAGATTTAAAAACCAAAAAGATTGTATACCTTTGGAGACGGAAAGTTTACAAAAAATATCCACACACACACAGAAGAAGAAAAAAGCTTTAGACAACTTTAATTTATAATGATAAATTTATATGAAAATGAATTTGATCACAAATGATATGTGTAGAGCGGGGAACTTTATTTTCGTGAATACTGATTTGATGTGTTATATTTAGTATATTTAATTTTATTATTATATTTAACTTTATCTATGCAAACAGAGACCAAATGGTAGATTCTATGAATTAATTAAGTACTGAAATAAATGTCAAAAATTAAGTTATACTATAAACTTTAATGAGGTCTGATGAAATAACTGATGTATACTGACTAGTTGTGCATTTATTAATAAAGTTATACATAAACGTGTGTGCGTGTGTGCAAACTAGTCAATACAGGCAATGCTGAGTCACTCTAAAATAAGTATATGCAGACAAGAGAATTATCCTAATAGCAAGTAAGCAATACTCTAATTTGCATTATAATAAATTCTAACATAATAAAGAAAAGGAGAGAGAAAAAAGTAAAGTGAAAAGTAGACTACTAATAGTGCGACTGCAGATAAGAATACCAGTAGAGAAGAGCTCCAGTCAAATCTAATTAGACTGACTGAAGGAAGGAGTGAGTAGCAAGGGGTTTTTTTTTTTTTTTTAGCAAGGTGTTAACTCAGAAATTGCTAATGAATGACTATCTAAGTTTGAGGAGTTAAAGAAACGTTAAGTAAAAACTTTAAGAAATTGTGGAAACTCTATTTATCTACATCTTGATAGTCTATCTATAGACATATGGACTATTCCACGATTACTACTGTTATCGCTTTTCACCTAGGCAGTCACCAGTTGAAATACTAATTTTTATTATTACTAATATATATTATTCAAAGTGACTAAACTCGTTATTTAAGACAATTTATATTGAATGTATGCATGGCTGGAAGTTGACAGTTTAAACGTGAAATAACAAACGATGCTTGTCTATGCATATCAAGTGATTAGGTTGTACGAAAAGAAATGCAGAACAATGTAAGAACGTTTTATGGAAATAGACAGTGGAATGGGCTTATCATTAAATATCGTTTAATGATGGAACAGTTATTAGAAAAAAAGAGCAAAAGTAAATATAGTGATGAAGAAAAAGAATTTGGGTACAACTGACAAATAAAAATAGGATAAACATTAAAGGGATACTGCCAGTGCCCATAAAAGGAACATTAGCCCAATATTAGGACAAAATGATTCACACCTCAGGGGGTTAAAATTAATGTCATAAAAATTGTAAAGTTGGAAGCTGGTATTAGATGTAAATTTTTGTAGCTCTTTAAATCCAAATCAGCAAAGCTTAAGATAAAACCAGTTGATATAGAGCTTATTGGATAAAAAAAAACAACAAGTTGTATAAAAACCAAATATAAGGATATGTGGTGATTACTAGATTACTGTGAATACCCAGCAAAAGAGAAGTATTAGTGTCACTATAGAAAGCTAAGTACTTTACAAAAATTAGATTTGAAATTAGCATTCTACCAAGTCCTAGTTATGACCAGAACTGTCAAGATATTGATGATAAATATGGTACTATTGAAGTTTAACAAGCTGTCATCAAGATAATGATAGCACCTAATACCTTCCAAACAAAAGTAGAGAATTTATTAAGAGGTGTAGAAAGAGCAATACTGTACTTAGATAACATTTTTACATTTTCTGAAAATAAAATACAATTAAAGAAAAGAATATATGCAATCTGTGAGAACTTGAATAAGTTTGGCTCTAGGTTGAATGCAGAAAAATATATATAACTGATGAAAGAAATTAAATTCCTAAGGCATATTAATACAGAAAATGGAAAATATCTTAAGCCAGAGAAAATGACATTCTTGAAAAATGCCTCAAAGCCAATAAATGTAGAACAGTTACAAGCTTTTTTTATACTTATTCAGAATTATTAAAGAGTATATATACACATAGCCACATCCCTTTACAAACTTTAAAAAAATCAGAAATAGAGATGAGGAATACAACAAGATATTGCTTTCAAAAAAGTAAAGAAACTTATCATCGAAAACCTATAACAGATGCTTCTTAGTTTGGTGTTGGAGCTGTAATATCACAGTGCCTAAGGGGGCGAATGTCCCATCGTTTATACATCTAGAACATTGTCTACAGCCAAAAAAAATCCAATTAAACAAGAAAACATTAGCAATTGTCTTCACTAAAAAAGTTTCACCAATATGCTTATGAGCAGTCATTCTAAATTTATGCAGACTATAGGCCTCTATTGGGAATTTTCAGTAAAAATAAGAAAACTTAGACCATACTAATCAACATATGCTAAGATGAAGACTGGGAAAGTAAATAAAACATGCAGATGCCCTTTCTAGAGCTCCTGATAAAAGCACATACAAATCATGTATTAGTGAAATAAACTATATAAATTTGTTGATCTAAAATAGTTAATAGTAAAATTATAGCAGAATGGACAAAAAATGAATAAGGATTATTACTTGATAATGAACTGGATAAAAAAAATAGATGACTGCTGAAATGACAAAATCGTGTAGCACCTGGAATATGGAACCTTCAAGAAAGTTTGTTGATATGCCAAGAATGCTCATATTAATGCCACACCAAATAATGATTTCACTAGAGGGGAGAAAAAGTGTTTTACTGTTATTACATCAATGACACTCTGAAATAATAAGAATGAAGAAGTTAGTGCATTCATATGTTTGATGGCCAATTAAATGGTGATACTGAATAGACTGTTAAAAAATGTCAAACTTGCCAACAGTGAGTTTTCCAGCTAAAAAAAATTCAATCTTGGCTGAGGCTATGAGAGGATGGGGAAGAGTTCACTTAGACCATGCCGTGCCTTTTCATGGATAATTTTTTTAAATAGCCGTAGATGCATATTCAAAACAAATAGAATATCATTTAGTAAAAAATACCAGTAAGTCTTCAATGAAATTTTTTCCATGCATGGGTATTCTGAGCCAATTGTAATAGACAATGGCATGGGATTCACCTCAATGAAATGTTTGAACTTCCTTATTCTGAAGGAGATATGGCATTTTCTTACATCACCAAATGGTATTGCTGAAAAGGCAATCCAACAGTTGAAAAGTACTCTAGATTAAAGGGAGTAAGCTTATATGATTTTTACCAGCTTTTCACATCAAGTTCAGTTATAAAAAAAACACCCATGAAATTATTAATGAAGCATTATGTAAGGGGGCATATTTGTTTGTTTTAATGGTGGATAAAATCTAAAGGAGATGTAAACTTAGAAAACATCAAGTTTAATTTAAAACAATTTGGATAAAGTACTTAAGAAAAAGTAGTTACCAGGAGAAATAATTAAAATAGTGATTGCACAAATATGAGAGAGAAGATTAGAAGATGATAGGATTTTAAGACAACATATAAATCATATTAAAGAATGTCAAATTGAAATGCATAATACAACTATTATTTTGAGAGTGGATGTGGATATTAAGACTGATGCTTATACAAAAATGAAGAAAGAGATAGAAGCAAAATCTTCGAAAACAGATATTGAAAGTCTTAGTCTAGATCTACATCTATTGAATAGACAACAACAAAAAATTAAATAGTCTAACACTATTGTAACTGTATTATCTACGACTACTTTCCAAATTAAAATCCGGCCACATCAAATGAAAAGTTTTAGCTAAATGAATATTTATAATGAATATTTTATAACAAACAATGCACAATAATTATCATAAATATCATTCAAAGAAATAAATGTCTGCTAAAAATAATATGCATAGTATAATTTTGCAAAGTATACAATAAAGATGAGCTAACAATACAACCATCCCAAGTAGGGACATTATAAAACAAAACACTTTGATAACAACTAACATAGTAATTATAGAAAACCTAGGCAAGAATTTCACTAAATAATAAAACAAATAATTAATCTTGTATAACCTAAAAGATAAATAAGCAATTGACCAAGATAACCTAGAATCAATAAAAATATCCAAATAACAAGTTATCAAACAAAAAATATTACCACAAGTACAAATATTTTTGCAATCCAGTTACTGATTAATGTCAGACTGTTATTAATCACCTGTTCAAAAATATTGCATAAAATAGCATCACAAGACAGGCAATACCATCAGCAAATTCCAAAAAATATCATTATATATATAAAAAATAATAAAGGCTAAGTTACAGATCCGATGAAACTCCATGATTAATTGATTAAAAATTAATTAATATCCTGTTTTCTTTCTTTTAGATAATTTTTTAATCAGAAAGCAAAATGACTTCAAAAACCATATAAGAAAAAAGTCAAATGCTTTAGAAAAATCTGAATGCTGACATAGAAATAATAAATCCACATCATCTGAAAAATATAGATAATTTAAATAATTTCCACTTATTTTTATCCTCTTTAATTTCTGTTTAAAAAATGGAGTCACTCTGCTATATGCCCTTATTAATGGTAATCATAATTTCAAGATGCAGTCTAATCATTACTGTTGCATAATGATAAATACTGTTCAGATTATAATAATATTCTGGACCTACATCTTAATGTTGCAATGCTTTATCACTACAGAAATGTTTACAGACAAATTTATTCCATATTTATAACTTCAATACAAATGGCAACTTAAATCATTGCTTCTAAATTTTTTCTTAATACTCTGGTATGATTTCTATATTATAATTACTTTTAAATCTATTTTGGTTTTTTGAGAAGATGGCATTCAAATATCTTGCAGATAACTCTTGAAGATTGATAGGTGTAATTTCTAATATCTTCCTTTTTATTTTTTTAAACAACAATTGTACTATTGCATTCTTTCAATCACCTGACACAACTTAATCATTTAGACAATTAATATATAAAACTTTGCCAACAATGTCTTCCTTCATTCATTCATTCATCTGAAGTTTTTAAATAAAATCTATAATGACTATATTATTTTCTATTTCTTTATTCTTTCTAGATATAATTTCATGTTCTATCTCTTCATCTAAAATACTATATGTTCGTAAGATGTTACTATAATTTTAATGCCTGCTATTCTTTGAAGAATTCAACCACACAGTTAGTAATGTTGTCTCTTTTTTTTGTTAGTGCTATTTTATTGAAATAACTACTCTTTTATAACTTTTATTTGTACTATTTAACTGAATTCCAGTTATTATTGTTTTTCTATATAGGAAATTTCAAAATATTTTTATAATCTTTCATTTTTATATATATTATCTTCTTGAAAAATTATTGACACATTGCTATTGTTTTTCAAATATTTGTATAGCAGTTCTTAGTTATCATATCCAAATCTGAGCTATCTTTGAAGTTTCTTAATGTGTGAAAATGGTTTGCAAATTCTAGTTAAAATTCATTTGAGGATTTCTGAAAGTTAGAGATGTTACCTGTTAATATTTATTTTTTAAAAACTTTTATCTCTTTAGCTTTATATTAATACATATTCTGCAACTCATTAACAGGAGATCACTTCCTGAAATTATGTCTATTAAGCATATAACAGTTTTAATATATATATATATAATGGATAGTAGGCACAACACCAGAGGATCTCACTAAATCTATAGTCTAAAATATGAAAGTTTACTAGTGAGAATAATAAGTATAAATGCCTATACACCGCTATATTATCACTAATAGACAGGGAGGAAAGATTCGGTGAAAATATAAATTGAAAAAGCAAACAACAATAAACAAATGCTAAAACAGATTTAACAATAAACAAAACAAAATTTATAAAAAATATAATACAGTTCAAGTAATATACATTTGAATGGTAATTTTCCCTTTTGTATGTTCATATATAGTGCATTTGATATCTGGCAAATTTAAATATTACTACTCACAAAAGTCTTACCTGATGTATCATTTCTGAATATTACTAAGCCCTCAATTCTTTATATAATTCTAATAGATATGTGTTCCAAGTAAAGATGTGTACACATATATTTCACTTTTGCATTAAAAGAACAATCAACAAAAAAAGACAGCTTAAATTCATTATAAAAGTTCACCGCAAAGGGCTATTAGACAATTATACCTACACTTTGTATATCTGATCCCACACTATTTTAACAGCAAATAACAATAAATAAGCCTCTTAATCACCCAGAATACAAAGCAAAAAATATAATTCATGGAAAATGAGATACCTCAAGCAAAAATATATATTTAAGGGAGACAAGTAAACATATACAACCTCCAAATGTAGTCAATAGAATATCCGAAAATCACTATATGAAACTGCACATACATATATATATATATCGATCTTTAATTTCAGATGTATGTGAACCAAGAAAAATACAGATAAACTGCATATAAATCTAAATACAATAAAATCAACTTTTAAAACAATTTGTATAGGTATGTGCACTAACACACATATATTAATTTACATTAATGATTTTGAATATCTTCAGAGAAACACTAAATTTTAATTATATTAAATTTAAACTATAAAAATATAATCAACTCATCTTATAATTCTTTTTTGAAACTTTCTTTTAAAAAAAAAACTTTTCTTCTTTAAGAGAAAGATTGATTAATTAACTAAATATTGGTTATTTTATAACTAAATGGCGATTATTAACAATTGCAGAAGTGATTTTTAATAAAACTTTTTCTTAACCAACAACAGCAAAAAAAAAAAAAATTAATTTTGTATCTCTTATCTATTCAAAAGAAAAAAAACTATTATAGTGTCTGTAAAATAAAATATGTAAATATTCAAAGCTAACCATACTATATATCAAAGATAGTAAATTAAATCAGGTTTTATAAAATATAAATATTAAAACTTAATATGACTGATATATACATAAAATCAACTAAAACAAATTATGTCACCAACTTATTGGTAATGTAAGTTTAATACTTTATAAAAGTTTATAAATAACAAATATAAATATGTTAATTACATATCAACCAGTGAAGCTTCCTTTAAATTAAAAATCCTTTATAGGTAAGTACTTTCAGGGAAATACTTAAACCCCATAACCATAGCCATTTAACTGATGATACATTGTAAATAATGCTTTTTAATTGCGTCTAAATGTTCATCTAAAATATTTAAATATGCAAATCACTAAATATTCCATGCTTTGGAGAGTGTAAAGCAAGCTTCTCTTTTGTTAATGGCATTGTTATTATTGGACATTAAATAAGCTTCCTTCACTTTTCTTTTAATATCCAATAATAACAATGCCATTAACAGATCTTTCATATACACTTCAATGCAAACAAATTTTCTTAAAAACTTCTTTATTTTCCTTACAGTTTCAACTGTCCAGCAGTCTTCATCAGAGCTACAATATTTGAATAATATAAATACATAACCATCATTTCACATATATATAAAAATACATAACCATCATTTTACATATATATATAATACACATATATATCAAAATATACACATATATTTCCTTCATACATATACATATATAGATCTACATCACCCCTAAACATATTTTATATATTGTAACGATATATAAATATGTCGTTACATTAATTTAAAATAAAAACTTAAAAGTTCGCAAATAAAAGTAAAAAACTAAACGCTAAAATTAAAATGTTTGTTAAACGTATATACATTCGCACAGAGGCCAAACTTTAAAAATATTTTTGTTTAAAAAAACAAATAAGTATTTGAACGTACTTTTTTTTATAAAAAAGTACAAGATTTAAAAATAAAAACAGGTATTAATTAATGTAATCTGTAAATGGAAATGATTGTTTATAAATTGTTTGAAAAGCAAGCTAGCTTTGGGCTCTTGTATAATTAAAATGATCTGATGAAAGATAGATAAGAAAATAAAAAGAAATTAGCTTGACCAATGGAAGCACCAAGCCTCAGCCCGGACCCGAACGAAAATTTGGATTAGTGACGTCTTTGTTCATTCAATCTGGAGATTTACTATAAAAAGAGAAATATTGAGTTCCAGACAGTTTTTCTGGACTTGATTTGATGAGAATGGTAAGACGCACTTGCCGTTCTCTCTCATTTTTTTTGTTTGTTTTAAAAAAAATATAAAATGAAAAGACTGTGATACAAGAATAGAACCAGCTAATGCTACCTCCAGAACATTATCTTCCAATGGAGACATCACGGGAATTAAAAACAGGAACCTGGACTCTTCTACTGTAAGCTATATTAACATGAACTCTAAATTTAAAAATAACTAAGAACTTTCGTTCAAGCTTATGAACTTCTATCTGACTTTTAAGTTTAAAATCAATTAATAATGTTTAATTTTATATGTTTTCCGATTGATAAAAATCATTTCCATTTTTTTTTTCTCTTATTGTATAAATTATTTGTTGTTTAAATTTTAAATGATGAAATTTAGGTTGGGTATAGACGTTGCATAGATTCGTTAGCGGTTGATTATGTTGTGGTTTCCACAGTCGATTAGAATATAGAAGTCAACGATGTTAATGCGGGCATCTTATGATGAATGCCATGGGGCCTTGTGTATTCCCTTTTTGCAATTGACGTTATCGATGATTTTGTATTTTGATCGATTGTGTTTAATTTGGATGTTTTTGACCGTGGAATCCGTGCAGCCGATCTATACTCAACATTTTAAAAACAAATTGTATAAAAATAATCTGTGCGAACGTATTTAAATGTTAAATTTAAGTCGGGCATGAATGGCTATATAGTTTTGTAAAGTTATATTAAGGGAGGGTAATCTTAGGTTATTCATTTCATGGTTGAATTGGTTCAATGGATTGGATATATTTGTGTAATTGTAGATGTAGTATGAGATCCGCTATGGGCAGGATTATAGATCTACGCCACACATCCTCTGTTTGCCTATGGATGGATTTGTAAGACGGCAAAGGACCGCAGCCCATTCCTATGGAGTTTTATGTTTATTGTTCTACTCGCCAACAGATGTCACATTCCTGTTGGTGGAGAGACAATGTCTTCTCTAATCTACTTACTGATCAGATGTCCATTCCTGACAATATAGTATTTTGTGTTGTCGCATCATGCTACATTGAATACATGAATGTATCAGATGGATTGGCGCCAGTTGATTGCGAAATTTGTTGCCTAAGGTTAAATCAGGGAAGAATATTTTCTTTTCAAATGCAGATCTATGTAGTCTATTCATACTTGACTATCTAAATAAAATATTAAACTCATTGAAACTTAGTTAAATGTAAAATTAAAAGATTAATAGAAAAATCTAAAATGTTGAATTTATTCCTCAAAAATTTAAATGTTATTTTATATGTGCGTAAATAAATATTTTTATGTGTTAATTTCTGGCAGTGGCTTTTATTTATTGATATTTAAGATATAAATTAAGATATAGATTTTTATCTCTGCGTCTCCACTGAGCTAGTGACTTGGGCTAACGATCGGAATATTTAAATAAAATGGAATCTTAACAGCGCGTATCTGCCTACTTTATAATTTTTTTCTAGGCTCAAATGCCTAGATGGCACCCTGGTAGTTGCAGATATTGTTTTTGCGGTTAGATTCGATCTTCACTTTCATTTCGATCGTTATAATATATATATGTGTATGTGTGTGAAATCATGGTTATGTATTTATATTATTCAAATATTGTAGCTCTGATGAAGACTGCTGGACAGTCAAAACTATAAAGAAAATAAAGAAGTTTTTAAGAAAATTTATTTGCATTGAAGTGTATATGAAAGAACTGTTATAAGCAATATATATATATGAATATATGAAGATATGCAAAGAACGTGAAAGAGAAGAATAAGAGAACAATGCCATTAACAAGAGAGGCTTGCTTTACTCTCTCTAAATCATGGAATATTTAATAATTTCTATATTTGAATATTTTAAGTGAACATTTACATGCGATTAAAAAGCGTTATTTACAATGTATCATCAATTAAATAGCTATGATTATGGGGTTTAAATATTTCCCTGAAAGCACTCAGCTATAAAGGATTTTTTAATTTAAAGGAAGCTTCACTGATTGATATGTAATTAACATATTTATATTTATTATTTAATAATTTAACAGTGAAGGAAGTAAATTATTACAAAACTTTATAAAATAAATAAATAGTTTTCTTTCAAGTTCAAGGAAAAATACAGCTAAGTTGATATTATTTTCTCTCAATTGGAATTATATATATATTATATTATATAAATAGAACTCTTCAGTAGTTTACATGTGAAGTCTTTTCATTTACCAGTTTCAAATCTTGGTCATAGTCAGGTATGTTTGTCAGAGAAAATCAGTATAATTTTTTTTCTTTACTGTTGAAAATGTATTTGTTTAACTGCATATATAAAGATAGTTGTTACATTGTTGAATCCAATTCAGCAAGTAAGGTTTGATATCCTAATAGCTATGGGCTACATGATGGAGTAGTGAAGTTCTATTTGTTACAATCAGTACATGTGGATTCTTTCAGTTTCTGGTAGAAGTTTTATGTACTTCATGGTGGCAGGCAAAAGCAACAGCCAAAAAAAGAAAAATTATAATCAATGACTTATTTTCAGAGCTCTTTTTTTTTTTTCTCCCAGCTTTGCAAAATATTTTTTTTTAATTAAAAGATCCACTCATTTATATAACTTCTTAATTAAACAAGCCAGTAATTATTTTAATTATCCATTTGCAAATTCTCTAATTAAACAAGCCAGTAATTATTTCAATGATTTACAAAAATTATTTAATTAAACCAGTCTATATGTTTATACAATTCTTCATTTTAACAAGCCCATGTATTTATAGATGGCATTTAGTCATCTTAATCCCTAAAACAAAATTTAACTGAAATTTAACATTTTCAAAATCGGACCAAAACTTAAAAACATTATATTCCATGAACTTTAATTAATAACAATACAAGTAAATTATGCCAAAATTTTATGGATTCGTATTTAATCAAGCTTTGTTCCTATAACATAAATTTTAGAACAGATTCAGTTAAAATAAATCAGTTTTTCTATCTTTTTAAAACTAAAGTAAAATTGAATTAATTTGATTTTAAACATCAACTTTATTGATTTGTGAATGCTTATATAATACAAACCTATATATAAAAAAAAACCCAATTTACATACCTGAATTTGATTTATAATTTGCAAACTGCAATATTTTTAAAACTAAATATATGTATATAGAACACTCCCATTCAAACATATTATTCAGAATTATTTGCAAGCAGACTCATAATGAATCATTTTAATAAACTTGAAATACAATTTTACATTTCATTTATCAATGCCCATTCATTCAATCTGATAAAATGAAAATTTTCTTTCTTCTGACCTCCAACTATATATATTGGAAATCAATACTAATATCCAAAAGGCTGAAACTTATTATTAGCAAAGATCTTAGTTCATAAATTAATCAAACAAGCTTACCATTTTTTATATTATTTTAAATTAAATATTACTAAATTCAAAAGCACATAAACAATTCTGAGTAACGTATTTGAACAAGAATGTTCTGTGATATGATTATAATCCTAAACATCACATATTTAAGCAGTAGTAAAAGTTATTTATGTGCTTTTGAAATTAGTAATATTTAATTGAAAATAATACATAAAACGTTAGGCTGGCTTGATTAATTTGTAAACTAAGATCGCTGCTAATAATGTTTCAGCCTTTTCAGGCGTTAATGTTCATTTATTTACAATATATATGGTTAGAGATCAAATAAAAGATAATTCTCCTTTCATCAGGCTGAATGAATGGGTACTGATAAATGAAAAATAAAATTGTATTTGCAAGTTTATTAAAATGATTTGCAATGTATTTGAACACGAATATTCTGTTGATATGATTATAATCCTAAACATTACATATTTAAGCAGTAGTAATTTATATGCTGTTGAAAATAGTAATATATATATGGTTAATCAGAATTCTATTCTATACCTTCATTTAGATGTTACATTTTCATTTTAGTTTTATCAAAAGAAATCAGTTTTTCTTTTTCATGCAAATTTCATAATTCGTCTTCCATATAATTAAATTGATTTTTCAATTCCAACATTAAATCCCACCACTTCCAAAAATCATATATTAGTTAAAAAAATTTACTACTTCTTAATCAGAATGGAACTATTTTTACATTATTAAGTAGAAATTAACTTCTTTTTCCTCTTAATTTTTTTTAATAAATATTTTTTTATTATTCTTTTTAGACACCTCTATGCTTCATTTTTAGTTCTTCTAACATAGACCATTCTCTTTCTCTTTTAAACACATATCGCTAGCAAATTCAATTATATTTTTTGTTTTTCTAATTGAAAATAATTTATAATATTAACTATTTTAAAATTCTGCTTAAACACTATGATTCTTATTTCTATCATCAGATAACCAACTTTTTGACCAACTATTATTCTTAAATTTTTCTAACTTTCTGCTTATTTTTATTGATTTAGTTTTAATTGCTTTATTTTTATTTGAATATATACTCATATCAGAAAATCTGATAAAATAAAATTTCCTTTCTGCAATTTTTAACTCCAACTTCATCAAATTAAGATTCATGTACAGCAACATATCTAAATTAATATCAAACAAAACAACTATTACTATATCCAGTTCTCATAAAATAAAACAAATATCTTCCAATTTACACATAAATTTCATAATATTAAAAAATTTTCCAACTATCATGTTCCTCTTTACAATATTCAATTATATAACTGACTTTTCTCTATCAAAAGTCTTTTCATGATCAATAAAGCAAATATTAACTTCTCTTCCTCAATTTTACATATCTTTCAATAATTATCATCTCTACTCCAATTGCATTTTATCCTATTTTAAATACAAACTGCTCCTCGAATAAAAACATGTCTAATCTATTCAAAATAGATTCAGGATTCAAAATCACTCTGGTAACATATGATAGTAAACTAATTGTTCTAAAACATATACTGCAATAGATGCTTTCTCTATAATAATCAATTGTTTAGAAGAAAATATATAGGCCAACCTGATGATTATTAATTAAAATTAACACTAAGTTGTCTTAAATCCTTTTTCTTCATTGGCTTTAGCAATTCAATAATAATTTCATCAATTATTCAAGCTTTGTTGAACTTCAGTCATCTATTACTTTTACAATTTCTTCCTTCATTACTTGTTTCATTCATATTTACCAGATTTTTTTCCCCTATATATAGACTTGTCATTTTTCTATATAATTGTATATATATACTCTATTCTTTCAATATGTTTTCTTTTATTAACAAACTACTATTCTTTTTTTTAATTATCATTTTCATTTCTTTTGACAACACTCATCCAATTTATTTAATCCTTCTTTTCCTATCAGAATCATTGTTTTACTATATATTGCATCAAATATATGAACTTCTAATTTATTATATGCTTTTCTGCCCTACTTAATCAGTTTCAGACCTTAGTTCATTATTATGCTTCCTACACACAAAGCAGTATTTATACTTCATATATTGTCTCCAATTTTATTAACTAGCTCATTACTAATCCAAGATTTTTTTTCTCTTATTTTCTTCATAACTTACTATCTATTATGACATGTATTTCAACTTTTCTTTGATTAATTTTCATTTTTGGTTTGGATAATTCTAACATAATATTTAAAATGATTTTTAAAAAATGATGCAGCCCCCCCCCTCCCTACTTTAATGAGTTTATTATTGTAACAATTCTTTACCTTTAAATATGCAGGGCAAAAGACTGCTGCTGTGTTTTGTCGTAATTTTTACTGCCTTTAAAATTTAATGATACAAATACAATAATATTAATCTAGCTACTGAAAATTTGGCAACTTCTAAAAATCTGTCCAAAATTAAAAGGGAATAAATATTTCAAATTTTCACGAACACTAATTTTATTTTAACATGAATTATGATTTACTTAAGTAACATTTTTATTTAACCTTGAATACACAATCATTAAAAAAAAGTAATCATAATGTAATAAACATATTAATATAATTATATTTTGAAGTTAAAACAAAACAATATATCAACAAATTAATAAAACTAATTGATATGTGTGTCACGATTTTACTCTGTCATTATTATTAAAGAGTTTAAGAAAAGATCCATGATATATCTTTGACTCTGGAAAATATCACTCAAGAACTTAAATCAATAACTTTTGAAATATATTTTATAAAATAAGCTGATACAAAGTTCATCACAAAAAGCAAGAATAGAAAAATTAATTAAAAATTTTTGATTATAATGATATAAACATAAGCGTTTAATATAAAAAAATTTTGAATATTTATCTAATGTACATTAAAAATTAATAGTCATTTAATACTTAAACTTTGTTTAAATTTCAGCAATAGGTGCCATAAAAATAGTGGAATTTTTTAATAGAGGATGGGGGGAGGGTAAATAATTTATTACTAAATCATTAATCCAGAAAGCCTTGTAATTCAAGAGAGGCAGAATAACGAATTGATTTTTTTAACTTTAGACCAAGCGTAGAGAACCTTTTTTTCTGCCACAGGCAGTTTGGATATTTATAATATCAATCGCTACCATACAAAATCATCAATTTAAAAATTATACTGCTATATTTGATCAAAAATTTAATTAATTCACCCTAATCATTACAGGTGAACAATCTTTTCAACTGCAAATCAATTTCAATTTTGCCTTTTTAAACAAAACACAATTTTTTTGTGAATTGAAAATAAAGTAGTATATCATTATTATCAATGACTATTCCACAGTTAATGACAATTTTTCTAATCTTCATCACATAGTTTTTTTCCTGAATTTCTTATTTATGTTCTGGAAAAATTAATTCTATAGCAGCTAGGATATAATCTTCTATAAACTTCCCATCAAATATGGTCTAGAATTTCCTTTTTTTCTGAAATAATGTAACTTGTTTTCACAGAATTTTCTGACATATTTGTACTTTTTACAAAACATGTCAGCCACTCAATGAAGCTCCTTTTCAAGTTTTTTATTTTCTTTCTTTCCCAATAATTTTACAGTAATCAGAATGTTTTAATAAATTGTGTCTTTTAATATTATGTTCTTTATTAACGGAAACAGTTTCCAGACATATCAGACACATCGATTTATTATTTCCATATAAAAAAAATATGTGTTGATCCATCATCATAAAAAAAATTAAATGTAAAATAATAATAACAAGATAAAATAAAATTCAAAATTTATTTTTGCTAGTATAAATTTGTCTGAGAAAATCACTATAAAAATAAATAAAATGCCCTCAGCATCATAGATTAAACCCATAGTCAGACCATACAATATAGATAATTTGTTGGAATATTGGACTTCTGTTAGAAAGAACTAGAATTATAATAAAGATTGGAGAGAGAAAGATATAGTTGAAAAAATATTTTATTTTACTTAACTCTTAACTCAATATTTACACTATGTATATGTTTAAATAGAAGTTTTATACAGAGCCATTTTATAAACATTTTTGAAAATGTCCATGGGCTGAATTGATAGTTTTTGAGGACGAGTTGATCTATGAGCTGGAGGTTCCCCACCTCTGCGCCTTAGACAAAAAATTAAAACTTGACATGTTAATGTTTTTACATTTGGAATATTTATTTTAATATAAATTAAATCTGAGCTTAAATAATATTTTCTATGTATTTAAAATATATTTATACCAAAATAGTATAGCTTAGATTTTAAATTTATTACTGAACAAATTTTTTGTTATCCCAGCATTATATAAAAGTAGATTGAACATGAATAAGTAAATAATAATGTTTTATTTTTAGGCACAAAATATCTTAAAATCCATAAATGCTTTTCTAACAAAAAATTATTTTAAAAAGAAGCAAATTAGAACAAGCTGAATTATGACTAACAATGTGTGTGAGAGTGCATGTTTGTGTTATGAATTAATATTTTACAAATTTTTACATAATTTTACAATTTCATCTCATTTTATAAGTCAGATTAAACAAACACAACAATCTTTTTATCAATTTCATATCTAAAGAAAAAAATATCATTAATACAATATAAAATCTTTAACATTTTAATGATTAATCTATACACACGTAGTAAACAGCCTTAAGTTATTAATATTTATTTATAATTGCTTCATTATATTGATATCCTTAATAAATTAAGATTTAATAAATGATTCATTAAAAAAATTAAATTATGCATATTAAAAAAGATATAAAAGCTACATAGTGTATAATTAATTTAATTAAGTTTTATTTATTTATTTATTTTTTAATTTATATAGCAATTAAGAAATACTTGCCAATAGCATTAATTAAAGACTATACTTCCATATTGCACTACAAAACTGTAATTAGAAAATATATAAAAATAGACAGACATTATATTGAACATTTTCATTTCAATATATATATATATAAGTAAACAGCCTCTGAACAAATAAAATTGATAATTATTTTCAAAAGCACATTAATATTATCTCAAATTGGCAAAATGGGAACTAATTTTTATCATATATACAAAAATATATACACATCGTAAATATGGATTAATATGTAATAGTAGCACATTTGTTTGCCATGCTAGAACCTAATGTTTAAATTCAAACTAAATAAGATTTTGTATTTTTTTTCAAGTTATAAACAGAATTTTTCATTCAGACAGAAAAACCATAGACAATTAGATTATACTTAACTAGAAGGTAGAATAAGAATGGAATAATGTTAAAACCTTAAAATTTAATATCTAGCAAACCTGACTAATAATGCTTTCTTCATTATTTACTTGTAGAGAACTATTGGAGATGCTGTTTTATCTTAATTTGTTTACCCTAAATGTTTTCTAAATGTAATGATAAAACTATTGTAATTATTAAAAAAAGACAAATTAACAAAACTATACATATAGGTGAAAATAGCATATGTTAATAATATCATTTACTCTAACAAGATAATGCTAGTCTTTTTTAAGGCTAAGAGTGCCTAATTATCCTTTCAACAATAGACTTATTCAAAAATCATACATAGTTCAACCTAAAAAGTGTTACATGGTAAGAGATTTAAAGAAGTAACTGAAGCATTAAAACCACATCTTTGATAGCAACAAGAATATAGTAGATTTATGTAAAAAAGTTAAAACTATATTCAAGAATAGGGCTCAAAATTACTTGAGTTTTTTTAATTCTGTAAAGCAGTAAGATTCATTGAATACAGAATAAAAAAATCTTGCACTTCATTGCTTTTAACATAATACTGGGAAATTGCTACTAGAAATATAAAAGGCAAAAAATTACTTTCGTTTTAAAAAGATTTTGGTTTAATGTATTAATATAGATTAACCAATAAAATATCGCATGTCACCAGCTTACATATTGCTGTTTTAGCAGCTTACATTTTTTTAACCATATTTGTCATCTACTATAAGCTTTAGTAATTAATAGTTCCCAGATAGTGCTTAAAAAAAATCCCTATCCAGTACTGTCCTATTCCCAAATTAGTTTTAAGCTTATGGATTTCATCATTAAAAAGCTTTGGATCTTGGAACAGTATACTTGGTCCTTTAATGCATCCTCCTTCTAACATGTCATTTACCTCTCTGTTATACTATCAAGCTATCATCCTAAGCTGAAAAACATGTGTTTTCAATCTTAATAAACTTGCAAGTAAATGGTAGCTACTAGAAATAGTTGTATTTAACCTTAAATGTCCAAACCTACTGTTCCAAGATCTAAAGCTCCTTGCCGATGAAAGTAATGGAATTGAAAGTAGTCTGGGAATATTGGATAGAACAGTAGAATAAAAATTTATTCAGCATTATCACCTAGTAAATTTATTACTAAAGCCTAAAGTAAATGACAAAGAGGTGCTGCTAATATATGATATTGCACCTTAAGGTATTGAATGTGTAAAGACAGTCCTACAAAATGTTCAGATTAATTTTTACAAAAAACTTTTAAGAAAAAATAGTAATTAAATTTAGATATATTCTTTTTTGAATGCAAATAAAAATGAAGTGAATCTAAAATGATAAACAATGATTACTTGAGTAAAGCAGTGTTCAAACATTATATAAACTCTGGAGACACAAACTATTTGATTCTTTTTTCTTATATGAGTAAAAAATAAACATATATATTTATCATCTTTGAACTCTAATTTACAAGCTATGTATTAAAATAATGATAATGATAAGATCACCATTCAATCATTTCGCCTATCAAATAAAAACAAAGTTAATGATTAACCATTCCTGGTGTCAGAAAACAAACTCTTGAAGTAACAATAGCAAAAATGTTATTAATTCTTTGGATAGTCTTATGATGTTTGATTACCAAAATGACAGATTGAGCACAGATCAAACATATTTTTTCTTTGCTTTTTCTAAATAATGATCCAGAAACCTTTAGCTCTAGATTCCATTACTCTATCATTGTGTTAAATCACACTCACACAAAAAACTAATTTTCTGACAATAATAAATGTACTTCTTTACAGTAAAAAATAATAACACGCTTTTATTTGCTATAGATTAATGATAATAAAAACTTTTACTTAAAATTTTTTTTAACTTAAATAAATCATGGTTATTGTGGGTAAGTGCTCTCTAAATCAGTGGTCTTCAACCCTTGGTCCACAGACTGGTGCCAGGCCACAGAAGTTTTTTTACCGGTCCGCGATAGACTGGCAGGAAAGTTTGTAATAGCAAAATAATAAGAGTTTAAACTTTTAATTAATGTAAACAATTTTTATTTATTTTTTCATCTCATTTTTACCCAATTAATAAGAGTTTAAACTTTAAATTAATGTAAACAATTTTTATTTATTTTTTCATCTCATTTTTACCCAATTAAAAAAAAAGAAACAGAACAAAAACAAAATTTAATCAATCATATATAAATTAATTTGTTTTTCTAGTTATCACGGATGTTCTGGGGGGAGGGGATAGAATTAAATTTATTACTTTTCTAAAAAAATTCAAAATTAAAAAAAAAAGTTTTTTATTATACAAACTCCATATATATATAACTTCATCTAAGGCTAAGCAGTTTACATCTTTAAGAAAATTTATCCATGGACTTCTGCCGGTCTGCAAAACCTTATCCTTATTTTTGCTGGTCCGCGAAACCTTATCCTTATTTTTACCGGCCCACAGGTGTGAAAAGGTTGAAGACCACTGCTCTAAATTATGTATTCTGATAAAAAAATAACTTCATTTCAACAATCCAAATTAAAATAATAGAGATAAAATAAATTTGTTATATTAAATTCTTTTATTGACTGTGCACTAAAAAGCAAATAAACAATTCTTTCTTCAATCACAATTGGAAAAGCATGGGGGATCCAAAAATTAGTTAAATCACCCCCCCCCCTCATGCTTCCATTTCAAGTTAAATCTAAAACCCCAATTGTGGTTGAACAAAGAATTATTTTTTTTCTTTTTAGTGCACAGTCAATAAAAGCATTCAATATATACATATAAAATTATCTCTATTATTTTGAAGGTTTTAGTTTTGGTGAAAATAAAAGCATTCAATATATATATAAAATTATCTCTATTATTTTGAAGGTTTTAGTTTTGGTGAAGTAAATGAAAATGTAGAACTATATTGCACTTTAAATTTACTGAACATTTGCAGCTGATATATATATATATTAAATCAAAGATTTTCACATGCTACAGATATAAATAAAATATTATCCTGGTACATTCATGTATAATTTATTAAAAATATGTAAATATAAACCCATATTTTAACCATATCACACTGGTTATCAATTGGATAACAAATATAAATTAATTATAGAAGCACTTTTTTAAAAAAAAAAATCCAAATAGAAGGTAACTTGTATGTATCATCACATATGGTGATACAATCTGGCTTTTTAAGATCTTGATGGCTTCTCTTATCTGACATTGCTGGAGTGTCAAATCTAGATATTATTCATGTATTAGAAAAATCAATACTATGACCTGTTTCTATATCATGTATAGTGCTGCTGCTGATGAGTCTTTAACTGCATTAATGTATCCATCTCTTCTGTTGATGCAAAGATTACTCATACCTATATAGGAAGCCTCACAAATATTACATGGAATTTCATAAACTTCATGTTCACCAAGAGGGATCGAGTCTTTAGGCTTGGTTATAATGTTAATAATTTTTTTGTGATATATGTTGTCTTTATATTACAATGTCTTAGAATATGTTCAATATTGTCTTTAGTTCCTTTTATAAAAGGAATACAAACTGGAGTTTGAATTAAGGCTGGGTATTTTTATTATTATAGCCATTCACTGATAAAACATTGTTTATATGATTTATTTCATCTTTGAGATTTTATTTATCTGAAAAGTTAACAGCTCTATTGAATAGTGTTTTTGCAACAGAAATGATTTGAGCTGAATGATGTGCTGAAAATTTTAAATATCTGTTAGTATGTGTAGGTTTTCTGAAAATTGAAATGGATAAAAGATTATTATTTTTCTTGGTGACAAGTACATCAAGAAAAAGAAGTTTCCCATCAGTTTCTGTTTCCATGATAAATTTAATATTAGAGTGTGTATTGTTTATATGTGTTAAAATATCATGTAAGTTGTCTTTACTATGTTGCCAGATGATAAATGTCTCATCTATATATCTGAGCCAAATAAGGTTTTAAAGGTGCTGACTCTAAAACACGAATTTCTATATATTCCATAAATAAATCAGCTATTACTCCTGAGATTAGTGAACCCATCAGAGTATCAAAAGTCTGTTTATAATATTATCCATTATACATAAAATAAGTATTTGAAAGGCAATGTTAAGTTAATTTAATAATATGGTCTGGTAAATTGCATGTTTAGAAATTATAAAGCTGTGTCAACTGGAATATTTATAAACAAAGAAGTAATATCGAAGCTGACTAAAATATCATTTGTATTAATTTTTATACTTTTTATTAAAGAAATAAAATGTATAGTTTTTAATATGTGATTTAATAGATGAATTGCAGATTTTATTAAATCACATAAACATCTAGCTAAAATTTGAGTAGAAAATCTAATTATGCTTACTATAGGATGTAGAGGGTACCTGTTTTGTGAATTTTTGAAAATCCATAAAATTTTGAACAAACACACGATTTTTCATGAGGAATAATTCTATTTTTTATATTATCTTCAATTTGTGACTTGTTAATAATTGATTTAGTTGTCTTTTCTAAATAGGTCTTTTTGATTTTTTTATAAATGTTATCATTAAAGCTAGGATTTTATTATTATAAACATCTAAGTCCATAATAACTGTATTTTGATGGAAGAATAATAATGGATTTATCTGATTTTAGATTTGTTAGAACTTGTCTTTTTTCCCTCGATATATTACTTTTTTGAAG
This sequence comes from Epiperipatus broadwayi, assembly GCA_028023455.1. Taxonomy (NCBI): domain Eukaryota; kingdom Metazoa; phylum Onychophora; class Udeonychophora; order Euonychophora; family Peripatidae; genus Epiperipatus; species Epiperipatus broadwayi. The sequence goes on from JAQFVV010012852.1 coordinate 468,731, forward strand.
TTTTGCTTTTTTAAATATAAATTTTGATTCGTGCTATATCAGCTGTTATAGGATCTATTTTGTCAAGAGCTGATCCAATATTACAAATAATTTTTTCCAAAAATGTTCTGGGTGTTACTGCAAAATGAAAACAATTCAATTTTCTTTGATGAATTATAAATAGTTTTTTGATTCTGAGGCATAGATTTTGGTGATTATATTTTAATCAGTGCTAAAGACAAAAACCTCAACAGAGACAATTACTACAGGATTTATCCATCCACAACCATACAACCAAGAATATTTGCAACTGCAAAGCTGCATAAACAGGGAGTACTGCTAAGACTAATGTTGGACTTCGATGGCATCCACTACTTCAATGCATCTAAACTAGTTAATAAATGGCTCATTGACCATCTAGGTTTTGGTTTGTTTACAATTAAATCATTTGAATTAGTAGGCAGAATCAAGAACGCAGCAATCCTTCAAGAATTCAGGATTGCAGCGGTAGATATCACAGAACTATATGGTTCCATTGACAGACAGCTATCAGTCAGAATAATTGCACACAAGCTGATTAAGAAAGACTGTACAGCTCCTAACACACTGGTTTATTGTAAACTTTATGAAATGGCTAGATTGAAACATTTTGGCATCAAATGAAAATAACTGGTACAGAATAAACAATGGTTGGCCCATGGGTCTCCCTCTGACTGGGATGATTTCCATCATTGTTCTAAATTATTTCAAACAACAAGTGCTTCCAAAATTCCAAATAGCAGTACCAGGAAGAATTTATATCAGATATGTGGATGACATATTTATAGCAGCACCAGAAAACACAACCGATAATATTTTACATGAACTCCACACTCTGTCTAGCCTGATTTTTAATTGTACAATGAGGATGAGCAAAATGTAGTCAAGTACCTTGATTTAAAAATCAATAGAGAGAATGCTGCACTCAACTATTCCATGATGATCAAGCCCTTGTGCATTAGAGGTTACCTCCATCCACTTTCGAAATTCCCCATATCACACAAACTTGCAGGGCTATCTGCTTTCTTATTTTGTAATCACCATCTATGCTAATTAGAGTTGGACAAGAAAAACAACATCACCAGCTACATCAGGAATTTAATAAGCATGGGTTTTAATCACAGAACAATAGCCAATAGGATTGAAGGCTTTCATAAAAGACTTCAGCAAAATAAAAAAGAAGACAGACAACATCTGACTGTTCCATATATACCTGCAATGGCAAAAAACTTCTGTAAAACTTTACAGAAAGAATTTAAACTAGGATTTAAAACTCATTTAAACACCAATAGGCTTATTAATAATACCAAAGATAAAAAAAATATTGAAGCAACTCCCAGGTAGTATATAGAATTGTGTGCCTCAAATGAGGTGTGATGCTGTTTCTAGTGCCGCAATTGGGCAATAGATTGGCTCAACACAAATACACATATACAAGAGCAATAACTAAAAAAGAAGTCAGTTCTGTATTTGCTGATCACCAGCAAAAGCTCAACCACGCACTTATATTCTCCAAGGTTGATATATTATGTACAAAAATGAATGACATCAAGAGAAAAATCAAGGAAGCTTATTTTATCAACAATGATATCAACTCAATAAATAGAAATGACACTTGTTTTGCCATTTCCAGAAAATGGATAATATAGGAGACAGTTTTGCATACATTTGCATATAATGATGTTAATAATCTAAGAGACTATGATTATAAAGTAACAAAACTCTGAAAGTGCTTAGTCTGCAGAAATTATGATATTGAAAGCCTACAGAAATTATTATATAAAAAAGTTTTACTGCAACGCATCAGCATGATATTAATTTTTTCATTTGTGTTGTTGATTTAAATTGTGAATCCTTAATTGATCTGTAATTTGCAAATCCAGCAATAATTTATCAATTACGTCTAATTTGTATTGAGTTTCTTTAATAAAAAGAATTTTATTCATTCTATTGTGAATATTATTAATCTTGTAATTTCTCTTGTGAAATGAAAATCTACAAGTGAGAATGACATTATGTTCTTTACATGCCCAAAACTGATAACCAGTGTGATCTGGTCAAAATATTGCTTTATATTTACATATATATATATATATATTTTTTTCAATAAATTATACATGGATGAACCTGGATATTTTATTTATAATAACATATGTGTATATAAATGATTAAAAATATGAAATATTCTTTTAAGTGAAAAGTCATTAACATTTTTACTTTGATAGGAAATTTTTATTTAAAAAAAAAAGCTTACCAAAACTATATTGAAAATGAACTTCACTTAATACATATAATTTTAATTTTAATCAATTTCACACATATAATGTATATACACTACTAGATATTTCTGCAGTAAGTTAATATGTATACTCTTTACGTATATATCTAAGAAACTAAGTTACCTATTTATTTAAAACAACTGTACAAAATTTCATAAAGTTATGTTGAACTTGAATATATTAAGTAACAATTTAAAAAATAAATAAATAAAAATTTTATACCACCCTCTAGTGAGTTAACAAACAAACAAACAAACAGATTTATCAACTTCAATCAAAATATTTTAAAATAATAGATATAAAAATGTTTTTATATTGAATACTTTTATTGACTGTGCACTAAAAAGCAAATATATATATATACCTTTTTCTTCAACCTGAATTGGAGTTTTTAGATGTAACTTGAAATTAAAGCATTTTGATAAATTTAATGTAAATTTAAAAACAAATTTCCAAATACTGAATTATAAAAAAATAATTGAAACTCCATATCTAAATGGAAAAACAGACTTTAAATCTATATTAGAAGTTCAAGAATAAAAGCAAAAACATCAATTTCAGTATGAACATCCAGATGAACAACCGCAAATGCCAGAAGATAAATTTAAAATCAATGTATTTTATATTCTTCTAGATACTGCAAGGAGTTTTTAAATGAATATTTTGAACAGCTCAAAACACATGTTTATTATTTTAGTTTTTAATAAGGATGTTTAAAATTGTAATGAAAATTTTCAAAACCAATACAACAACTAACAAATTATTTTGACAGATGGTAACAATAATAATATAAATGTCATAGAACTTTTTGACAAGATACTAGTGTACAAAGATATTTTTCAAACAGGTATATCAAAAATTGAAAACCCTTTATATGTCCTTAAATTTATAATAATTATAATTTACATAAATTTTTCTATTCTATTGTGTCATCCGTTTGATGGCATTGATGCAAACCAAAAACACATACATATTACGATTCCGGGTCTGTGATTCTATATAAATATCAGCTTCAGTTTTGTAATAGAAAATTATAGTAACTAATAGTAATAATATTAGTATTTAAATAAAATTTAAAAAGTCACACTAAATAATAATAATTTACGTTTTTTTTGACAGTAAATAATCATAAAATGGATTGTTTTTATTTGTGTGTGTGTCTCCAAAGTTAAGGTATTTTTTAAATAGAAAATAATAGCAATTATATATTTTTCAAAAGTCACACTAAATAATAATAATTTACGTTTTTTTTGACAGTAAATAATCATAAAATGGATTGTTTTTATTTGTGTGTGTGTCTCCAAAGTTAAGGTATTTTTTAAATAGAAAATAATAGCAATTATATATTTTTCAATATACACAAAATGTATAAATTCACACTAAATTTCAAAATGATATCCAGCTAACTTCCTTTTTTTTTTTTGACAGTAATTAATCAGAAACTGGGTTGTTTTTGTTTGCGTGAATCTATTAAAGTAACGTTAAATTTAAATATATTATCCAACTAATTAGCTTTTTTTTTTTTTTTGCCAGTAATTAATACTCAGAAACTGGGTTGTTTTTGTTTGTGTGTATATCTAAAAAGTAACGTTATTTTTTTAATAGAAAATAATAGATAATTATACATTTTTTATAGTTTACATTAAAGACAACTAATGCAGGAGAAAACTTGCTGTTTGCATTAAATACTAAAATAATTGGATAAAATATATTCCTAAATCAATAAAAAAATTAATAGTTAATATACAAATAATAAAACTCACCTTGATATTCTTCTTTCTTGGTCAAATTCAACAAACACCTCCAAGAACATTTTTCATGGTGATAAACTTTTAAAAAAACATGTGTCAACGCAAAAACATCAATAACAAAAGAAACAGTATAACTGGTTATTGAACTCTGAGAAAATAAACAACAAACAAAAACATAACAGCCGCAAACTACTTTGTAATTAGTTGCATCTCACACAAGATCGCAAAGAAAACATCTTCCCTTTGTGAAAATGTCGCCTCAGAAACTTGCACAAGTAATCATCCATGCATCAACTGTGTGCCCCACACTGCTTTCTGTTCTATGACTTCAGACAGCCCATTACAAGCTCTACATTTTGGGTATGCACACCTGTATTAGAGTACACAAAGTTGTAGTGGTGTTTCGTGCACAAATGTTTAAATTCTGAAGCCTCCAGATCAGATATTTTGTAACCCTTCCAGCAGTTAGAGAAGATAGTGGACCCGGGCTTGACATTGTCCTGTATGACCTGCAGCAAAGTGGTGGCAGATCGTGATGGAACTACCACGGCAAAGCATTCACTAGTCTCTCGGCACAACTCTCCAAAAACCCACTACTGAGGAAGCATTCTGTCCTGGTGGTTCTTCCAATGACTGAAAAGGGTCTCATCAACCTCAACCATCATTCCTGTGTCTCCAATTTGACTACATGCTCTTGACAAAATGCTTTCACAATACAGCTCACAAAGAGCCTTCTTCCACCTGGCAAAGGCACCTCTGGACATCTCCAGATCTTTTATAGCATGCTATACAGTCAGTTCTTCATGGCTCCAATAATGAAGCAACTGTAAAAATTTCATGAAGGGCATTTGGAATCCTTCAAACCATCCATCTGCCTTTATGAATAGAACACTTTTGTCAACAACAATGCGACTTACATAAGTCCACAGATCTTTATGAACCTCCATTCACATTGCCTTACTGCACAAACGTATCTTCTGTTTTAGCAGGATATTGTTATCTTGTAAAAATGCCACAGCGCCAGCTTCAGTTGATGGAAATTACCTCAACTTCAAATACTCAGAGTTCAAGGCAGCCATTTTAATTTTCACTGACAAATTCTCACGATAACGTTAATTTTCGCATGATCGTTGAAATATTGTTGTGCCACATTCTTAAAAATAATTTTTGAAGGTTACACATTTGTAATGGAACCTTCATAACATTGTTAATAAAATTACAATGTAACAGTAGGTTAGAGTACTTGAAAAAAAATACCTATCTAATGACATTTTAAAAAATTATGACTGGCTAAATTACACACACTCTCACACAAAACTCTAGAGAAAATAGACATTCTACTATTACGATAAAGTGAATAACACAACCAACTATGGAAGACAATAAAGGCATTTGTCTTTGCTTTTAACATAGAAAAAAGTCAAAGCAGCAGCCATTGGGGACTCTTTCTGTGTTTTATCATAGAAAGAACCCTCTTGTGCTGGCTGATGCCGCTGCACAACCTGCTGTGAGGACCCTTTCTGTGTTTTATTATATAAAAAAGCCTCTTAGGTTGGGTGAGGATGCTGAAATGGTATATTTCTAGGAATTGACCTAGAAATAGTACCATCATAAGGCTGACATGATAGAATAGAAAACAACTAATAAATTATTTGATACTATAAAGCAGTATTTATATTAATGTACCATAACAGTACAACTGCTTCCAATAGTGACTTACTTTTAATGCAACAATTTAATGTGTATATGTGGGAATATTTAAATATAAAGGAATACTACTTTAAAATATTTATGTAAAGATATTTTAAATAGAATCTGGAATTATTGTGAGAATAATAAATCAAATTAAAAACATTTATTTTACTATCTAGAATTTGCTGTAATATTGTGATTTCTATATTTAATTTTATTAAAATATATTTTAAAATGTTATGTGCAAGCCTCTCAACTGTTGTAATGAATAAGCAAAACATCTGAAACATCTTCCTCATGGTAGAATGCATGAATGAAATTAAATTTAAAGATGCTATTGAAATAAAAAAAATTAAGTTATTTTTCCACTCTATTTAAAAAATTGTTACATACCTACATATTGAATATTTGTACTCTTAGAAAACTTTTTTCTTAAAAACATTAACATAAATAAATTTCACTTCTCAGGAAATTACTAATTATCTACTCCATACTTATAGAAATGAAGAATAAAACAACTTATTGTGACTTTCTTAAAGTTTATCACATTAATAAATTGATTCAAATGATAAAATTTCATCTTCATTTATTGTTCTCCACTCTGTGATTTTACAATTAAAATGTCAAAAGATTTTAATCATTTTTTTGAAAAAAAAAACCCATCCCAACAAAAGATTTCACAGAAATAAAAATAATTGGACCTTTTACAGACTTTAAGTGCACTTTAAGTTATAAAAGATATTTGTTTTTACTTATTATTATATATAGTTCCTTTGTTGAAATTAAGTTCTCACAAGAGGAAAGCTCAAATAATAAAATATTATTCAAATAATATAAATTATATATATATTATTCTAATTTCAATATTGATTATTTAGTATATGTGTAATTTGTTTTGATGAGAGATTATTAATTAATATTAATTATCATCCATAATTAAAATACAATAGAAGCTATAAGGTTTCTAAAGAATAAGTGTAAATTAAAGCTATTCATTCTTTATAGTGTCAATTAAGTGAGATTTATAATGCCCATTTTGAAATTTTAAATATTAATAGCTTCAACAATGAAATTAGAAATGAAGCAAGTTTTATATCTTAAAATCAAAGAATATAAATTCATCTGCATTACTTAATAGAATTAATCCAGTTAGTAAAGCTCTTCAGGACAAAATATAAATATATCACTAATTGTAGAATCTATTGCAAATTAAAAAACATACATTTCCATATATCGATCAGATATGAATCACAAAAAAGTTATTGAAACTGCAAAACAATTAACTGCATTTGTGGATGGGAAAACAGTTTAAATTTCAACAATGAAAAAAAATGTCAATTTCAGTTATGAACATCTCGATGGTTAACTGCAAATACCAGAAAATAAATTTAAAGTCAACATATTTTATACTGCATGAAGTTCTTTAAATGAAAATTTTGAACAACTCATATAAACAGTGGCCATTGTCACTTTATACTGTCACTACCCAATATTGATATTAGTAATAAAACATTAAGAAATATAAATAAAATAAAGAGAAGGATGCAAGACAAAGTAAAAATAAGATAATGAAGATTAAAAAAAGTAGAAATCATTTTCATGACAACTATTAGGATAAGGTAAACCACAATAAAAATTTTAATACAAGATAAAAAATATAACTAATATATAAAAAGGATTAATTTATATTTGGTATGTTGATTTTCTAAATGCACATTCACAAGTCGAAACTTCATAAGAGTCACATATGTGTGCTTTCAAATTATATACTTATTCACATATCATTCCAATATCATTTTCAAACATTAGTAATTGATTTTAGGATTAGTCTCTCTGAGTTTAATCTAAGTCCTCTAACTGTAACTTCTCTTCTTTATATTGCTCCAAAAAACTTCCTTATCTCATCACAACTTCTAACTTGGTTTCTTCCTAAGTCTTTTATGGAATCTTGACATCTAGTTTAAGGCTTTAATTGCCTACCCATTGTAATCTAGTATGGCACCATATCCAATTCAGCTTCATTTTGGATTCTCAATTCTTTTAATAAAATCAGTATAATACATAAGTTCTTCATCTATTTTGATCTATCTTTGTTAATTCAAATCTGCATCTTTTTATAAATTGTCCTTGTAATAAGTATTGAAGTATTGAATCCTTAAGCAAACACTAGTAAAACATTCCTTTTGAAGCATATACATCTATTTTCTTTTAACATTGTTATTTCCAACAAAAATATTCTATTTACTATGTTCCCATCTGCATTAATAACATAATCAAGATATCAATTTGATAAGTCATTCTAACACATTAATGTCACTTTTTAATTTCTATTTTTTTTTAAATATCCACTGAATATTATTTTAAACATAATGTCTTACTTTACCAAAAAGGCCTTGAAACATTTACTAAAGTATTAAAGCATTATTTATTAAAACAAACGATCATCTCCAAAATCTAAATAACTTATCTCCATTTATTTTTCTCTTATTTTAAATAATCCAGACAATTCTTTCTGTAAAATAGCTAAACAATATTCTGAGGAGATGCAATCATTGCTGTTTAATCTCATCAATGTTAAGCTTTTTTATTATAATCATTTTTAATTACCATTATTTTCAATTTAATAAATATTTTTCAGAATATGACATCTTGTATTCATGTTTTGATGTTCCATAATTTTAGTCAATGAAGAAATGCATTTAGAATCAAATATATCCACATAATTTACAATGCAAAATGTGAAATTAAGAGCATGCTAATTAGCTCTAAACAAGCTTTTTTATTTATTTATGATAAATGCTACTATAAGAGAAGGCATTCAAATCATTTTTATCTTGGATTGTCCCCATCCCCAGAACGGTTTCGACCTATGGGTCTCTTCAGTGAGGAATTGGGACATTTGATTCAAAAAACCAACTCAAGCAAAGCATTTATCTAAAAGTTAATTGTTAGAAGAAGATCTGAAACTTTTAGACATCTACACAACTTTAAAGTCAGCTCTCCAACTGAAAAAATCATATGGGCCTGAACTTCATTCAGATACTCCATATATTAGTAGGCTTAGCCATTTGATTTAGCCAAAGCCCCAAAAGCAAAATAATAATAGTAATAATAATAAGTCAGATGTCACATGACTTATATATAGCTTGCACTTACAAATATGTAAAATTAAGAGCATGCTAATTAGCTCTAAACAAGCTTTTTTTTATTTATGATAAATGCTAATACAAGAGAAGGCATTCAAATCATTTTTATCTTGGATTGTCCCCATCCCCAGACCAGTTTTGATCTATGGGTCTCTTCAGTGAGGAGTTGGGACATTAGATTCAAAAAACCAACTCAAGCAAAGCATTTATCTAAAAGTTAATTGTTAGAAGATCTGAAACTTTTAGACATCTACATGTCTTTAAAGTCAGCTCTCCAACTGAAAAAATCATATGGGCCTGAACTTCATTCAGATACTCCATATATTAGTAGGCTTAGCTATTTAATTTAGCCAAAGCCCCAACAGCAAAATAATAATAGTAATAATACTAAGTCAGATGTCACATGTAAAATTAAGAGCATGCTAATTAGCTCTAAACAAGCTTTTTTTTTTTTTTTATTTATGATGATAATTCATACTCTGTAATTTATTCTATATTTTTGTATAATCCATGAATATGATCTATTGTACTATAATAATTTTAAATCCTGTTCATTCTTTTTTACTGAGTTAGGACCAAAGTTCTTTGCAGACAAATTAAAGTAACTTTTGTTAAAATCTCACACACAACTGATAGTTTTGTAATTTTTAATATGTTCTGTTCCAGTTTTTTTAAATAGCACTATAATATTCTACCAATTATCTGGCATATCTTTACCATTTATACAGTTGGTATATAGCTTTGCATTGCTTAATCTATTTCTTCTCATCCCTCTTTTAAAATATTTATAAAACAATGGAGCCACAAAATCTATATTTAACGTCAATCCTTCACATACATCACTTATAATAACACATTATGTTGATAAACTTTGATTAGAATAGAATACATATTGTTTGATAAACTGTAAGAGCGAAATACATTTCAATATGCCCATATAAATTAAGATTATAGTGTAAATAAACTTTTAAAAAATAATAAGTTATTAAAAATAAATTGACAGGACACATTTACATATATTTTACTGAATATGTGTTCATTCATTCATTCACAAAAGCAATAAAAATAAAAAATAAAACTTTGTACTGTATTTTACTTTTTTTAAAAAAAGAATAGTAAAATGTCTGACTTTTATATAACTTAAATATGTTCAGAGTGATTTTTTTTTCCAATAACTTTTTCTAAAAATTTTAGCACTACATTTAAAAAACATTTTATTACACAAAATATTGCACATCAAATTTGAAAAGGATAATAAAGAAAGAATAAAATGAATGCACTTTCGACACAAACCGAAATTTTTTTATCAAAAAACCATGATTGTATAAGGTGTTCCGTGATAGAAAAAAATCTACTGGCATATTGTAAAATTTATTTATAAATTATATTTTGTATTTTCCAAACCTGATCATGTACAATGCTCAGAAATGGAAAATGCCTGCTCATATGGGGGGGGGGGGGTTTACATTTTTGTTTGTTTATATTTTTATTGGGTAGCATATAACTGATCATGTATACTGATACACTGTAGTTCATGACTCCACTGTATCATTATTTCCAGCACTTATTCTATTCTTCATTATATTTATTGCATGAATCAACTCTCCATTTATAATATTTAGTATTTCAAAAAAATAATTGTATGGCTACTTTGTTTTCACAATCAGAAGTATTAAGCTCTTTGTAAAATTTATTCATATACTTCATAATATTAATCTTCTCATTAGAGCAGATTGTATCCTTTTTTCCATTAGAGATTATGGATGAAATTTGTTCATAAATTACTTAAATATATATTTATAATTATAATGGTAAAATGAAAAATATTTAAAATGTAATATATTAATATATTGCTTGATTAAATAATTTAATAAAAAAGTAAAATAAACATTAAATTCATTACTTATATTTATTAAAAAAAAAAAATTTTGCATTCTCAAGTAAAAAAGTAATAAAGATGAAGCATCATAAAGATAATCAATGAAAGAAGTGCTTAAAAAGAATTCCTGTAATGTACTTGTTTATAGTAAATAATGTTTTAAAAATTTAATGAAAAAATAATAATTTATCTATTTATAATTTCTATATTATTTAAAAATTGTGCAATTCTAAATTAAAGTAATTTGATATATTAATAGAATGGTATCTTCAAAAACTGATTAGAGCTAATATCTAAAAAATATTTGTATACTGTACTTGTTATTTAATTCACTGCTAAAGTGTTAAAAATTAATTTAATGGGAAAACAAATTCATTATTTACTTACATTTACTTGATTATGAAAAAAAAAATTATATACTTATATGGGACAAAAAAATTCATTATAAAAATATAGACTTTTTTGTAAAATACTTTAGAAATTGCAAAATAAAATAAAACTGACCACTATACTGGCATTCTTTTCCTGTTAGACATTTTGAAGGCAAATGTTTTGACATAGAAAACTGCAAATATTTTGCTTCTGAATAGCATATGCAATTATGAATTCTACATAACTTAAAGATAACTTTACTTTCTTTATAAAATATATTATAAATTTTAAAATCTGACTATAATTTTTTTATTTTACTCTTGATATTAAAAGCTTCACAAAATTTTTCTTGCTATTTTTGTTGAAAATAAATATTTTATATATAATTTCTTTTTATTTGGAGGGGGTGGTTCATATCATACATAACTAAGAATCAATATGTATTACATGTATTTCCTGCAGCATACTATAAACAGATTTTGATCTGTAGAAATTGTAGTGTGTAAATATTTTGTGATATTATATTGGTTAATCAAAAAGTGCTAAGAAAATAAAAGTTTAAATTCATGCATCTGAAAATAATAGTAGTCTATCTATAGTGACAATTTTTCATTTTATTCCAGAAATAAGAATTATTTTCAATACCAAGTTTTTTTGTTTTTTTTTGGAAATTCTTGTTCTTTTATATATTCTTTTGCAAATTGAGAGATTTATTTTTTCTGTTACCATTAATTTTTTTTTTGTACTCTTTTAAAGAATTCTCAATATTCAATTCTTTTAAATTGGTCACTTTTAAATATTTTCATATTCCTTTTTTTTTTTTTTTTTTCATATGCTGCCTTATTTCAGTTGAAAGATTACTGACTAATTATTTTTTTTGTACAAGTTTAAAGAATTATCACTTAATAATATTACTCAAATCTGAGTCATCTTCAAAGTCTGTTAACCTTTTAAATGAATAGCAAGTTCTAGTTAAATTATTAGAGGGTGCTTCTGAAGAATAGGAATGTTAACTGTTGAAAATATCTTTCTTAAAGCTTTGATCTTTTTAGTTTTTCATTAAAAAGAGTGTCTTCTCACTAACCATTAATCATTTCCAGTTTTGGATCTGTTAAATGCATTATAGCACTGAAGTAGATATAATTTAATTCTACTGTGCCTTCATATGGATCCTTTCATCAATTCTTCTCAAAAAACTATTCACAATATTCGGGGGGGTTTTTCTTTCTATAAATTACATAATTACATGTCATCTCTAATTTATATCTACATATTCAAATTTGCCCCCAGCACCTTTACCTTTCAATTGTTTTCCAATTCTGTCATTAAAATCTTGCATGACAATTTTAAAATGTCATTGTAACATTTATTTCTTCATTAGTTTAATAAATTATTTGGCATAAATATTTGCATTTGGTATCTTACATTCAGATTAATAACTTATCTAGCTATTCAATAATTATCCCATTAGTCTTCAACCTCCATAATATTTTTCTTTTAACTTTTATTTATAATGATTTTTTCTGACAATGTTCCGATTAATATTAAACAATTCAGGCAATCTTACTTCATTTAAAAGCAATCTACTGTATGTAGATATATAAAAAATCATCATTGATAGGTAGCCAAAGTTTATAACCATATTAGTGCCTTCCATCTTTAGTTACCAACTGCTTGTTGTCTTTATCTAATGACCCTATATCTATTAGGATAGGTCATAGTTTATATTAGGCTTTCATGATTGTAATATAAGAAAATGAACGTTCACAAACAAGTGGCATATTTATCACGCCTTCTAGAAAATTTAAACAATAAGAATAGAAAATGTTATTTTTTTGTTTATAGCTCAAAGATAAAAGTCTTTAAAGTCGCTGTGCTGACTGATAATTGTTAGTGAATAGCCCGTTCATGTTTGTTTCATATGTGAATAATCACATAATAATAGCGATGATGGTGACACATAGATTGGATATAGGAATTTCTTCTCTATAGTTTCCAAGGGCAACAAAAATGTCTCTTTCATCTAATGGCAAATTCCTTTCTGCACATATATATATATATATATATGCATTATTAGAAAATACATAGTATGAAAAATATATGCTGGAAGCAAAGATCTCTTTGAACATCACACATATTCGTATACATTTTCTGCGAAAATTTTAATGTTGTTTGTATGACAATCGGAGATTCAACACATTTACATATACTCATATATCAGTAAATGCAAATAATCATATACATATATAAATGATGATACTCATGCACAGATGGATGTTAATGATTATAACGTATATACAAAACAATACGAAGTTAAATATATATTAACAATTTTTAAATTTATAGAAAAATAAAACAAATTGTTGATCAACAAATTCAAATGAATATCTTTAAAAAAACTCCAAGAATATTGTTAGATTCAAAATGCTTATTTTAAATTAAAAACACTTCCGCTTTTCATAAGATTAAATCTATTCCTACTTTAGAAAAAGATTAAATATTAAGAGTAATCATTGAAACTAAAGTTCTAATTTATTAGAAAAACAAATATCTTATTGAGTAATGAATTAAAATAATAAGCAAGTAGATTTTGCTTCTAACATAATCTTTATAAATAAAAGAAGTTTGTAATATAATATATATATCAGTATTGCGTTAAAAAAAAAAAAAATCAGTAATGTAATTTATTTCAAAATGTATTCTCTGCATCAAAAGGGAAGAAAATAAAGCCTAAAGCTCATTTGTTTGTTGGAGGAAAAAAGCATAAGGTAACTAAAGTATTGGAGGAAAAATCCAAATTAGAAACTTTTCCAATGGTTGTTAAAAAAAACGTATCAGTCTAAACTGCTTAAGATAGAAATAAACAAATAATATGAGCTCTCAAGACTTGCAAGAAAGAAAGAAGTTTGTAAATCAATATTTAATTACTCATTAAAAAGCTATTAAAAGAGTGAAATACTCTTAAAAATGATGACGGTGAAAAAAAGTTTCTTAATGTAAATGCTTCAGGATAAATGGGGTTTAGAAAACCCATCTGTATAAAATATACTCATATGAAATTTTAAATAATAATGAGCTAGTAATAAAGATTTTTAAAATTTTATATCAATTTTTTAAAAATAAAATATAATGGAAAGATGGAAGATTTTCCAAAAAAAAAAAAAAAAAAACAATCTGTATATATACATTGTTTGAAGACATTTATGCCGGTAATCATATATATTAGTTTTGGGCATAACATAAAATTCTTTAAAACAGTACATTAAAATAATAAATTAAAAAAATGGTGGTAGCTTAACCAGAGATGATTAATTCACAAAATATTATTTGCTAAGAAATTTCATTCCTTTACTCGAGATTTTGTTTAAATTAAAATATTAAAAACTTTAGTACGCTTTACTTTAATTAAAATTATAAAACTAATTTAGCTATTTACCATTTACAAGTTATATTTATGAGAATAAATAAAAATAAATGATTAAAAAAATCAAATTAGCAGATAGCTGTCAGAATTGATAGCATTGTTAAGTCAGTTTAAAATGGGAGTGTTTAAGTATCTTTTGAAAAAACAAACATTTCTTTAATAGTACATTTTCAAAAACAAACTCATTTCTTTAGTAGACCATTTCTATGTTGCTTTCTGATAGAAATCACGTTATACAAAATTCAGTTTTTAATCATGTTAGCAAAATTTTTTTAATGCAATTCATTAATTAAAGTAAAATTTAAAAAAAATCACACTTTTAAATTCATAGAAAACAATAACTTATACAATATACCGACTGTTACATGCAAAGTTGAACCTCAAGCACTGCTTTATCAGTACTTGTTTCTCTTAAGAGAATTTATCTAATAATAATGAGCTAAATAAAACATTGTTTTAAAAAAATATGTTGTGTTGCAATGTTGTTGTTGCTGTTCATGTGATTTTCATGATGTATTAGAATGGTTTTCAGCAGAGACAGTTTGAAGCTTGGGTTTTTTTCCCTTGTTCTCCATAGTTTTTCCATAATTTTTCCAAAGTATTCGAGATTGCTCTCTTGTGAAAATATTCTAGATCATTTGGAAAAACTGAACAGTAGATTGATTTAGTCCATATTTTATGTTATCTCCAAGTGTTTCCTATTTCTCAACATATCTACCGCAAATTGGTTTCTCAATATTGTACTCCTAAAACACTATTCATACTTGAACTCTAGACTTTACAAATAAATCCTAATTGTACCTTTTAATTAAAATTTTCATAACACTCAATTTTGCTGATTGAATGAGAGAGTCTAGTTGTTGGGAGGGGCCCCAGAGGCCTAAATTGGTTCTTTTGAGGGGGAGGACTTGGATGAGAGTGCTGTGGGAATCATTGCCACATTAATTTTCTCATTCACAAGAAAGAAAAAAATGCTATTCATAGCTGTTTTTTAGCATTATTGTTATAAATGATTTTATCCAAGTATTATTGCAAAGTAAGCTGCAGTTTGGCCTAATAATTTTAATTGCAAATGATTCATGCTATTTAAATTTATTATTTCCAATGTTAAAACAGGTAAAACTCTCTCCATACAGTGGTGGTCATGTGATGTTTGGTGGTTATTTCCAGTGTTGTTATCTCCAAGTGTTTTCCTATTCTCAACTTATCTATAGCAAATTGGATTTCTCAATATTGTACTCCTAAAATGCTATTCATATTTAAACTCTAGACTTTACAAATAATTCCTAATTGTAACATTCAGTTGTCTTTAATGGTTAATCTTTATAATTACTAATATGCTAAAATTAATTGTGTTACGGTGAAACTTTTAAGTTTATTAATTAGCATCATGGTTAATCTTTTCGTGGATTAATGCTTTGATTTTTCATGGGCTGATCAATTTCTGAAAATGGTGTGGACAAAAAAATTCAATATGTCATTTCAAATCTCCATATTACACTATGTAAATCAATATTTACCTTGTAAAACATTTTATACTCAATAAAGTCTCTCTTTTATTTAAAAAAAAAAAAGAAAGAAAAAAATTGTCTTTAATTATATTATATTAATTGATTCCAAAAAATCATTTTTTATAGCATCTGTTCATTTAATTTGCATTAAAATACATGTATTTCAAAATTAGTCTAGAGCTAAGTTACCATCCAAAATAACTATTTATACAGGAAAAATATAGCATAAAATTAAAAATATAAATCTAAAAATACATTTAAAATTAATCACTGTATTATTATATAATATGATTTTGGCAAAAATGAAAATCATATTTTTAAAAGCATAAAACAAAAATATAAACAAACCCTCAAACAAATAATATTTTGGTGATGCTATCATATATCATTTATTTCTAATTAATCCACACTAGCAAAATAATTTCCATTTATTCTGCAATATTTGAATGTAAATATCTCAATATGGAAATCCCTTTTATTATTTCTTTTTACTTCATCCATATCTTTTAAAATGATATAGATTATTGATTTAATTATATATTTAGAATTTAAATCACCAATGGATTTAATCACTTAACCTTTCTATGATGATCACTTTTTTTGTGTCAATAATGATCAATTTTCTGACCATTTTTCAGGTTCATGATAGCAGTGTATGAAAAAAATTAAACATAAATTAATAGATAAACAAATTGGAAAAGAAAAATAAATAGTAATAAACCCATAAAATATACCAAGACATATCCAATGCTTTGCTAAAAAAGTAAAATGCATGTTATTGTTATATCAGCCATTAGGGTGCTGCCATATTTAATATATTTTCATTTCAAAATTTTTTTTGTTTTTTGAAATACAAGTATCAGGAAGCAGATTTTGGTATTCTTAAAACATTGCAACAATAATAGTAGCAATGTATTTTTTTTTTATGTCAAGGTTGTTGATTTTTTATTATTTTATATATATATTTTGAAGCGGAATCTGAGATTCAGATTGCACTTCACAGCCCACCTCAAATCTTCCGCTACCAAGCTAAATTCAAACCCTATTCTTGCGTATATATTCCATTCACTAACACATTTTTTTATCCTTTTTTTTTATTATTATTAACTAACATACTTATTAACGAAGATATATGCATAAATATAGCATTTAAAAATACATATACGCAATAGGTAATGGGGGATTAATTATAATGGACTTATAATATCAAAATATATTATATTTTCTGTATTTTTGATATTTTATAAAAGTTATAGTAATTATTTATCGATTGCAGCTCATATACATAGATATTGTAGAGAGAAACGTACTGAGCAAATAATTACTAAAAAAAAATTTGTTATATGTCATTCTATAAAATTTTGTTTTTAAATTATTTTTGCTATTAAACTCTACTTTTCTTTTAAATCCAATATGGAAGATGTGATTGTAATTAGTCAAAATTAATTAAAGGTGAGAAACGTAATCTTGTATAATCTTTTAAAATAAATTTAATTAAAAGTTTCTCTAAAATCAAAATTAAAAACTAAACTTAATTGATTTACTTTTGACACAAACATTTTTTTTATCAGATTAATTTCAGTTTGAATACTTATCTAACAATGGCATCTTCCATCACAATGGGTAAAAGCTTGTATAGAAATTCTTTTGGAAATTAGATTCAGGAAAATGATTAGCAATGACCAATCAAGAAAGGATTCCACAAATACCAAGGCATGGGGTAATTATGAATTAATTTAAACAGAGGGACTAAGACAGTCAATGAGAGCAGTTGCAAAATAAAATTGCGTTCGTTTAATTTCAATGTGTCGTGAGTAAATCCACTTCACCTTTCTCGCCATTCGAGATGGCCTTCCCTGAAATCTGTGCCCATGGATCCGATACTCATAGACTATAACTATATGCCTGTTTGCTAAATACTGAACTTACTACCTGCCTCAATAATTATGCTCGTTAAGCTAGATCTAGTTCTCCGAGGGAAATCTGAAAATCATCAAAGGAAAAGCCAAGTTTGTACAGAGGTAATCATTTCAAATGCTGCTAGACTCTTAAAGTTACCATGAATAATTGTAACTTTCACCTATCTGTTTCTTTAAACATTTTGTAAAGCCTTTTATTTGAAAAATTTAATATTAATTATGAATTAATTTGTAAATTCTTTTCTTTTTAGTCGTGTACTTTGTTCTCTCTAGATAACTTAGCTGTAATCTCTCCTACATTAAACCTCCCCTGAATAATTATTATTTCTTAATTTCACGTCTATGCGGCAATACTTTATTTTCATTATGATATTTTATATTTTCATATACTAAATTATATGTCAATAATTTTCCCCAGAATCGCAAATACTTACGCTATCTCTTTTAATAAAAGAAAACCTTCCTTACTTTTCAGAGGGTGACTAATCTAGTATTTTTTAAAACAAATTTGTTACTTATTATAGCGGGTGCCTGCAAGTCTGGGGAAATAAAATCAGAATCTGATAATTACTGTACAATGTTATTTTCGAAACAAACTAAGCAAAAATCTGTTTTCTTAGAAATGTGTTTTTTTTATTATTAATTAAATAATAGCGTTAACTTCTAAAAACTTTAAATATATTTATATGAATTAAATTAATATTACTTTCTTGAAATCACTAACCACCACCGACTTTATATATATTTAATAATATGTAAATTATTTCTTCATTAAAGCATTCAAAACCAAAGATTGATATTAGTTATACGTTGTGGGAAGTTTATGTGTAATTTAAAGTAATATAAAGGGGAGGGGGATCTTCTAGTTCTATAAGCTATTATATTAGCATTAAATGTAATTCTTCCATATCCACGTAGTAAATCAAATCATACCGGTACGCTGGGTCTTTATGAATAAAGATAGGTGATAATTCTTTATATCTTAGTTAAGTTTATATATATATATATGTTAATGCAAGCGTTACGTGTATACTGGCCTTTAGTTTTATATATATTTGTGCTTTGTTCATTTTTACTTCCAATACCAAGGACAAGGTTTGGTAAACCCCTTTGGACTTCTTCAGCGCTAGATATTATTGCATAGGGTTCGCTCTAGCAAAAGTCCAGCCTATGGCAATTCAATAAAGCACATTCTTCGTTGTTTATGACCCGACCCTGCCAACGTTTGCAGAGAGTTGCCCTCCTTAACTGTAAATTGAAACACCTTCTTGGATCTCAAAATAGATCTCTCCATTGCCATCATACATGTACCGCTCTCCCATATTTCATTCTCATTAAAGCCTATCAATGCTCCTAAACCGTACTGTTATGATTATGCTAAATGGATTGCCATTTTTTTTTATATTTCATTCACACTTTCAGATACGCTATTTCTGCCACAATTATTATTTCTCAAATTAGCTTCCCACATACGTTTTTATTTTGCAAATGCAGATATTAATTAAATATAATTACCATTGTCATCAAACTCAATAAACGTATGTATTGGTACGAGTGCTGTTGTTTTATTAATGGTGGATTTAAAGAACTTTAAATAACTGTAATCTAGCGCTATTATTAAAAATCTTAGGTATCCCATACAATCTGTAAATTATTGACATATAAATAGCTGCATTAGAACAAAGCCATAAATTATGTGTTATTGCTGATTAAATACGTTCGTTTTATAGCATTGTAAGAGAGGTTAATGTCTTCTAAGGGAGATAAATACCCATTTTATTTACCTTTTAACACAAATGTTTGCAATCAATTATATATATAACTCAAGTTAACTTAATAAATATTATACATATTTCTAACTATCTAAGTCATTGTTTCATTTATTGAATAGAAATAATTTTGATGTTATATAAAAGGTTTCATTTACTAGATGATCGAAAATCGCTAACAATAATATTCTATACAGGAATAAAGTTCAAATAAGTCTTTTTGTGTCACGACTTTGTGATGCCGGCGGGTAGAATTAAATTAGATCAGTATCATTGGAATTGTTGCTCATAAGTTGGTAGATCTGGAAAATAGGCAAATAGGGCAGAGTTCATGAGTGTTCCTGACTTATGTATCTGGCACATGATTGGACTCGAGGTATTTTTGCCTAGATGCTAGATCTTGTTATATGAACAGACTAAACCGACCGGTACAATTTGCAATTATGTAATGTTTGTACATAGCTCTTTTAAATATATTTTATTTTTACAAATATATTACAATTTTGACATGACAGAAACTTATGTAGTGAGAAATATGATTACATTTCATATCATAATTTAAAAAAAAATTTTTTTATTACATATACTATTAAACTTAAGTCCACAAATATATAATTGGTCAATGTCAAGATGGTATGATTAATTGCCCATAAAAAAATTCATGCATTTTCAGTCTTCACTGACTGTAATTTGAGTGGTTTCAAAATTACATATAGCAGTACAAATTTAAATTTTCTTTTTTACTATTTTGGGAACAGAATTCTTCTTATTGAATACTTGGTTAACTTCAGGAAACAACATTGTTCTTTCAAAACTAGTATCAATTACTTTCATTTTATTATGTAAAGAAGCACTTCACAGTTTCTTTTAGACATTATAAAATTTCTATTATTGAGTGCTTTTGGGATTTTTTTTAATGAAATTCATTCTAATTCAACAGCAGTAACACAATAAATGCAAATGGCTATGCAACAGCATAACTGAAAAATTTCTAATTTTTTTTAGTTAATATATTTTTAAAGAAGTGGATAAGCCAGTCACATATTGTGCTTTCAATAATTTTGAGCAATAGTTTACTATTCTCACAACATATGCATCAAAATTTTTGAAAAAAAAAGACATTTTAAACATTAACCAACAAAAAATAAAGGTTTTCTTTTCCTGAATATTTTTAATCTAATTTTGGAGTATTTGAAATAAAAAATGAACAAAGACATCATTGTGAAAAACATTTTTTAATAGTATCTGCTTTCTTTGATTTACAAAATCTAAGATTAAAAGTACTGAGTCACATTTCATAGCATATCCAACATGGCGTAGTTTCTTATTACTCGGTGGTTTTTTCAAAAAATAACTTTAAGCCATTTATCTGTTCATTTTAAATTTTAAATTCTGAAAATAAATTCTACTAAAAGCAGCTTGCAAATATTATTCTATATTCAAGACTTGAAAATAATTTGTATCATATAAAGTTTCACATATTTTATGTAGCAAGATGTAGGGGAAAAAATGAAATAGTTTTATTAACACTACTAACTTCTACATTACAACCATTGCTATTAGTGACATCACAACTGTAAACACAGTAACCTGGTCTGATTTTATAAGATATGTCATTTTCAGACCATTTTCACTAGATTTTTGCCTTGCATTTGTAATCAGGAGGAAGCTCCATAAATAAAGATTATCAAACACAGAATTTATTTGATGAATAAAATTTCTATTCCAAATCCAATTTCATTATAACTCATTACTGAATGCACAACCTTGTGCAAATTCATACTTAATAATGTCAATTTTTTTAAATATTTTCTCATGGCTTTTTTCTCAATGTCAAAAATTTTGTATATTTTACATTTCATGCATATTAACTGACAAAAAAATTGCACATAATTAAATAATAAAAATGTGACTTCATAAGCATTCAATCCAATTGACACAATTTGTGCAGAAAGACAATGATATGAGATTATGTAGACCAAATTCTATGTCAATATAAGTGACTAAAAAGTAATGTAAATAATAAAATGGACAGAGAATGAGAGTTAAAGAAAAAAAACTGTATTGGAAATGGTAATTATTTTGATGAGATAATATCAAATCTTATGTGCAGTAAACGATAATTTTTATTGATTACTGCTAATTGGTTATTTGCAGTTAACTCACATACTCAATTATTTGCTAATTGTGAACTTTGTCAATAAATTTATATACAATGCTTATTTCATAATTAACAATTAATAATGAAATTATATAGTGATTGTTTATAGCAGTCATTGATCATTGTTTTTTCCAGTGTCAGTAAATCTGATTTCTGCCAAGCCATAATTGGGTACAATGTAATAAAAGTTATGATATTGAATCCATTATATACTCTATTAAAATGTTATTCTAACCAACTCATATTTTGCATTACATTGTACAATGAATGATATCATCTTTCATTATTACCACTGAAATAATAAATTCTCTTTATAATTATTAACTTTAAACTCTAATGTAATTTTATTCACACTCTCACTTCCTCTCTCCAAACTAACATTTCAATGGCAAAATAATAATAAACATGATTAAAGCAAAAATTTTATATCTATCTCCTTCTATAAGATTACTATCTAGATATCAATATACATATAAGATGGAGTGGATGACTAAAGGGAACTTGAAATTAATATAATTTTAATATATAGTACAACCAATATATGATCTTGAAATAAAATGTTTTATATAATAAATATTATTAACTGCATGCATAAATAATTTAAAAAAAAGTATGCAGATGCTAAATGAGACATGCACCACCATACATATATCCACAAAATTACAAGACCAGATAAGGTAAGATTTATATTGCTCATTCAGCAGTTTATGATGTAAACATAAATACTGCTTAAAGTTCTAAATATTAATCTTAAGCACCATCTTTGTGGAAGAAAAACAGTAAGGTCATTAGAAAAATAAAACTTGCAAGCATGCTAATTATAAATTCTAATGTTAATGCAGTCTTATTAATTGTTGATGAAGTATTAATTCATTTTGTCACTGATCATTCTTCCTTAAGATTTAATTAAAAATAGCATATAATCTATAAATTTAAACCTCGATTCAATTGTTAAGACAAGAAAAGTCACTTTTTAAAACTCTTTTATATAGCTGAGCAAGATTGAATACTAATAATGATAAACAGTACCAGAATTAGTATCAAGAAATGCACTGTATTCAGAGACTTCTGCATATTAATAAAAAATTAATTAAATAAAGTAATTAATATATTAATTTTCTGAACAAAAATTATAAAACTATATTCATCTTAAAGAAAACGTATAATAAGAATAGTTAGCAGAATTCTGAAAAATAATTTTCAAAATGGCTGCATTTTGGTAATTATATATTTGTTAATTTATCGACAAATAAATCTCAAATTTATTAACCAAACCTTTTATGTTTTAAAGCCTTTTAAGACTGTGTATTCAGGAACTGCTTTGCATATATATGTAAAGTAATATTTAAACAATTTTTTTTTTCACTTAAAAAAATTGTTTGAATAAAATGAATGGCCAAGTAAATTTAAATAGAAAGGTTTTTTTTCTACTTTACAGTCTTAAAAAGCTTCATTAAACAGTAATAACAATACAAAAAAAAAAGAATTTGCATGCATGCAATTAAAGGATGGAAATGTATTTGGGATTGTTTACTTTGTACTTGTCTGTGTAACCAACCAAATAGTGGAGAATCAATGTCTGTATTTATTATGATAATCTTCGAACCCATATGTGATCAATGAAAAAGAAAAAATAAATTGTCATCTATTAACATGTATAAATAGAATCTAATAATTATTACTTATTAAATAAATAAAAAACAATATATATAATTGTATTAATTCTATTTAAATTCCTTGACTAAATTAGGTAGAATTTTGATAAATTAATTGGAATATGAATAAAAAAAATACTGTTGTTTCTCAAAAATGAAAATTGCTTTTAATGAGGAAATAAAGTGCCTTTTTAAAATTATGAATTGTGATGTAAAACACTAATTATTGAAAAATGCAAACTTTTATGAATTAATATTAAAATTTTTGCTTTCTAAATTAGATATCTATTAAATGTGAAACTTTTGGAATAATTTGTTTTATTATTAATATTAACTTATACAGCATTATTAAATTTATTAGTGTATACAATATACATAAACTATACTAGTTTATCTTATTTGAATAAATAAATAAATAAAAATTATTTTAAATTAAAGAGACTATCTCAGTTACTTAAAAATCTATCAGAAATTTTGACAACTAATTGGTGAATATTTGATTATTTGAGTCTTATATATGTACGTGTGTAAATAATAAGTCAGAATAGACTTGCATAATATTGTGTATTGTAATCTTTCACTTTAGTAGTTCTTTTAAAATATAAGTTTGCTTTAATATAATGATAAAAATTTTAAATTTATAAAGTGAATAATTTTATAGGTATTAATTTTTAACTTGCATAGTTTGTAAGAGCCTAATTTAGATATAATATAAGTATAAGATTCTGTTAATTTAACTAACATACACTATTGTAACAGTCATATATACTTTAAATTTCATATTTATTTTAATTATGATTTTATTCAATAGTAATAAATACATATAAATTATAGTATGATAATTACAATAATAAAGCCTGTTTAATTTTATTACAGTGACTCTTTAAAAATGTGTGTGTTTGACTATATGTGCAGAATTTTATTTAGAATGAATAAATTGCTTACACGTCCTTTTTGGAAATGATATTTTTCATTCCAACAGGAAGACTAAATGGTTATTTTCTATTCCCTGGTATCAGCCGCATGATGGCACTATTTATAGGTCAATTCCTAGAAATACACTATACCCAACATAAGAGGCTTCTTTCTATGTTAAAACGCAGAAAGAGTGCTCACGGCAGCCTCACCCAACCTAAGAGGCTTCTTTCTATGATAAAACACAGAAAGAGTCCCCACCGGCCTGTTTTTTTTCTATGCTAAAAGCACAGTCAAATGCCTTTATTGGCTGCCATAGTTGGTTGTGTTATTAGCTTTACTGTAATGCTAGAATGTCTATTTTCTCTATAATTTGGTGTGAGAGTGTGTGGATTTTAGCCTGTCATAATTATTTAAAATTTCATTACAAAGGTATTTTTTCAAGTGCTCTAATCTACTGTTACATTCTAACTTTATTAACAATGTCCTGAAGGTTCCATTACTAACGGGTAACCCTCAAAAATTGCTTTTAAGGGTGCGGAATGGCAGTCTTTCGAGGATCACGTGAAAAGTAACATTTTCGGAGAATTTGTCCATGACAAATTACTTTTTATATATATACACACAAACAAAAACAAACTAGTGTCTGATTATTAGTAATTACTTGTCCAAAAAAGAAAATTAGTCGGATATTATTTTTTTTACATTTACTATTTAAATAAGATTAGATTTTAGATCTACACACTAACAAAACAACCCAGTTTCTGATTAATTACTGTCCAAAAAAAAAAGAAAAAGCAAATTAGTAGTGGTTTGATTTTTAAATGTAGTATTTGAATTATGGTACTTTTTATATATACACAAATTTACAAAAAAAAAAAAAAAACACTTTCTGATTAATTACTGTCCAAAAAAAATGCAAATTAGTCGGCTATCATTTTTAAATTTAGTATTTAAATAACAGTACCTTTTTATATAGACACACTAAGAAAAAAAACCCACTATCTGATTCATTACTGTCCAAAAAAACAGCAAATTAGTCGGATATCATTTTTCAATTGAGTCTTTCAATGACGGTCCTTTTTAGATATATACTCTAACAAAAAGAACTCACTTTCTGATTAATTTACTGTCCCGTCCCCCCCAAAAAAAGCAAATTAGTCGGGTATCATTTTAAAATTGTAGTGTGAATTTTTTAAATGTTGTGGGTAAATTGAATCATGTAGAATTTGCATATTATTTTCGATAGAAAAAAAGATCTTTATATATACACACACAAAGAAAATAAAGCCCACTTTCTGATTAATTACTATCAATATTCAAAAAAAAGTTATTAGCAGGTATCATTTTTAAATTTAGTATTTAAATAATATTATGGCTTTTGATATCTACACACTAACAAAAACAATCCACTTTCAGATTCATTATGGTCCAAAAAAAAAAAAAAGCAACATAGTTGGGTATCATTTTGAAATGTAGTATTTAAAGAACGGTACTTTATATATATACACACTAACAAAAAGAACCCACTTTCTGATTAATTACTGTCCAAAAACAAAACAAAAAAAAAAAAAGCAAATTAGTTGGCTATCATTTGTAAATTTATAATGAATGTAACAATTTTGTGTAAATTGAAAAAAAAAAGTATAATTGCATCTTATTTTTTGATTAAAATAATCCTGTAACTTTTGACAGATACACACAAACAAAAACAACCCATTTTATGATTAATTACTGTCCAAAAAATGTCAATTATTCGTGTATCATTTTTAAATTTAATGTGAATTTCTAAATTATTTTTTTTTAAATAGTAATATTATTTACTATTAGTTCCTCTAATTTCCTATTACAAAAACTAAAAAAGCTGATATTTATATAGATAGAATCACAGGCCTGGCCCGGAATCGTAATATGTATGTGTTTTGGATTAGCATCAATGCCATCAAACAGCTGGCACGAGGAAATAGAAAACAACCGATTAAATTATTAATTTCTAAATTTTAAATAGTGATAATTTTATTTTTCAGTATAATTATTAATTATGTATTTTAAACTTGAATAAATATTTTTAGAAGAGTATAAAAACCATATTTAATTTAAAAACAGTTAGATTTATTATTTAGGTGTTAAAATATTTTATTAATTTTATTATACATTAAGAATGTAAAATAGACAAAGTTAATTTATTCAAAAACTTTTCAGTTAATTAAATTTAGATGACCAATGAAATCTATTTATTTACAAATATAGCACAACACTGTCTATACTATAAAAGAGATTAGTAGACAAAATTAGGGATAGATATGAAGAAACAGTAGGAGCTAATTAATCTGTTATGTTTAATTCCATAAAAAAATATAAAATTTTATTGTGTATTATTTTAAAATTAGTTAAAATTAAACTTATATTTAAAAGTGATTATGTTACCATGGAATAAACAACAAATTATTTGCCAGAAAAACCTGACATCAAGTTATAATTAAACCATAGCTACTATCTAAAGTGTGAAGGAAAACATTATTATTGATAGAAGAATGGAAGTGTGTAGTTAGCAAGTGCAACTAAATATTCACATAAGGATGTGTTTTATTATTTCTCCATTTTTAATAATTTTAAAAAGTAATTTACAAAAGAATCCTTATTTATTTAAAAAAAGCATTAACTTCAGACATGTCAAAATGCTCTATAAAACCTTAATTTATCTCTCTAATCATAATGATAAACTGACTTTGGAAAGAATTATATTAGATAGGAATTTCTTGCGTACTAAATGGAAATTGAAACAAAATATTTTAATGAACAATATGTATTTTTGTCAACCATAAATAAATTAGCAAAAGTAATAAACATTTGTTTTAAATAATGAAAAGATAGAAAGTTAAATACAACTATTGCTTACCTTTTGAAAAATATTTTAAAATGATCTAAAAGATTATTATGACCTTTTAAAAAAAGGAAGACTTATTTATTTTGATAAATTAATATCATTGTGAAGAGTACAAATTAAGAAAGTTTAAAAGAAAGAACAAATATATTATAAATGAATATGATTTATAAAGAAATAGAATAAAAGATGAAAAGATAAAGGACTGAAATTTCATAATTATTACAAGAGAAACCAGTTATATGTGCCTATAATGGATAACCAAGACTGTACAATAAGATTGAATATTTAGATAAGTATTTTAAAATAATTATATTTTCAAGTTATAAAGTGCACTAAAGTTACATCAAGAATCCTAGGATAAACAAGAAGTTTTAATGTGTTTATTAATCATGTATATATATTTTTTCTCTTCAAGATGTATTTTTTTAGCAATGATTTTGCAAGTTGGGGGAGAAAGAAAACACAGCAACAGAAGAAGAAATTGAAACTCCCACCCGCCCGTCATCATGTTTAGTGTTGGGGAGAAAAATGATTGAAAAAAAAAAAGTATGTGTTTAAAATATTCATTTCTTATGATGACAATAAAGATTACGATGGGTAATCTGAATTTGGGGGTATTTTAAATATAGATATTATTTAAAATATAATTTTAGATTTTAAGATATTAAAATTAAATGTATATGTATGATTATTTTCTATACGGTTTTATATGAATTGTCTCACTGATGTACAAAAGCTGAGGGACAATAATTGGTAATTTTATTATAAGATAATATGTTAATATGCAAAAAAATAAATGTATATTAATTAAGAAGGTAGCATACACTACATTCTTAATTTATTTGATTAGGAAATAACCCAGTTTTATATAATAAATAATTATATATCAAGAAAAATTATATTTCTTGGATAAAACATGATTATATAAGACATGCATAATATTATAAGTGATGAGTGTAATAGAATGTGTGCAATACTTTATTATATTTATCATTGATCTCAAATATTATTAAGTAATAAGAATATGTTTGTCATATTGATAGATGATATTTGTTTTAACAGATGATCTTTTATAGCCAAAGTGTTATAAACATTAGGGAGATAAAGTGTTATATACTTAGATTTAAAATATAATCTATGAGGATGCTTTAAATTAATAAATGAATAGTGAATAAGTTAAAATGCCAGGATAGTGAAGTGTAAATCCTGAAAAAACTAATATTGAGTGTAATAGGTTATATCAAAAGAATGCCCATATTTTATTAGGAAAACGTTGAGGATATTTTCAGGACAGATAACTGCCCCATTCCATAAGTGCTTAAGAGAAAAGCCAAGATTCCAGAGGTATAATATCACTGAAAAAATAATGATTATCCTAGATTATGACTGTTGAAGAATAAATATTAGTTACCTCAATTCCCACAATACACTATTTAAATTAGTTTCTTATACCAAGTAATATTTTAGATAGTGAATTATATTATAAGCATCATATGTTAGTAACATGGATAGGAATGATAAATGAACATATGCAAAACAAATAAACATAGATTTTAATAAATAAATAAAAAGAATAATATTTTGTTGCAAATTATTGTATGAGATCATTAAAATGAAGGCTATAAAAGACATGTATAAGTAGTATGAATGAAAGTAAAATACTAAAGATGAAAATATTCTTTATTCCAATATTTATTTATATCTTATTTATATTGTATAGACAATACAAATATTTAAAGGTAATTTGGTAAACAATGAGATATCACTACAGTAATTATAAATTTGCATTGCATTATATTTCTAATAAATTCAAAAAAGAATAAATAATAAATACTACCATCTACTATTATTAGTACAATATAATTTATACAATTTTTTATGAAAAGTATGAGAATTGAAACTTTTCAGTAGGAATATTTATATTAATAATATTGACATAATTGTTCTAAACTCAGTAAATGATTATTTATATAAACTCAGTAAATGATTATTTATATATGAGAAAATTAACAAAGGGATTAATGTATATTTTTATTTGTTTTTATTTAATGCATAAACTTAAATATACAATAATCATAATGTTATTTATAAATAGTTTAATTTTAATGTAAATAGAAAATGTGCTAAATGTCAAACTATTGTAAGTAAATGTATGTTTTGATTTAAACTAGATAATTAGTGTCATCTCCTTGTCTCCTTTATTGAATCTAAGTCATAGCATTACACTTAATTATATAGCATATTAAAATTTTCAAATAAAGTTTATTTATGTAATATTTTAGTAGAAGATTTCAAATAAAGAATGAGAATAAGATGCCATTAAATATAGATTAGTAATAAAGAAAAGAATTAAAACCAGATAAATCAAATATAAGTCATTTTTGATTTATAATCTAATAATAATATTATCAAAGTTATTTCTTAATCTATTTCGAATTTATATATATGGAAAGATATCTAAAATTTAATTTAAATTTAGCACTTTATGTTCAGAGTATTAAGAAAATTCATTCTATTAATAGAGTCACATATTATTTTCAAAATTTATTATGATTATTATAAAATTTTAAGATCATAAAAGTATAAAATGATTAAGTAACACTTATTGTATTATTTAAACTAAATAAAACTTATTAAGACAATTATAATATTTGTTTGAAAAATCATGGAATGGGCTATTGCTAAAAACAAGTAGAATTTCCAAAGATTAATTTATAAAAGATTATATTTTGATTAATAATAAGCAATGTGATTACTAGAGAATGATTATTCTACTTAATAGTTATTATTTGTACAAATGTATGGTTAATTAATGAAAAGTGTTTCATAAGTTATTATTCTAATGTTAACTTAATAATTTCATTATCATTATTTGTTTAGTATGGAAGTTAGATGTATTATTAAATATTTGTTTAGTTAGCATCTGTTATAAAATTACTATTGTGGTTCAGATGATTGGATTTCAATAAAATCCCTCCTGTCATTCAATTATCTGACCATTAACCATGAATATTATTATAAAAGAAATAATCATTATCCCAGAGATTTTTAATAAGATGGCTTAATAGTAAATTAGATTTATTTAAGATATGTAGTTTTAAATTTAACATATTGTAGTTTATTATAGATGTAAGGGAATAGATAGTTATGTAAATGGTTGTAATAATTATTTAAATATGAATTTATTATGTTCGTCATTCTTTCTTATAAGGATTTTCTAATGATCGTAGCATGATAATATATAGAAATTTTCTATAATGGCAATGCAGTTGGAGATATATTTTATATATGTTGCAATGTTAAAACCTGTGCTTTGTGATCTCCCTATAGAATATCTTATATCAACTGTAATTGTGAAATATAGTTTCAATAATTCTATTTGTAGTTTCTCTTAGGCTTAGTTCTATTTGGTGTTGTATCATCCTCATCAAAATATAACATCAAAATATAAATCACCAACTGAAGTTTGCAATTTAAAAAGAAAATGGATAAAATAAATTTAAGCACATACAATGTAATAAACATATGTAGCCTTCTCTAACTGGTAGGCAAAAGACTAGCAGGAATTTTTTTCTTTTATAAATAAAACTATGGATAAAATGAGTTAATATAATGAATCTACCTTAAGTTTTGTTAGTATATATAAAATAATCATGGTAAAAGAAGTATGATTGACTTTTACACTTCCTTAAGATTTTTTTTTTTTTTACAATATATGAAACTATTTATGAACTAATATTATTGATAAAAAAATATATTAACACTAAATTAAAAAATATTTTAATATTTCTAAATACTATTAATAAAGTATAACAAAAGCATTCAGAACTGTGGAGATTCATAAGTCAACCAGTCTTCTCACAAAATAAATATAATTTTTTAATAACAGTTTTAACAGTAAGTAATTAAAATATCTTCACAAAAACAATAAATTATGAAATTATTGATAGTATAATTTCATTCAAATAAAAAGTACATATCATGATCATGGCATTATTTTAGAAGATCATATCCAGTAAACTATAATATTATTTTTAAAAAAATGTAAATATTCACATTATAATCTAAATCAACATCCAAGTTTAATATGAAAAATAATTAGCATTAAAATTAAATGTTAAAAATTATCACTTAAAGTGGACATGTTTAACTTTCTTCCCTTTAAAGAAAAACTTGATCTCTAAAAATGATGATAAGTAAGGTAATAAGATGACCAAATAAGCATTTTCTATTATATACTAGATTATATTATTTGACATAATTGTCTATGGAACAAAAATTATACAACTTAAAATTATGATAAAATAATTATATTCCATAGTAAATTGGAAAATAATACACAGACAAGTCTTTATTTTGTTGCTATCTATTTAATCATCTCATTATTTACTATAATCAGAAAAAAATTTCACTTTTATAATTTTATTAGATTTTATAAAGTCTAGGCTTAGCATGAAATAGAAAAATAAGGTTTTGTATTTCCAATATATTGACTTTTGCTTCTGGTCCTGTAAATTCTAGAGATGGTGCTGATAGTAAACATCAATTATTTATAAAAGCGATGAAAGAAAATTCAAAATTGAATACCAGTTATTATGTTTTATAAATAAACATTAAATGATTCTACTGTCACAATAATTTTCATTATTAACAATTAAAATATTAATAAAAATATATATTAACAAATTTAATAACAATTTTTAAATTATTTTTCACTACGTATTAAATTGTCTTGATCATGAATAATTTCGTATAAAATTTTATATTTTAAATATAATTTTCAATAATAAATAAAAAATGTCAAAGAAAAATCACTAGAATCTATTCAACAACAGGTCATTCTGTGATTAGAAGCCTCTACGTTATTTCAAAATAATTTTCATATATACTTTAAAAAAAAAAAAAAACCTATTGTTTTACAAATATTAAGTAATTGATCAGTGAGAGTGAATTAATAATAATTTAAACAAATGTGAAAACTCACTTCTAATTTTAAAAATAAATGCAGGCTGTAAATGTATATGTATATACAGATCAGTTCATACAAATATACAATTATGTACATTTATATGTTTATTTTTCTTTATTGTTCATCTATTACAGGGTATAGTTACCAGCAGCACTATCTTCTTTTGACATTTTTTCATATTATACTCATTGAATTTGATTGGTTATTTCAAATAAATAAAAAATTAAATCACTTTTACTTTTTTCCTGTAATTATTTTTATACTGAACATTTTTTTTTTTTCTAAAAAAAAAAAATCTGTTATTGACAGTAAAATCTTTAGCTGAAGCCTGAATTGATTTTTTATCTTTTTTGGTTATATATATTTTTTTACGTTTAGTCAATCATTTTTGAATTTGAAAGTGAAGTGCATCTTCAAATTAAGAAGATTTTTGAAGCAGCTTGTTTAGAAGACTGGAGTTTGTTGTTTATCTGTGGCAAGTAAACTATATCGATCTTCAAAAGACCTGTGGGGAATCTCCTCTGCTTATCTTTGGCTCAGGTTCAGCTGAAGCAAGACCAGCTAATGGAACCCCAGAAAAGCTAGGATCGATTTTTTTTTCTAATGTTAAGGAGGAAACTGTCATCAGAGAGTGAGAGAGTAGAAGATGCTTTACTAGAAAATACTTTGTGCACTTAGCAGCCTTAATAGGCTACATTAATGTCTAAAGTGAATAGGCTAGCACAAGACTTCACTTTTACCTAGTGAAGCTGGAAACCTGACTTGTTAAGAAAGTTTTTAATTGTTTTCCACAATTTATATTTAGTTTTCAATTTCCTCCCAAATTCTTTTAGTTAACAGTAAGCAAATAATTTCATTCAGCCTCCCCCCCCCCCATCTCTAAATAAAGTCAGATATTGTTTGTTTATTGTTTTGTTGTAGTTGTTTTTTTAAAAAAGAATAATTTTAAAAAGAGATTTTAAAAAATAGGTAACTAAAATAAATCAATTTCTTTAAATTTTTAAAAGTAATAGTATCTATTTTTGATAAGAACAAAAAAAAAATTTTTTTTTTTTTTTTAAAAGCAACTGTGTTTTTTATTGTTATTAAAAAGCTGGAAAAAAATAGAATAAGAATATAAAAGTATATCGAAATAATATATGAGAAGCACATACTATTCCAAGTATATGAATATGAATACTAGTATAATAAAACAATTAGATATTATTTGGATGGGAGAAAAAAAAATAGAATATATATTAAAATTAAACAATTCAGTGTTGTTGTTTTTTTTTAATATAAAGAATACACGAGGAAGTAAATATCTGAGCAAACTGAAGAATGGAATAACAGCAATATAAATTTATATGCGCAGTTAGTGGCTAAGCAAAGGAAGTAAATACCATAGCAAAATGAAGAATGGAATAATAGCAATATAAACTTATTTATGCAGTTAATGGCCATGAACTATAGAATAATTCCCAAAACTAATAATTCTGAAACAAGAAATTAGTATCATTATTATGTATAAATAGTTGTGTGAATAAATAAAAATTAAAGATAGATTTTAAAATAATTCATGTTTTGATGCTCAATAGTCATAAATCATGTATATGTGTATCTTTCCTGTCTAAGGCAGAATAACTAGGCAATAGAGATAATGAGCAAGTAAGTAATATCATTCGATCATTATCAGTTAAGTGCTTTACCAACGTGCTCAATTGCAACAATTCCATCATAAATTTGAAAGGGACTCTTGCATTATAAATAAATTTAAAACTAAAATATTTTTTTTTCTTCTTAACTCAAACTTTCATTAAATACCAAATACTTAAACAAGATTTTATTCCATTTCTCATGCATAAGAATATCAAGCTACTTATTATAAAATCATATGCAGCTGAATCACATCACATCATTCATGGATTTCAAAAATCAGAACAAGTAATACTATAAAATACATGTATTAAACATATATATCTACAATACTATTTTTAATAATGACTGGAAGGTTGCTATTCTTCCACATGCGTCTTACTATTACTTTCAGACAGCCAATAGCTGTTAAAACAGCGGTCTGAGAATTTTTAAAAAAAAATATACAAATGAACAGAACAACAAAAATAATTAACAAATAGAATAATGCAATTATAAAAAAAACAATGAAGGAATTTCTAATTGAAAGACACATTTACGCATATATATATAATTAGAACTCATATTCTCAAGCTCCCTTTAGTCATTATCTCCAACTTATACAACTAATACACATGACCATATATATATGACAAAAGTAAGTGATCTCCAATATATATATATATATCATGCTAAACAGCACTCATCAATTGATTCAGATTATCATCTTCCATATATATATAATCAATGCTTGGTTTTATATTAAGATAGCAAATCTTCAAACTTTAATGGACAGGGTTCAATATTCTCCATTTCCCAACTCTTCAGCCATCCATACCATTGAAATATGTATATTGGAGATCATTTATCTTTGTTGCATGTATGTGGTCATGTGTATCAGTTGTATAAGATGGAGATGAAAACTAAAGGGAGCTTGAAAGTCTGGTTCACATCCCCTCTAATTACATCTAGCTTAAAATATAAATACTATACATGTATTTAAATGTTAAATATTCAGCCTGTATTCAGTCCACTTCTTCTGTGTATTTAAATGGGCTTAAGGTCCTATTATGGTCAACATAAGTACAACACACAAAAAATTGACAAACAAGGACTTTGAATGTGCCATCATTCGATTTTCAATGGTATGATTGGCTGAAGAATTGGGAAATGGAGAAAGACTGAAGCCTGTGCATTAAAATTTGAAGATTTGCCACCATAATATAAAACCGAGAACTGACTATATATATGTGTGTGGAAGATAATCCAGCTTAAAACGTAAATACAAGTATTTAAATATTATATATATGTACTATACTCAAATCTAAATATGTATATATGAGAATATATTCATTTGATTTGCCTCTCAAAAAAATAAAACGTATTTTCTTTCTTCATTCCTTTAAATGATAATGCCTACATGGTATTAAGTAGCAGATATTTTCTTGCCATTACTTTTCAATCACGGCAATGGTATTTGCATAGTAAATTAGAAAAAGCTTCAATTATAATGCTACCAAGGCAAATTTAATGATGGTAACAATTATGCCATGCTTAAAAGAGATCATGAAATGCTCCAATATTATCTTCATACTTATTTCTGAGTCTATACAATCAGAAGTGAGTAGTTTGATATTATTCTTTCCAGTAAATTCTTTTAAATAAAGTTTTCATAGAGATAAAATGTTTTCTAGTACAATACATTACTATTTCATGAAATATTCTTATTGTTCATTTCTCCATCTTAATTTTAATGCTTTTTCAATTTTCAATACTTATCATAATCTATGGATGTAAGTTTAATAATTTCAGAAGTAATCCTCACATAATCACCATTTTCCGTGCTTACACAAGCTATTATTAATAGTGGCAAAGTCTCCATATAATAGTGCCATTCAGTGAAAGACTTAGTAATCAATGAATGCCAGAAGGTTTTTGCATAAAATCCCCATCTAGTGCCTACTCAACCAGTAATCCCAGACTAGTTTGTAGCTTGTGGTTTTCATCAATGAGGAACTTTGGATCTGAGAGTACTGCACCTAGATCTAAGGATCTAATGCAACCCTCCAGCAGTCACCTTTTACCTATTTAGTTAGAAACTCAAGATGAAAACACTTTAATGTTTTCAATCCAAGCCCATTCACTTGTAAAGTCATATAGATCTTAACCCAGTTCAGCATCTATATGTTTTGGTAACCTTGGTTTAACAAAAATCACATTTACCATCATCCCTTAGGCAGGGATGATATAAAACCAACAAAAAATCATATGAATCACCATTTCCTATGCTTACACAAGCTGTCATTATCAGCAGCAAGCTAGTTTACGCATAAGAAATGGATGATCATGTGATGGTTTGTTGGTTTTATATCATTCCGGTCTTTGCAATGATGGTGAATGTGGTTTTTGATAAACTGAGGATATCAAAACATATAAATGCTAAACTGGGTTCAGATCTATATGACTATATAAGTGAATGAGCTTGGATTGAAAACATTAAAATGATTTCATCTTGAGCTCCTAGCTTCATAGTTAACTAAATAGGTAAAAGGTGGCTTCTGGAGAATTACATATTTATTGTGGCTACAGAAAACATTATACTTAACATACAAAACAACTTACACAATCTCACTATAGTTTGGGAAGACCCACAACAGGAAGTTAAATATCTGGATATTTGCATTAGCAGACATAAACATAAACTGGATTACTGTATGGTAATAAAATCTGTGGAAGTGAGAGGCTTAATTCACCTGACTCCCACACACCTCAAACTCACAAACTTGCAGCCCTCTCAGCATTTCTATTTAGGAACCACTCATTATATAAATATGAAGCTGATATGAAAGACAAGCTAACCCATTATATAAATGATTTCATCAGATTAGGACGCAAACAGACGATTATCAATAAAAAAGTTAACCCATTTTTCCAAAAAATAAATCATCAACAACAGAAAGCAAACAAACTACGCCTTCTTATTCCATATATCCATGCACAATCCAAACAAATAGTTAACAAATTTTCCAAAGAATTCAAAATTGCCTTTCATTCACCCTCTGCCACTAACAGATTAATAAATGACACTAAGGACAAAATAACACCTGAATTGACTCATGTTGGGTACAAAATTACCTGCCCCCACAAGAATTGCCATACCTTCTATTATGGTGATAACAAGATTTGCCCAGCACAAATATTTATATAATAGGACCAAAAGAAAAGCACAGGGTAATTCAATATCTGCCGAGCATGAGAAAACCACTGGCCACATTTTTCAACCATCAGCAGCAAGTATTGTTTGTACAGAGAGAAACGATACAAAACGCAAGGTTAAAGAAGCTTGCTACATAGCAAGTGACCCTATAGCAATTAACAGAAGAGAGGCTTGCTTTTTCATATCAAAAAAATGGACGTTGTAAAAGATGCACACAAATTTACATATATTTGCATAGAATATCCATCATAGATTTTTTTCATTAAACATCAAGCTGTGAACATGGGAGTGCATATTTCCCAAAAGCGCTTAGCTTAACATAAACTCAAATTTAGAGTTTCATATTGTCTGTGTGCAAAGCACTTATAGATTAGATCATTATATCTACATGCAGTGCTCTCAGATATAAAACTCCTCACTGATGAAAGCCACAAGCAAGAAAGTAGACTGGGAATATTGGATGAGTAAGTACTAGATGGAAAATTTACGCACAAACTTTCCTTCATCCATTGATTACTAAGGCTTGCACTGAGTGGCACTACTGTATGGAGAGTTTGCTACTGTAAACTGTTATAGGTAATCCTGTTTCTTTTTTTTAGTATTTTCTAAATTATATGTCCAGCTTGCTTCAGTAATAACTTTTTTATATTTTTCAAAACTAAAACAATTATTTTTGTTTTATCACTTAAAGAAATCATTTCAGAATTTTTTTTTAGTTTGGAAAAATTGCTACCATCATTAACTATGCATTTTGATTCATTTTAAATAACATTTGGATTTTTAAATTCCATGCTATAAGTGCAAATGCTGCATTACAATCATAGAAGTTACTGAGTGCGTGAAAAAAAAAAAGTACAAATAAAATTTATGAATTTCTATTTTGTTTTATTTTTATCTATTTTTTAAAACTATATCTTATTAAATTAATGTGTTTTGAGACAACAGATATGTGAACTTTTGTAAAAACAATTTTTAAACATTATTTTAATGATGGTTAAAATATTTGTTGAGTTTGTTCTAAAATGAAATAATTGGGAATGATACACTCCTCTCTTCATCTCTCTTTTGATTTACAGTTTCATAAAAAATAAAATGTTTAGTGCAATAAGGACACTGTTTTCATAACTTACAACTACCGAAAAGTGTCCTGTTTTTGTCACTCATGACTTTTCACAAATTTGTTACTTTGTAATTTGTGTCATCATTATTAGAATTTTAAAAAAATCTCTGAGTATTTGAATTCATTATAACAGGCATGCACTTTAAAATTAATAAATCCCTATCTCAAATTGTTTAATTTTTTACAAAAACCAGTTGTTGTTTTTTTCACATTGAACTATTTCTCAAATACACATCTATTAATTTGCTCATACACATTATAAGTATTTCAATGGGCTTCAGTACATACACATCAATACAACATTCTTTACAAAGATCTTAACATATATATTTAATAGGCCAGTTCTCAAAATATTTTTATTTTAATATTTACAAATTAATTTTTATTATATAATATAAAATTATAAACATGAGTTTTTCAAATAATCTATAGTTCCAAATGAGTTCAAATAATTTTAAAATAAAATTTAACAATAATTTAATCATATAAAAGACCTAACTTATATATTTCCATTTTACAAATTGTATTTAATTTTAACCCTGTAAAAGATTTAGTAGCTCTAAACTTTATTTATTTCAAAACTTACTTTTTACTTTTTTTTTCTATTTTTTTGACCAATATTTTACTTCTTAATGGTCTTTCTCAAATCAAAAAATTAATGCACTACATTATATTTTACGAATATTGGTTTGAAAGGCTGATCTTTGAATGTAATACAATTGTACACATGGCGTCATATAAAAATAAATGAATATTGGTTTATAAGTGTTGTGGTGGTTTAAATTTTGGAAATAGCTTTCCAGTCTAAATTAAAGCCTTTAATTTTTCTTTTTCAGAATGTCACAATAATAAAACTAATTATTTTAATATATACAAAACTTTTTATTAATGTGCTTTAAAACATTTATTTTAAATTTTTACTAAATTTCACACAAATTTCTTTATATATTTTTTCAGACGACAGGCACTCATCTGCCCAGAAAGTGGCAAGCCACATGAGTAAATGTCTTTTTCTCTGTTCTACTATAGATATAGCAAAAATATTTTGGCCTGTGAAGCTATTTAGAAGATGATTTAATCTTTTTACATGGTTTCCTAACCCTTTCATATATTTTTCATTTTGTTTATTTCTCAATACCCATTATTAGAGAAGAGAAGTCTTATCTTCTCTGTCTTTTATCTAGATATTCACTTTTTCATGTTAAAAAAAAAATCTAGTAATAGTTTTTATATTTTTAGATAGAGATATTAAAATTATCAAAAATTCGAAATTTTTAACTCATATGGGACTTAATAAAACATGATTCTTTTTTATCACATAATTTTAGAAATTTTTTTTTAAAAAATTTCATTAATTAATATCCGTAAATTACTAATTTTTTTTATATATAACAAAGTAATTTATTTGTTGAAATATTTTAGATATAAGACTATACAATGTAAAATTTTATATTTCTTGTAATTGAAGATTTCCAAGTTTAAGTTTTTCTATTTCTTATATATCATACATATATTTTAATCTGTTGATTCTATGATATCATTTCATACATTGAAATATTTGTTCTCCAATTTATATTTCAAAAGAGTTTGGCAAAATAATATTAGTGTTTAATATTTTTTGAATTTTTCTATTCTGATTGTTACATTTTATACATGTACAATAGTTTATATTTCAAAAGTTAAATAATTTCAAGCATTTAGGTTCTTCGGTTTACATTTTATATTTTCATATATTGAAAGATTTCAAAATATTATAATTTAAATATAATATTATATATATTTCATGTAATTTTGTATATTATATAACATGATGAAAGGTTTTTAATTTTCTACTTTACATATATTCAGATTGTTCAGACAATTTTTTTGTTTCACTGTTATATAAAAATGATAAAGTTTAGATATATTTTTCATGTAGATTTTCAATATTAATGCATATATTTCATATACCTTTTGATATATATATATATATATGTAAAATAAATAAAATTTCTGTTAATTAAAAACAAAATTGTAATTATAATTGAAATAATAAATTTAACGGTTTACAAACTATTACAAACAATCCTTAAATCCGCATTAGTACTTCCGGTTAATTTATAAAGTTTGTAAACCGTTAAATCTATTATTTCAATTATAATTACAATATATATATATGATTTATAATTTATACAGTGAGTGATGTTAGATTTTCTGCTCTATAAAATTACACTGCATAGACATTACACTTTTTGTATTAAATAAAAATATCATCTGTACTAACTATTGCACATATCCATCATTAACAAGTACATAGCTTTGATTACAAAATGTAAATATAGGTCTTTTTATAATGAAGACACCATGAATGAAGAAGTTACAAGTAGAATGAGGAAAATAGTGGAAAAAAAAAGGAGAATGCATTGTATAATGCTAAAATTTGGTATCCAATAGATAATTCAAAATATTTCACCACTATTCCTAATATTCCCCTTCAGTGAAATATCATATATCACTCACTGTCAATGTAGATAGTGATTCTAAAGTATTGAAATACGTTGAATTTTTGATGATACATTATTCCAAAATATTGTTATAAAAATAAATAAATATGCAGGATTTGCTTTTGAAACATGTATAAACAAAAAAAAAAAAAAGAATTAGATATGTGGAAACCTATCTCCTTAACAGTTGAAGCTGTTTTCTGGAGTAATGACGTGTCAAAGCACATCAAAATGTCCCCATCAGGATTTAACCTAGCCAAAAAGAAAAATTCTCTAAGTATCTATATTTTGTGAACTGATGTCATCTACTAAATATACCTTGTTCATAAAAAAATTTTCATTTTTCTGATAATAAAACTTTCAATAAAATATGATTACCTAAATATGAAGTTCTTTAATTTTTTTTTTTTATATGTATATTCCAAATCAGACTCTTAGTTTGAATAAAAACCTGCTGGTCTTTAAACAGTGCCTTAGTTATAAAACATATTTTGCTAAAAAGAGGCCCATTTTGTGAAAAATAAAGTACAATTTTTCCTATATTAAAATAAGATAACTCTGCTGGAAAAAAAAAAAACTGTTTTTAGCAATCTCAAATAAAACCAGATAGCTAAAAGATTAACTTTACTATATATATTGTGAAAGATTGATTTCATGTGCGTATCTCTCTGTGTGTGCAAATATATTTGAGCTTTAAAAAAAATGCAAAAATGAACATAGACAAAATTTACATATATAATTATTACAGGGGATTTGAACACAGACTTTCAAGCTCCCTTCAGCTATCCACTCCATTACATATAACCGATACACATGATCACATACATGTGAAAAAGATAAATAATCTCCAATATACATATTTCGTACTAAACCAGCACTCATCAGTTGGTCTAGATTATAATCTCCCACACATATTTATAATCAGTGCTCAGTTTATATTAATATTGAAGCCTGTCCATTAAAGTGTGAAGATTTACTATCTTGATATAAACTGAACACTGATTATTTATATGTGTGTGTGGAAGATGATGATCTGGAGCAACAGAAGAGTACTGATTCAGCAGACAATACTTATATTGGAAGTCATTTATCTTTTCCACATGTATGTGGTCATGTTTATCAGTTATATGATATGAAATTCATGGCTGAAGGGAGCTTAAAAGTCTGTGTTCAAATCCCCTCTAATTACATCTAAAGTTCAATATATACATTATACTTGCATTCAAATGTAACATCAAGAATTTAGTGAGCTATATCTTGAAAAATGTAACAAACAAAATATATGCATAACCATAATTGACTTAAGCTATATATTGTAAAATTAGCAAAATATGCCTAGCAATTTCATAGCATTGACGATAAAAAAAAAATTGTGGCACTTTTTACAGAAATGAGACATAATTTGCATATATAAATGGCAAATTAAGTTCTAATTACTGAAAATAAAGTTGGGAATAACTGAAATATTGTTGAAGTAATAGCATTTCTTTAATCTGAAATTTTACAAATTATTTAAAAACAAATATGCATAAAAAGGGTCTCTATTACAAATATTTTTTTTAATCAATTATAAAATCTTAATAGAAACTATATTACAAATATTTATTGATTCATTTCCAACAGTTGACAAAAATCTAAATTTTTAATGTAAAAAAGAAAAATATTTTTGTCTAAAAGAAAAAGATTTTTATTTTTGTAATATACATTAATTACGATTATGTCTATATTCTGTTTTTACTTAAAGAATTAAGAAATCTTTTTTTTTTATTTATTAAGATATTTTTGGTTTTGATAAATGTAAATTAAAAAATGGGATTACGATAATTTAGTTATTATCTTCATTTTATTAATGAAAAAAAAAAGGCTTATTGTTAATCTTGTTTTTACTTTCCATCACATATATTATACATAATGGACTCAGATTAACTGATTATTATTCAATTGGAGAATTAGAAAATTAGGGCACTTGTTGCTGATCTCTATGTTCATTGAATTTGAACTCCCAGAGAAGTAAAATGGGACAGCTTCTCCATGACTCCATAGCCTACTATTTGGGAAGAAGACTATTTATATGGGTAAAATTCATAAAATTATAAAAACTGAAGCGAAACAAGAAACTGACCAACATCACACCAGCCATTTATATAAGATGCAGCCTTCTAACAGTAATACTCCAATGCTATAATTTGTTATTTTATATGTACATGTAAGCAATCTGTCAATCATATATATACACACACATGTCTGAAATGTATAAGGAACATAAAAGAAATTTGCTACTATTAATATATATATATATATCATACCAATAGGAGGATGACTCCTAGAAGACCTGACAAATCCCTAAATTTCTATATTATGACTATCTAGTTACAATTTAATACTCTTATTGTTTCTAAACTATATTTAGTTAATATTAGCAATTGTGAGACCATCTTACCCTATTAACAAGATTACATACCCTTTAATACTCAATAAATACCAAAGTAATCATTCAATGGCATAAGAATACCAAGACACTCCTCCTTTTTAAGTAATTAAATATTCCCATGACTAACAATAATACTTAAATGAATATAATAAAGTATCTATAATTATTAAATTTAAGTTAACTTCATTGATCAGTTATATGATCATTCTATATTGTATATTAATCTTTAATTATTATTACTTTTATAGAATTATCATTAATAATAATAATAATAATAATAATAATAATAATAATAATAATAATAATAATAATAATAATAATAATAATAATAATATTATTATTATTATTATTATTATTATTATTATTATTATTATTATATTAAGAAGATTTCAGGATTATCATTTGATTTTAATTAGCTATTTATACCACTTACAAACATATCAAGAGGGATTTTACCTAACTCTATAAGTAATATATCATTTCAAAGAAGACTTATAACATTAATCTATAAATAAAATTATACTACTATTTTACATTAATATTCTCTACTATGGAATAATAAATCACTATTATTGTCTAAGATGTAATCATAATTTAGAACTTTAACTAAAAATATCAATTTCTAATTTGATTT
The DNA here is from genome assembly GCA_028023455.1 of Epiperipatus broadwayi. NCBI lineage: Eukaryota > Metazoa > Onychophora > Udeonychophora > Euonychophora > Peripatidae > Epiperipatus > Epiperipatus broadwayi. Next base: position 512,577 of record JAQFVV010012852.1, read on the forward strand.
CTCAGAAATACATATACTTTACTAAATTTGCACTACATTTTATCAATGACTGATGTGATCAAGACAGGTCTCAATGATTTAATATCTCTTTTATGAAATATTTTCCCAAATAATGATTATATAATATCTTGAAACGAATTCTCCAAATTTCAAATTGTATGTTTTAATTAATGTGTTTATTATAAATCATACTATATGATGATCCCCACAAAAGAAATGCAATTCTAGATACTTGGTTTAACTTTTAAAATATTAATTTTAATAACAACTAATTTACAAATTTTCAATAATTAATTACAATTAATAAATGAAATAACATAAAACAACATAAAAAAATTATATAATAATGTGATATAATAGTATATGTAAAATCTTAAATATTTATATTCCCCCTGAATTACACTGAAACATTCAACATAAAATTCCTTGCTAATACAATAAAATGTTGTGTGATATTTTTAATTTTGTTCCGTATATTACAAAATAATGTGTATATTAAATAATCAATCTTTTTTTTTCATCCATTGCCCATTATAGATTGTGCTGAGAATATAAGAAAATTTAAAATATGGATTAATGTATTATTTCCTAATTAAAATAATTTCATTATAATATTATGAAATATTACATTTTATCTGTGTTTATATTTTAAGATATTCACCATTTGATCTCTCTCTTTAACTTACACTCAATTGTCCTATGGTTTATTACTCAACTATATAATAAGAATACAATAAGTGAAACTTTTATTCTTTATCCTATCAAATATGTCTACTTATTTCTTCGTGAACTAATTTCCATTTACTATTTAGGATATTAAGCTAAATGTGGATAAACTACTCTTTGGTGCATCCTGCATCAAATAAAAAAAAAAATCTTCATTTTATCTGATAACTCAGGTATTAATTTTCTATTTCCAGTTTATATCTGTTTTATACATGTCTTACAAATAATACCTATGAAGATTTGTAAACTAAAGTTAGCTATAACTATATTACAATTATATTACAGTTTTGATAGTTAAACACCAGATCAAACTTTAAATATCACCATTTGTCATTTTTAATATTATACTACAACACAGATACATCCCATCTTCTTATAATACATTTATTTTACTATTTTTTTGTGTGTATATTCTACTAACTCATAGCTTATATACATTTATTTTAATTGTCTAGTAATATTCAATCAAATAAAAAGAACTTTAAACAATTACTAGTATAGATAAACAAATCACATTAATTATTAATTTCTCTTAGTATAGATAAACAAATCACATTAATTATTAATTTCTCTATCTCTTGATTTATCCCACTGGTTTGATAATGATTATTTTAAAACATGAACTTAACTATATTCAAACATTACGTTACCATTTTTTTCCTTTCTAATATGCAAGTTCATAATAAAAAAAAAATTTAATTTTTTATTAATAGTATTTCAATTGTTTCTCGTGCTTCCAACTTGTCACGCATTAATGTTCTTTTCACTTTTACTCCTTTTATACTTATAAGAAAATTATTACAACTATAGAATTCCAACATCCTTATGTTGCCTACTATATTTAAGTTTTTTTTTTCTTTTCTTCATGACTGAAGGTTATTTTTCCACTTGCATAGTATATTTTATTTAGATCCTTCCAACATTAATGATACATGTCTTTATATTATTCTTGATGTATTCCTTGTTAAGGTTCTCATTTAATAGAGAGCATTCTACACCTTTTCCTTAAAGGTAATAAAATAATTTAACTACATACTTTCTCTTGCTCATAAATTATCAGGGTCCTTGTGATCCCAAATCTAGTTTAGAACTAATGGTAAATCTCATTTAAATTATTTAGATGGCACAAAGGTAATATCATATTTAAAATTCATACACTCTATTTATATGTTTTAAATAATAAATAGTTTAATAATAGCTAATATATGCATGATACCACCAACCGAGAGCAATAATGATGATCCAGGATTCTTAATATAGAATTAATTTTATGCTTACTTTTGAACTTATGCATGTACATGCAGCTTGTCCAAGTTGGAAAGTGGCTAGAAGATAATTAGCCTAAAATTTTATCGGTCTCTTTTAAATCCAGTCATGAAGGTTGGCCATTTATTATTGACTGCTGCATATATCAATTTCTAATGCTGATTCTTTGCTCATTTATTTCTTCATATTTTCTTAATGGTGATGATTGCATCCCCTTTGTTCCATGCCATTAGGATGTATATAAATTAAATTGACTAAAAGTAAAATAAAATGTGTGTACATATATTTTCAATGCTATCATCTCATTTTCATCTGCTGAGCAACTGCTGAGCTAAACCCAAAACATCACCATTAAATTTGCAATTGAAGAAAATATATCTTCATGATTTATTTCAATTTGTAAAAAATTTTAATCACAAAACTATACAATAAAATGATAGTAAATACAATTTTGATCAGGTAGATCATAAATCTATAGGGGCATTCTTACAACTTAGAGCCAACCAAAACAGACATTCAGTATTGGTTAGTAAATGGATATCTAGATATTATTAGCTAAAAGATAAAGATTCTTACTTTAATTTGAGTTGGTTAGTTGTGGTTGATGTACTGATTGCTAAAATTAGGACTATAACAGTAACATAATGCAATTTTCATTACTATTGGAGAAGAAATCATATTCCTATGAATACTGATCATTGGTTTTAGCTTTACAGTTTTTACTTTTCTGATAATTTAATTTAAAAAACTCTTCAAAATTCATGTTAAATGTAAATTCCATTATTCATTTAAATAATATGACATAGTCATTAAATAATAAAATTAATACAAGCAACTACAATAGATATTAAATACTGAATTTGCAATTTTACTTGCAATTTAATAAAATTCTGTATAACAATTATGTGCAAATCATAAATCTCCGTTAAATCTGTTAATTTCTTTTCATGCTGTCTAATAGGTCCAGAGATATTTCTATTTTTTTTTTTTTGTATTAAGTAATTTTTGTACAATAAAATAGGCTGATTTTAAAACTGAGTATAGGTTCTAAAGAGAAATCCAAAAACTGAAGCTCATTTCAGTATTTCAGGCTTCATTTCTTTCATTGCTTCTACAAAGACAAAATTTATACGATCGATTTTTTTAAAACTTCAATAACATCAATTTAAATAGAAAATTATTTTTTGAGTTGTTAAGGTGAAGAATAAAATTAAATTTTCAATTCCAAATAGGTGATCTACGTTCATACAAAATCAGGATAAAGGACATTCACGTATCAAAATCGTAGCACAACAGTTCCATTTAAATAATAAAAATTGCATTTGCCACCGTTCTTCTTTCTTCACTTGAGGATTAAATCTTTAGATTGGCACCATTACAAATTTTCTAAACTCAGAAGAGTTCTCTATTGATGACTTTATATAAGTAGATTAACAGCAAATCTAACGGCAAAAAGTTATTGGTGTGCCATTTACAATAAGTATATACATTGACAGTATCAATCTAGCAAATTTGTAGAGGTGAAATAATTAATAATGATTACAACAAATTTATGTTTGACTATTGTTAAGGTAAAATAATTATAAAAAATAATTAATAATAATAATAAACTGACTAACAAAATTTGTTTCATTAGTTTCCTTAGTATGTTCAATTCATTAAAACTTATTGGAAATGTAACAAGATAATAGTTATAAAAAATTTTGAAATGAATGAAAGTGTATATGATATTACACACACACTAGCAAATTAATATATTTATTACTTTATAAAAACCGTTACTACAAATAGTGCATTTATTATTTTTTAAAAAAATAAGAGTAGAGACGTCATTTTAATCCATTATTTTTATTTTTAAAAAATTTATAAACAGAATATCAACTTATGAAATTTGTTTATGGTATTATTTATGATATCCAATTTGTAAAACAACAACAAAAAAGAATATATATAAAACGTTATTTATTCTGAAAGACTTTGAAAGAAAAGATAAAAATTAAAATAATTTATTCTAGTGGATTTTTTTTTAAAAACATCATGGTGACCTATAAATGAAAAAGGGACTCTTTTCTTCATTAACTATATTTCCAAGAAACTGGAAAAGGTAGCTTAAGTTTCAAGTCATATCTTTTTCATAATTGATTTACAAACAATCAATCACTAATATAATTCAAAACAATTGAGAAGTTGGATTAAAGTAACGAAATTTAAATTATCAACTGATGATGTTATTGAAATACTTCTTGCTGATCATGGTGGGCCCCGAAGAATGAAGAATAATGTCAGATTAAAGGACAAAGAAAAAAAAATGTTATGGACAATAAAAATGACTTAAAAGATCAAAATATTGTTAATTTTATTTAAAATAATCATATTCCCTTAGTAGACATATATATCTTAACACAACACATTTTAATAATTTATAAAATAATAAATACAATTTTATCATTTCAAAAAAATTGTAATTATACTAACTAATTAAATTTTATTTTAACAATATACGTATATATCAATGATGATTTAGATTATGCAATCCTTGTGAGGGAATTCAAATTTATAAATACCCTTTCTATGTATGGTCATGATTATGAAATAAAGACCTTCCCTTCAAGGATGTTAATCATACACACAAGAATAATAAACAAATTTTATCAAGTTATTGAGTTAGTAATAAACAAACTCTATTCGGTCATAAATAAGTTAAAAATATAAAAGATAATAAAATCTTACCTTCATATTGAATTTGTTTTAAATTTACCTCAGTCAATGTCGCTTTTAAGAAAAAAAATGGGAAGACCTAAATTTTATTAAATAAAATTAAATGAATAAAACAATGATCTTTTCATCCTTCTTCATATAATAATTTTCTTGAATGGTGTATTCCAATGTAAATGAATCTTGGAAGCAAAGGAAATAAATTTTAAGTATCAAAAACCCATAGCACACATATATTATAAGATGTATTAAGTTTGATGGTATTGTTCTGTTCATTTTTATGATGAGACTCAGAATGTTCCTTAGTGATAATGTTCTATGTTCTTCAGTCATCAACCATTGAAGAGACAATCAGAATATTCTGTTGTTTAGGATCCTCTTATTGTGTGAAGTTGACATCCTCTCCAGGTTATTTCATTACCAATTGAAATTTTATTCAAAATTATATAGATGTGATCTACATATACTTTAGGCATTTAGTAGGAATATAAATTACATTAGTTTCATTTAAAACAATAGCATTTCATCCTCTGACAAGTGGTATTTACCCAAGATGCATTCTTTTTATTTTTATCTTCTTAAAATATTTAATTTAATATATGAATTTTTTTGACTAAATTTGTCATTTTAGAATGCTGGTTTAGAATGATTTTACGAGTTTCTTTAATTAATAAAGGAAAATAGATATAATTTCATTCTGAAATTATGATTAATGATAATTAAGAGTAATTTATTTACTTTTTTTTTATAGAATGACATTAAAATTCTTTATAATGAAAATTTTATATTAATAAAAAAGTTTGTTCAATCTATTGATCCATCTTCTTGTATGTTCTGATTTTGAACACAGCAAAATGATTAGGTGTAGTATCTAGTACATTGGAAAAAAATAGGATTAATTTTTAAATTATTTGATCCAGTTTTTATAGTGGAATCGACTTCCAGTAGCGTGTATTGAATATAGTATATGCTTATCATGATTTCATATTTTATTATTAATTATTATAATTAATAATTGGATTCTAAAAATTCATTTCCTTTGTGTTTAGTTACCAAGATGTGATATTGACCTAAGGTTGTTTCTATGTTTATGTCCTGGTTAATAAAAATAATTAGTTTAAATAATTACTTTATATAAATGAATAAAAATAATAATCATCTTAATGTTTTAATTTTTTTTAAAACAATTATTTATTTAATATATATATATATACAGTATAAAAAATATGATATATCTATTAATCATGTATAAGTATGTGAAAAGTTTATGTACTATCACAATCTGTATGTGAGAAGTTTATATACTCTCACTATATATATGTATGCATTACAGTACATATACGCACATATAGATGACTCTTGATGTGTACAGCTTAAGAGCAAACACAATGATATACATGGAATTAGAATGTCCCCACAGTTCAAAAACTAGTATTTAGAATATTTTAGGACAATATTTAAGACTGTATTATTCACAATAGTGAAAATACAATAATTAGAGTTTCACTGCATAAATTTATTGTGTCATAATAATAAACAATTATTAACAGCATTAATACATATTTTGCATGCACTACTACACCTCAAATTAATAATTATCTCCTTTTATAATCTCTTCACAATTTTATTGTTGTCTATCACTTTTTTAAACATTTCAATATTTCATCTCATCTATAATAAAAATTAAAAAAACCCATTTTCATCAAAAATTATACTATTTTATAGAATATATATAGGGAAGTGGAACTCAGACTTTCACACCACTCTCAACTAGTCATGCTATCTCATACTGCTGACATACCTCATCACACACATGTTGAAAAGATAAATAATCACGGTTCTTTTCAACATGTGTGTGATCAGGTGTGCCAGCAGTATGAGATAATGTGGATAGGTGAGGGTCATATGAAAGTCTGAGTTCAAACCCCTTATATATTATATATTGAAGTGAATGTATGAAAAAGTCTGTACTGTAGAAAAAAATTACTATTTTATAGAGGATAATATGAAATTTAAAACGATTGTTGTTATTATTGGAAAAATCATTTTCTCCATGAATGAAAAATCATTGAACTTTTTTTTCAGCCTTATTAAGATTTATCAAGATAGATTATTTAGGATTTTGAGAATATTTGAAAGTTATTAAAACTATGTAATAATCATTTTTAATAATATATTTATGGGCATAAATCTACTAATATAAAGTTTATTTTTATGGCATTTATTTTATTCTCTCATGCCCCTCCCCCTCCCAACGAAAATTAAAATAATTGTCGAAAAAAATATAAACATAACACCATAATAAAACTGACTAAAAATAATAAAGATATCTCTGCAATGATGTTAAAAAATATGAATAATATAGATTTGAATTAAAAAAAAACAATTTTGCAAATTATTTTCCACTGCACTGCATTTACTTAGATATATTTCTGATTTCAGCATTAATTTACTATAGAAGAAAAAAATATTTTTTATTGGAAATAGTTACATTAAATATCAGAAGGGAAAAAATACTTTACAATAAAGTCATTATTTTGCACAAGTTAAAGACAAATGATGATTCAAAAATCTGCACATATATAGCATAATTAATAATACACAAGACTTAACTCACATTAGTAGAAAATTATCAAATTTTTTAAAATAATTAAGTACTACTAAAGAAAAATTATAGTCTAGCAAACAAACTTTTCGAATTTATATGTATAAGGATAAAGGAAAGGATAAACAAAAGATTATTGGTAACTTACATACTAGAGCACAGTTTTTAATTTAAATATTCCTGTATTATTTGTTTTAAAGCTGGTTGTTATTTGAATTATATTGCAATATCTATTGCTGATGCTGATTATGGGCAGAAGATCAATCCCTTGTAAGTTTTCTTAAATCATTTTTAAAAATAATAGAAGTGCATAATAAATTCACAATCAGTCCTTACAATATTTTAAATAATTCTTCAAATATATTTTTATTAGCCTTATCTATATTACTTTATAAATATGAAAGTTTGTTTGGTTTTTTAGAACTTTATAGCTCCACAAATATTATACCAATCTTGAAGAATCTTATCATGATTTTCTTTCCTTTTTTTGTAAAGAATTTTTCTAGCATCTACATTTCTGCATTAACTGTTTTTAAAAAAATTATAATTTGCAATATAAAAACGTGTGATAAATCTATATCACAATCATTTTCAAATGATGTCATAAAAAAACAAAAAGACAGCACTATCGATTAAAAGATTAGAGTTGGAAAAAATTTTAAATGAAAAGTATAGTTTTTGATAAAGCAAAGTAAAATATGATTTTGTAAATATATAATTAAATCATATTTGTAATCTTATATTTAACTTCTCATTTGAATAATGACAATTTAGATCAGTCATAACAATGAATTTGATAAACTTTTAAGATTACAGTTTAAAAATATATTTAACTTAACATGTATTCAAGTAAAATTTAAAATGGCATCATACAACTAAAGAAATATACTGAATTTGATAAACTTTTGATATGAAATTAATAAACTTTTAGACTGTCAGTTTAAATATATTTAACACATGACAAGATAAATTTTAAATGCCATGAGTGCAGCAAGAAAAGTACAGAATTTGATAAACTTTTGTCATTTCCTTTTAAATATATTCTCATGTGATAAAATAAAATGTTATGGCCTGCATATTGAAATATATACTAAAAAAATGAAAAGATATTAGTTTCTGGTAATCCAGGTAAAATTTGATTGGAAAAATATATTTTAAATTATTTAACCTTTATTTGGACCATGTATTTAATTTCTCATTTGCATATATTATGATGCTAAAATTTTATAGCCATTTTAAAAATTATCACAATATATATATAATAATTTATTTAAAATTATAGTTTAATGTATTTAATTTTTTGTGATAATGCTGTTGATAATTATTTCATGTAAATATATTTTAATTATGAAACACAAAGTGATAGAAAAATGGAGAGAAATAGCAATGGAAATTTTTATTTGGTATATAATATATAAAAACCAGAATTTGGATAATAAAACATTAAAAAATTTCTAATGCTTAAAATATATCCCCCTTATATAAATAAATTAGAAATATATTTTAATAAACAACTGCATTATATACTTTTATTTTTATTCTATTAATGCGTGCAAAGCTGCACTTTGACATTACCTTTACTCATGATAGTTAAGCAAAACAATCTAATGTAGTTGAAAATTAAAACAGAGAATATTTACATAAAATAATAATACACGAGTTATCAACAGCAGACCAAAATGGCCTACAATATTGTTCAAAAAAATGTATTACAATAATTATTTTTATCTGCTGTTGATATTTCATGTATTATTATTTCATATAGATATTACTTAAATATATTTTCATTATCAAATACATTTCATTCTTTTAATCTAATAATGCAAGCAAAAGCATGGGTGCAGCTAATATATATTGTTATAGGATAACCCACTATATGACCATACACTAATAAGAGAGGCTGATATATTAACATATTTTATAATGAACATACTTTGGACATTATAGGAATAAATACTATTATGTATAATGTTTAGCCCTTATAGCAATAGTTCCTGTGTATTATAGAATTTTTTTTATAAGACCTGAGTTTGCTAAAAAATGTATTTCTAGGAGTAGACAAAACCTCAAAATGGCATCACTAGCACCTAGATTCAAACTATATGGTTTGATGGCTAATATCAGGTTAATTCCAACATAACTCAGTAAGCAATGAGAATTAGATATTGCACAATTAACACTGCTGAATAAGATGCATGAATAGAAAAATGTGCATAGACATGTATAGTAACAATAGTAGTTTATTTTACCATAACAATATGTGATATGTGCCGACATCATATAACAACAGGAAAATAACATTAATGTAAAAAAAGAAGAAGTAATATATCCCTTATAAAGCATTTGATATCCAACTGTAATGGTTAACACATTATGGTTTATTAAAATTTATTTAGACTTAAAAATAATATCTCCCCTTCATTCCAAATGCTTGACCAATTATATTATATCTACATAAATGATTATATTAAATAAATTTTATAATAATCAAATAAATTTCATTCTTTAACTAACTAATGTGTAGGTTAATCATGATTAACTAAAAATAAAGCAATTTTTATATGAGTCCTTTCTTTTCTTTTGTTTATCTGTAATGATTTGTTTGTCATTAGGTGTTTTAATTCTTAATTCACACTTCTTTCTAATTATTATAAATTTCCAATTCATGAAATGGTTGTCCTTCATTGATCATATTTCTTTGAAATACGAACCTAGCAGTTTACAAAATCCATAAAGTTTTCACTTTTGTGAATGTGAAGTTTAGTGTTATTTTAGGAACATGAAGGTTACAATTTGTCACATTTATAAATCTAAACAAAATTCTGTAATTAAGATATTTTCATTTCTTAAAGTCCATTTTAAAAATTTGATAAGTTATGAATTTGCAATCTCAATTTTGAGGCAGTAATGTTATTCATTATGATTATGAAGATTACAGTTTATAATTCATACAGTCCATTTTGAGAAAACAAAATCTTCAATTGTATAAGTTAAGCTTATTGTTGATTTTTTTTAAAAATCATTTCTTCTGATACAGGAAAGTTTGTTTGTTATTATACTTATAAATCTTACTGTTTTAAAAATCCTTTTGTAGTTAGTTAAACATTACATATATTTCAGTTATAGTTAATGCCAGAAAATAGAGCCAATTGAGCAATGTGTATTTAAAATTTAATTCAAGTCATTCTTACTTTTCAAACTGGATATCACAAAAACACTGTACTACATTTTAGAGCTGATTGTGCTAGTTGACAGGGGATACTAGCTACCTTAGTCTTCCATTTGATTGAAAACTGTTTCTAAATTATCCACAGCCATTACATATATTTAAAACGAATGCTATAGATATCCGTTATTCAATGCTATATGTGAAGTCATACTATCTAACAGTTTTTTGTTTGAAAGTCCATATTCCTTTATAGCCCTTTCTTGAAAATATCCAAGCAATCTTCTCAACAACAATTAGAGAAGTTGGATAACTGATAACTAAAACACTGGCTGTATAGCTGGTAAACTGAACTGACTTTTAAATTTTCAGTCCTATTTATATCTAAGATAGAGTTTTTCAAAAAAGCAGACAATTACTGCAATTTGACTTCTCCATCTGTGGTAAATACCAAAGTAATTAAACATGTAGCCATTGGTTATATATATCTTGTACATTGCATCAATCTAATTAAGCATACAGATATATATATAATTTAAATGCGTAGCTGGCAGTGATGTTGTTTAAATGCTTTATTGATTAAAGAAATGTCTTTGAAACACAATTCTACAGGTAATTACGGAATTTGACTCGGCCTGTGTTAACCTGATTCATGTTTTCAAAAAGGGAGTTTTTGGTGTTATCAGACTGGCTACATTTATAAACTTTATTTTCTGGACAATAAGTTGCTGAGTTTTATTTGAAAGAGATTTGGACTGTGCTATAGAAGAACTATTCCTTAAGTTCCTTCATAAATCAAAGGAAAGTGATATAAGAACTTGCCTGCCATGGCTTGCAGACCAAACTTGGAGCCAAGTGAAGCTTTGAGGATATCCATTGGTCTTTCTGAGTTATCTGGCTCCATAATTTATTAAACTGACCTTTGCCAAGTGGTTACATGGCCATTATGGGTTTTCTTAATATCATCAAACATTGTAAAATTTGGTTTCTACTGTATTCTAATTAATTTGTTAATTATTATTGATGGATCGTTTCTACCAACACCTTTGATTTATACTTGATGTAAACAAAATTGATATCCTTACCCTTTAATTGTTTTGGGTGGATCTCACTTAATTATGACCCTAATTTGTCAAGGGTATGTGTGTTTTTCCAATCATGTTGACCCACAGTGTAAGTTTTGTCATTGATTGTTTATATTGTATTTCATATCCCGGTGGGTTTAGATTGTGAGCTAATATAGTCTTCACAAGTTATGTATAATGTAATGCTATCTTGTTTAAATTTGTTACTCCTTATATATTTAGGATAATATACATTCATTCTTTAAGTTGCACATATTGTAGCCAGGTTTGTCTAGCTTTTGTAACTCTAAATAAACTATATATAATATACTCATTGGTGATCTGTAATTTATTTATCTTGTACTTCATATCATGTTGGGTTTGCTTTATTCATAAACTTCACATCAGATTGAAATTTGTTAACCTTGTAGCCTTTATTTGAAGAGCCACTACAGTCTTGACAAGTATTCATATGCAATGCCATTTGGGTTAATCTTGTTAACCTTTCCTTATTTAGTGTAATATGTTTCAATTCCTTGTAAATTATACATGCAAATCGTCCTTGCTATGTAAATCTGGACTAATTATTTGTACTATACTCGATTGAGATTTGTATTTCTGTATAACCTTCCATATTTGATTTATATTGTGAATAAAGTTTACTTTGAAAAAAAAAAAGAAATGATTAAAGAAATATTAATTTAATATTTGTTTGCAATTTGATACATATCTTTCATTGAACAAATGATTACAAAAATATTAATTTGTTATTTCATTTTTTTATACAGTTAGTTATTTAATTATTTAACCAATAATTTTCTAGTTAGCAAAAAGTTTTCATTATATCGATATTAACGCACGTACACAAATCGGTAAAATAAATCTTAACAATCAGGACCTAATTTTAACATTACGATTGTTTAGTTATTTTTATATATGTAGACTACGGTACTACATTGTAATATATAAATTTGAATGTTTGTTTGTTTATTATTTAATAACTTCACAAATATTGCCCCAACCATCTTAATACACACTTTTTTTTTAGTTAGTGATCGAAAATATTACTTTTAGATGATTATGAAAAATTCTGTAGAAGTCACTGTTGGTATCTGCAGTTTTACAAAGGGAAGTAGGAAGACATGCACTAGATGCAGAGGTATGGACAGCAAAGGAGGCAATTCAAGGAGAAATGGAACGGTCACGTTTTTATATGAGAGATGCAGTTTATGGATAATAAAAGAATAGCCAAAATAGTATTTAATTAGGTTATGAGTAAAGGCAGGCAACAAGATGGGTGAGAAAGGTTATGTGGTATGCAAAGGATTTTGATAAAGAATTTATATCAAGGTGGGATGATTGTCTTAGGAGGATTGTTGAGTGTTATAGTGGTAAGGAATGGGATAATAGAATAGATACATTAATAAAGAATAGGGAATTGGAGAGATGGAGAACTAATATGGAAAGTAAAAAGAATTTAAATATATATAGAAGTAAACGGAACATTGGGTATGAATTAATTTATGATAATATTAAAAAAAATAGCTTATTGTTTAAGGCTCAAATGGGATCTTTAGCAACAAGTGAATATACATGTAAATGAAAAAATATGGGTGATTTAATCTGCAAATTGTGTAAGGAAGATATAAAAAATATTAGGCATCTGTTGATTTAATGTAAATGCTTGAAAACAGAAAGAGTACAAATAATGAAGTTATGGGAGAATAAATATGAACAAAGTGATTACACAGAAAGTGGGTTATTGGTTTTTATGCTGGGTTTGGGAAAAGATAAGAGGGGTTTAGATATAAAGACCATAGAGTTGACAAAAATTATATTGTGGAAATGGGATGGAGCAGATTATGGGAAATCTTAGGGTGGTGAATGAAAGAGGAAGGTAAAATGGCTAAAAGGTTTCTTTGGGCATAGTTGCTGAGAGATTCCTGACTCTGTTTAAGGGGAAGTCACGGTACATCACATCACATCCTAATGGTAGAAATATATTTTCCATTTTTTTCAAAAAAATTAAGTGTCATTGAGCAAAATGCATAGTGTATGTAATGCTCCAAAAAAAAAAAAACTGTGCAAGATTCATCAAGATTGTTGCAATATTTATTGAGTTGTTAAATAAACAAACAAATGAACTTTCAAATTTATATATATATAATATGGGATAACTTTTTGAAATCACATTTGTAAAATGATTAATACCAACACAATATCTTTATAAATTTAATAAACACCTCCACACTTCCCCATTCTTTTCAAATTCATATAAATAGATATAATAAAAGACAAATGACCCCCAGGATGCATTTCGTGCTGAACCAGCACTCATCAGTTGGCTGAGGTCACTATTTCTCATATATATATATATATATATATATCTTTATTATATGCAAAGTATTTATCTAGAGTAAATTGTTACATCACTGACAACTTTGATGCCATCCATTTCAGATAAATACACTAATGATTATTACTAATTATTTTCGAAACTAGAGATTATCTCTAGCACCGATATAAACTTTAAACCTCAGTTAAAGATTAATATATCTGATATTTTTTTAAAATTTACACACACGGGTTACTCATCTTTCTCTATCCCATATGTAATATCTTTATAGATATAATAAACACCTCCACACTTCCCCATTCTTTTCAAATTCTTATAAATAAAGATATAATAAAAGACAAATGACCCACAACACAATATCGTTTGATTTTTTTTTTTTTTAGCTTATTAAAATATTGATAAAGAAGAGTTCAATTTAAAAGAGTTGATAATATAGGTAAACCCAAAAAAAGTTTATAATTCTATTCAAAATTTATTGCATTTCTATTTATTTCATTAATCTACAAAATTGCTCACAACTTTTTTTTTAGGAAATATTACAAAGACATAAAAACAAAAACAAAAAAACTTGAAAATATCCATACATGCATAAGCATAAAAAATTAATAAAACTCCCATAAAAGTTTTAATATAGAGTAGGCCCAATATATGTACTAAGCACTACTTGTATTCTATACAAGATAGAAATAGAAATATCTTTCAATAGTGTCTAGAGCAGCATTTCTCAACCTGTGGGCCGTGACCTCTTTGAGGGTTGAACAACCCTTTCACAGGGGTTGCCTAAGACCATTTGAAAACACATTTTTGATTCATAACAGTAGCAAAATTAAAAGTTAGGGGTTACCACAACATAAGAATCTGTATTAAAGGGTTTCAGTATTAGGAAGTTTGAGAGACACTGGTCTAGAAAAATATTTATCTTCATTAAAAAAAAGATCTCATATTCTCTTGAAAAGTATTTGTCAAAAATATGAATCTCTCATTCTTTTAAAAATGAATCATAAAGGCTACATAAAAATAGATGTTTGAGGAGACCACAGAGTAAGATAAAATCGTATTTCTGTACAAATATTTGAATGCATGTGCATTATTGTCTAGAAATAATATTAGTTAAAAATATGAATCTCTCATTCTTTTAAAAATGAATCATAAAGGCTACATAAAAATAGATGTTTGAGAAGACCACAGAGTAAGATAAAATCATATTTCTGTACAAATATTTGATTGCATGTGCATTATTGTCTAGAAATAATAATTGTACCACAAAATAAAATGGCCCCTCCCCCCAATGCTCAAATTGTCTGCAATTATAATGCATAGATGCTGAGAATAGCAGTACTACAATTACATTCACAAACTATTTTAATCACTATAAAAATGGTATATGATTTTTCTGACTATATAACATGCTTCTAGTCATCTAATAAATAAGCAAATTATATTTTTCCCTGCAGTTTTTAGAATTTACATCAAAAATCATTATCTGAAATGGTAGCATAAGCTATAAATATTCTACCTTATAGGTCATGATAAAATGCTGCAAGTAATATTGGAGGATACAGATATGTGATGACTTTGCTGAGATTTATTCAGTTATGGATTTACAGTATTTGACACTATTCTTCATAACACTTCATATTTTTTAATAATCAGTAATAATTAATGAGTTACTTATTTTGTTTTGTTCTCCTGTTTATAAAGAATGAAGTCATCACCATGAAACTTAATTTTAAAACTTTAAACATTTAAAAAGTTTTAGGTTGATGCTTCAACTTATTTGATGTCAACAATTTGACAACTTTTAAACTCAGATATTTCTTCTCACAGTCTTACAAAATTTATGCCAACTAACTGCCAGATATTTCCTGTGCCATCCACAGGATTTTATCAGTAAAAGAATAAAAATCTTTATATTACTATATATTTCTCATTTCTGTACTACATAATATAGATATTTGTCCATTACTTAACCCATCCAAATATATATAAATATTATAATAAAATATCATAATGTGTTATAATTGAGATTTTCACACTTAAAAGATAAAATTAAAAAATTCTGGGAGAAATATATATCACACCACTTTAAAAAATTTTTATGATCAACTGTCAAAGAATTCTATTTAAAGTATTTAAAAATACTCCACTCCTTGCTTTCAGAATTCTCTCTACAAAAATATTCTGCCAATGTTTCAATAATATTTGGTATACAACAAACAGTTCTTTGAAATACCATAGCTTTGGCAAGTATGAATGAGATTTCATTGAAACATTGATAGACTACATCTGAAAAGAATTTATGTGATTTATAGGACTTTTGTACAGACTTTATATAGGATTCTTTGACTGCTGAACCTATATAGGGATTTCTCAATGCAAAGATGGTATATGGTGTTTCTCAAAAAAATTATTTAATTTACTGATTAAAAATAACCAATTTTAAACAAAATTGAAATGACAACCCACTATAAATAAATAAAAAAGTATCAATTCAGCTTTCATTTCTTAATGGAACCTTTTTCGAGATGTTTCTTTTTACACAATTACCCTACAACAACTCCCCCCAATGGACATTATTTACATTACTTTACAAAAAATATAATTATTAAAATACATACATTAAATATTATTAGTAAAACCCATCTATGTACATAAAAATGATTAAACTTATTACAGTCCTTCCCCCTCCCATAATAATCTAAAAAAAAAAAAAAAATCCAAAAACAACAAAAATAATATATTCCTTCTATTTTTAACATTGTAACTGTAAAGTTTCCAAAAATCTAACAATGCCCGTTTTCTCCCTAATTGTGCTGGATTTTTAACCATGTTTACACATTTGTTTAAATTTTCTTGTTATAAACAAATGTGTAAACATGGTTAAAGGTCTAGCACAATTAGGAGGGAAATGGGCATTGTTAGATTATTGGAAAATTTAGAGTTATAATTTTAAAAATAGAAAAGATTATTGTTTTTTGTTTTTTTTAGATTATTTGTGTATATACTAGGAGGGGGGGGACTGTAATAATTTTAATTATTTTTATGTACATATATATATTTTACTAATTATATTTAATGTATTTATTTTAATAATTACATTTATTGTAATGTAAATGCAAATAATGTCTATTGGGGAATTGCTGCAGGGTAATTAATTGGTCATAAGCTTTGACTGCCTTTGCTGTGCTGAAGTGATTGATTTGTTCTGCAAGCTAAGTTAAAGTTTATATATTTCGTTTTGAATATTAACTGGAAAAAAATTGTTGCTACTAAGTTTTTGCTCAGTGTGTGGAAGTGAAAAAAAAAATTAATTGGATTTGGAAAGATCGAGAATAATATTGATAAAGTTTGGAATGTGTTTCTTTATGCCATCTTAAATATAAAAGAAATATATATTTTTTTTTGAGTATGTGTTGCTACAAGTAGACTTTAAAACTAAGTTGTACATAAGATTAGTTGTTTTTTTAGTATGTTTGCTATTAAAGAATTTTTTAATATAAGAAAAAGAATGATTTTCTTGAAAAAGAAGATAACGTTTTTGAGGTGTAAGGTTAGAAACACTGTTTATCGATTGTCATGGACAGAAAGAAAAGTTTTCCTCCTTTTGTATAGAGGTTTAAAGAATAGTAGAGAAAGCATAAAGTTAAATATAGAGTAGGGGACTTGGAAAAATAAGGAATATGGATTGCATAGGCATGATGTGGTAGAGTGTACCATATGAGATTTATCATTGAAAATGTTTAAATAAGACTAGGAAGAATGTAACAGATGTATGGATATGTAGACCATGCACAAATGTGATAAAAGAGATTTAAAAAATGGTTTTTAAGTGGTGATAGTTTGAAGAAAAAGTCAGGAGAAATGGAGCAAAATGTAGTTGAGCAAGATAGAATAAAGTAGGTTTTTAGTGGAGTGACAAGAGAGACAGATGACAAATAAGTAGTGCAATAGACATGGTTAACCAAAGAATAAGGAAAATAGAGGAAGAATAATTAAAATCATTAGAGATGAAGTGTGAGCAGATAAAGGAATTATTGAATCGAAATGATATTGAAGAAGAAGATAAGAAAGTCCAGAAGGTGGAAGAGAATGTTATGGATAAAGTAGAGAAAGTAAACTATGAGAGAGTACTGATAGGAGATTCACAAAATAGAGGATGTGGAGATGTAATTGCAAGGGAAAATAGAAACAGATATGCAAGAATATATTTGCCTGCAGCGAGAATTACAGATATTGCAAATAAGTAAAGAAACAAGGGAATACAGATTTGTATGTTATGGTAGTGACTTGTTAGAGCCATCGGAGAGAGCAATGAATAAGTATACAGAATTGACTAGTAATTTGAGTAAAATTAAAGGTGGAGTAGGAATAGTTGGATTGTTACCAAGATTTGACACTAGGAATATGTTAGATAGAGCATATTCTATAAATGAAAGATTGAAAAATTGTGTGAGAGAAATGATGTTATGTTGGTGGATGTGTAGGTAAGGAAGAGTTATATAGTAAAGATGGATTGCACTTAGCAAAAGAAGTAAGTGAAGTTTTAGGGAGTTTGATTTATAAAGGATATTATAGTTTGGGAAAACTTATAAAGGAGGGTGGGATTTTTAAATTGCAGTAATATCAAAAAGAAGAATGGATGGGAAGTAAGAAATTTGGATATTAATGTAGATCAGGAGAGAAGATGGGTCTGTAAAATTAATGGTAAGCAAGTTACTTACAAATGTAATGGAGAAGAAAGAGTCAAAAGAATTTATAAGAGTAATTAGGAAAGAAGAAATTGTTAAAATTCAATATTTGAATATGCAAGATAGTAGGAGACCAAAAAAGTGACTGGAATTAAACAGAGCAGTTAAAAATGAAGAGCTTGAGGTACTAGTAGTAGTGGAAACATCTAAGAAAAAAAGAACCTATAGTGGAAGACTTGGTATAGTGGAGTACAATTAGAAGAGAAACAAAAAAAAGGGATGGTGGTAGAGAGGCTATGTCAAAAAAAAATTTAAATACTGTTAAACAAAAAGAACATTTGTGGTTTGAGATAAGACAAGAGTTGAATGGTGGCCATAGGATATATAGCCACTTGAGATAGTCAAACTATAATGGAACAGTAGCATATATGAATGTCTAGTTAAGGATATACAGTTTCAAAAAAAAAAAAGGGGGGGGGGATAATGATTATAGGGGATAAGAATGGCATATTAAAGAAATTGATGATGTAGTTAACAAGAATGAACAGCTTTTGAAGAATTTTTGTCAGAAAGTAAATTTGTGCATTGGAAATTTATCAAATATTTATGAAGGACCATACACATGGTCTAGAAATAATATATTTCACTCAATAGATTATGTATTAGTGGAGAAAGAGGGAATGAATAAAGTATGGACATTTAAATAAAGTACGAAAAATTAAAGTGTTTGATCATGAAGAGAGAGTATGTAATAATGATCATAATTTCTTTATAATAGAAATGGTTAGTAATGTGATGGGAAATAGTAATAAAAGAAGACAGGATAGTGAAAAATGTAGATATAGAATGAATGATAAGAATAAGCTAGAAAAATATAAAATAAAAGTTGAAGAAATCATGGAAGAGTTGGTTGGGGGTGAATATAAGGAATAGTGTGGTGAATTAAAAAAAAAGGTTTATAAATAGGGTTTTAGGTGATAATATTCAGAAGTATAAAAGTAATAGCAAAGTAAGAATTAATAAAAGTGTAAAAAAAAGGGGGAAAGATGCAGAGAATATAAGCATGCTATTAAGAACAAAGAAAGTAAAAAGTATGTTAATGGTAAATGGGGAAAGTATTTTTTTAAAAAAAAAGAAGTTAACAGATAATTATATAAAGAGAATGAAATTAAATAGTAAATTGTTGGGGAATATTAATAAAAGTAATATTAATAAAAGTGTAAGAGATGGGAGTAAAAATTTTTGGAAATACATTAAAAGAAGAAATGTAGGGGAGAGAGAAATAGTATTACTAGATGATAAGGGAATAGAGTGTAGTTCTAGAGAAGAATTAGAGACAATCTTAAATAATTATATAATGGATATAGAAAAGATGTTAGATGTGAATGAAGGACAGAGAGATAAAAAAAACATGAAAGCATATAGTAATGAAAATACTAGGTTTACAGAAAGAGTAATTGAATGAGGCAGGGAAGAAATCGGAAAAGAGGAAAGGCAAGAGATTTAAATGGATGGGAAGCTGAGATGGTAATGAATTTAGGAAATGGGGCAAAATTAAACCGATTATCATGTTTTAATAAGATGTCACAGAAGAAAGAATTTCTGGAGAGCTGGAATAATACAAGAGTAAGGTTACTATTTAAAGGAAAGGGTAAGGATTGTAGAAAGTTAAGCAATTATAGGTAGATGGTGGTAACATCAGTGTTATAAAAAGTTTTCACATATATGATGGCTGGAAGAATGGCAAAATAGATTAAAGAAAATAATATAATGGGAGAAATGCAAGGAGGTTTTCGATCAGATAGAAGTATAAGAGATAGTTTATTTGTAGTTACACAACTTATAGATATGAATAAAAATACAGGTAGACAGTTATATGTGGTTTTTATAGACCTAGAAAAGGCATATTGTAGAGTAAATAGAAATAGATTATGGGTAAGTTTAGTAAATTTGAGAATGGATGGAGCTTTAGTAGATCTTATTAAGAGATTGTATGAAAATAATTACTATATGTATTAATTAGGAAATATAGCATCAGTTAAAGTTAAAAATGGGATGAGACTATGGTAAGAATGCCCTATGTCCCCTATTTTGTTTTTATTGTATTTGAGAAAAATGGAAAGAGAGCAATGAAAAGACTAAGAAGAGGGTAGAAATACCATTAATAGGCAGCAAGAGAGTATATACATATCGGGTCTTTTATTTGTAGATGATATCTTCTTATACACAGAAAGTAGGGAAGATATGAAAGTTATGCTGAAGACATGCACAAAGGTAGGTAAAAAGATAGGGATTAAATTTGGTGAAGAAAAATCAAAAGTAATAATGATAAATGCTGGGGAAAGAGAAGAGAATTTTTTTTATTGGGGATAGAAAGTTAGGTGTGGTGAATAGATATAACTATCTGGGAATCATCTTAAGTAATCAGAGAAATTGCTTGGATTAATCGAAGAAAAAAATATAAATGAAGAAAAAAAAAGGACAGATAAAGAAATTAACAGTGTTTTCATATAATAAATATGATGTAGCTAGAATTATATGGAAAGAAGTGACAGTAGCAAGGTCAACATATGGTATCAATCCATTATGTGTTATTATTAGATTACTTAGAAAAAGTACAAAGAGAAGTAGAAAGACATGCATTAGATGGAAATGTGTGGACAGCAAAGGAGGTAATTCAAGGAGTGATGGGATTGTCAAGTTTTTATATGAGAGATGCAGAAAGCAAAATGAAAATGTTCAGTAGATTACAATTTATGGATAATAAGAGAATAGACAAAATAGTTTTTAATTGGGATATGAGTAAAGGACAGGCAACAAGATGAGTGAGAAAAATAGTACAGTATGCAGAAGATTTGGATGACAAATTTATGTCAGTATACGTAAACAAAAGATGGGATTATTGTGTTAGGAAAATTGTTGAATGTTATAGTGGCAAGGGATGGGATAGAAGAATAGATGCATTAATAAAAATAGGGAGTTGGAAAGATGGAGAACAAGTATGGAGAATAAAAGTTTAAATATATATAGAAGTAAACAGAATATTGAGTGCACGTTAATTTATGATAATAACAAGAAAAATAGTTTACTGTTTACTGCTCGATGAGGATCTTTAGCAACAAAAGAATATACACATAAATGGAAAAGTATGGGTGACGTAGTCTGCAAGTTATGTAGGAAAGGCATAGAAAATATGAAGCATCTGTTAATTGAATGTAAATGCATGGAAGCAGAAATGTTACAAATAATGAAGTTGTGGAAGAATAAATATAAACAAAGTGATTATACAGAAAGTGGGTTCTTGGTTTTTATGCTGGGTTTTGAAAAAGAAAAGAGGGATTTAAATATAAAGGTCATGGAGTTGACAAAGATTATGTCATTGAAAAGGAATACAGCAGGATAGAAAAGAATATGGGAAAAAACATAGGGTAGGGAATCGAAAGAGGAGGTAAGGTGGCTAAAAGGTTTCTCTCGGCATAGTGGGTGAGAGATTCCTGACTTTGAAAAAGGAGAAGCACATCTCATTGCATGTGATTGGGTAAAAAGAAACATCTTAAAAAGGTTCCATTAAGGAATAAAAGTCGGATTAATGTATTGAATTTTTTATTTATTTATAGTAAGCTGTCTATTTCAATTTTATTTTAAATTGATTATTTTTAATTTTATATTATAGAAGGCAACATTATGGACAAATTTTAACATTGAAATTTGATCATTTAAAGTATACATATTGATATACAAAAAGATTTGCTATTTGCTGAAAGAAGACTTGCTGATTCTTAAATGTGGATTCAAAAGAATTAATATTAATTCAAACTAGTTTAGTTCATATGATAAAAAATATGAACAATTTCCAATGACATGCGTAAATAACCATGAGAGTTTAGTAGCTTTCCCCATTCAATATATGAATATAAAACATATTGGTCTTACTCCCCATAAGCCTGACTATTCTTAACTCAGATATTATTTTTATAGTTATTGTTTGTTTTCTTGAACAAAGAACCAATATATATATATATTGTAACCTAAATAAATGAATCAAAAGATATTATTACCATATCTGAGTCCAAAATATATATATAAGAATTATAAACAAATTAAAATAACAAGTATTATATGAAATCACGTGAAGTGAGTACACTAGTAATTCAATAAAATATAACTCAGGTATACAGGCAGTAGGTTTTATCCACTTTCATTTCTTGGTTTGATGTTAAGTGCATGTTTAAACAAATACTAAGTGAATATGGTCTAGCAGGGCGCCACTAGATTATCTGAATCTAGACACGGTTATATCTGATAACCTTTCACATGTACCGGGTTTGAATCCCTTTTTGGTACTTTATTTCTAATAAAAAATGAGAGATTTTGCTTTTTGAGCCATATCACTATAAGCACTAATAGTTAGGTAAAAGTAAAACATCTTTAAACCAAAGTGGAGTTCATTGAACATAAATCATTTCTCAGATCTTAACATAACAAATGTGTTTCAATATTTTTATAAGTTCACTAGCTCAGATTATATATAACTAATTTAGGATGGCAATTCACTCATCCTTGCATGAAATAGATGATGGGATGTGGTTATAATAATACTAAGAAATCACTAAATATTATAAAATCAATATTTATTTATGGCCTTTAAACAGTTAAACAGCTCATTAATTAAAACGTTGATGACGATGATGATGATGATAATAATAACGATAATGACAAGGGTTTCAACTACAGCTCTAGGACTAAGCCTAAACATAAAACTAATTTTTATAAAGAAATTCATAATTATTGCTTAATTTTAGCATATTTACTTATATCTTAAATAACTAATATTCAACCATTGATGATGATGAATAATCACACTTAACCAAGACTACACTTAATGAAATATATACGCCTCGTTTAATAAAACAAACTAATATTTATTACTACATTTCTAACATATACATAAAAATTTCTAGATAAATATGAAAATTGACATGAATAATAATAATAATTAATTGATTATATAACAATCCTCAGATTAATTTTAAGTTCTTCCCCCTTTCCCTTCAAATGTATTTTGTATTAAGTTGGACGTCACATTGACCATGAAAAGTATTTCAAGACAAAAAATATTATCTGCTCATTAGCACACATACTTTAAAAATCCAACATGTAAATAGAATGTAAAAAAAAAATGTTAGTAAAATTGAAAGAGCAAGTTTTAGAAAAAAGTTTTAAATTATTTTCTCCCCCTCCCTTCCAAGCGCTGAAATCTATACTGAACTTGAAACAAAATAATCTAATATTCTAATACTACTCATTATTTCACATTCACTCCCAATTATACACATATAAAAATATTATTATGTATGTGCGTGTTTTATCCCATAATAACAAAATATTATTAAAACCAAAATAATAATAATATATTAGTTAAAACTAAAATCATAATACCATAAAAAAAAAATTGTTTTACACATTAATATTTTTCATAACTGTAAAATTAATAAACAAATAATTTTCATACATTCAAGATCATTTATGAAGCTCAAAGTTATTATTAGTAAGACATTCTTGTTTTAATCGATCTGAATAGTCTTTAAAAGTTCTTTAAATAAAATATACCACTTTATTGCTAAAATGTTTATTAAGACTGATATCATAAAGAAAATAGATATAAAAAGTCATATTACCGATCTTTTGTTTGTGGCGAATTTCCAAGGGTTCAAACTTGTCTATATTTCTGCAGCTACTATGTGGGAACAATCTCTTTCTTGAGGTGTATAACTATTTAATGATGATGACTCTATTGAGGTTATTTGCTTTAGTGGACAATTTGGAAATCATTATATTAATTTTTCTTCTCTTCCTGTCAAGCATGTGGATGAAATACAGCAGTTGTTTTCCCATTTGTAAATTTTCTTGAGTTTAAAATCAGTTGTTGTAACAATTAATTGGACTTGATGATTAATATTTATCAGTAGATTAATTCATCTTCTTTGAATGCAGGTGAATGCTTTCTTCCTTCTATTAAAAACATCTTATTTATCTGGTCAGTTGAAAGGTGTAGAATATTATTTTAGACACATCTTTTCTTTCCTATGTGATGTGCAGCTTCCTCCAGATGGTCCGGCAAATGGAATATACATATAATTTTTCTAGCCCGCCATTTCTTATATTTTCAACATTCAAATTTGATAGTTTAATAATCTGAATCAATCACAATAATAATCTTAATAATAATTCAAGACAGCTTTTTATATCCAATTTTTAGCTAACTTAACCAATCAGAGATAGCATCACTTGCTATTTTTGGACAAATTTGTTTTAATTAGATCTCTAATTTATTTTCAACCAAAGTATTTTTCAACTGAAAAGTTTAATCCTTTTTCCAGACACTTTTGTTTTAAAAAAAAAATAGACTCAATTCTTATTTCCTTTCTTTTGTTTTTTTTTTTTCTTTTTAACATCCAGGTAACACTTCAAATCTTTGAGCTTCCTTCTTTAGATCTTGATAAGACAATTTCAAAATTTAGAGCTCTGACTCATTATAAGCTTCCAAAGTGAAACAATCATTTACAAAAAAAAATTACTACAAAGATCGATATCTGATTAAACAGATTTCCTCTTTTAACAAAAAAAATTGTACAAAAAAAATAATTTAACAGATTTAATACTTCCTTTTCTTTCAATATTTAGGAAATGTAAAATTTTGTATGTAATGTACACACATCCTTCATTCTTTCAAATCATTCATAAACTAACCTTAAATAATATAATTGCTAGCTTAGTAATTATAACCCAATTATTTAATTAAATCTGTAACTTTTAAATCCCACTTATAATTAAAGAAAAGCAAAATAAAAGTATAGAATAAAATGTTAGAATTGATCAAGCATAGGTTAGTTTTAAAGAAAGTTAAAATGTTGAATATTTGAAATATAAAACAATTAAATAATTTACACATACATTGCCTATATGTATGCATTATAACTTTGCTTTTTAACAGAAAATTTAAATATTAAATAGTTTAAATGTGTGTATTACCTTTCTATCAACACACAAACAAGTAAAGCATGTAATTGTTGACCCATTCTTTCTCTGTTTAAAGCTTTTAGAACTGGACCTTGTAGGGTTTAAACTTGGATGCCCTACAGCTTCCTTTATGGTTATATAAAATTGTGATGATGATTTTTGGTTTACCTTTTCTACATGCACATTACTATAAATTTGGCTAGTGACCAAATTGTAATGGCACAACTTTCTCCCCCTTCGGATAAAATCATCAGCACTTTTGTTTTAACTATATTTAAAAAAAAATCCTAACTAATAAATACACTAATAATAATAAACACTTATAATATATATATAAAAAAAAAATTAACTACTGGTAAATATATTTTTCATTAGAAAACCTAAAAGTAATTTATTTGGAGATCTTTGCCAGGCTATTCTGCTGAAGTATAAGGGATCAAACTCCTAGCATTATAGGTCCCCTTATTCCCATCAAGAGCAGCAAGCATAAAGGCATTCTCTCCTATTTTCTTGGTAATTTGGAATGGCTTTTTCTTTTCAAACCATATTGTGGTCTGCATAAAAATGCACCTGTACATCCAGTCCCTTTTTAATATTTCCATTTTTCATCTTGACTGGATATTTATAAAACATATCTGGAGGATTTATTTTATATAACCTCCTCTTACAAACTCCATTTAGAAATATGGACTCTTGGTACCATACATAATATGCCTTGAAGTTTTTCAGAGAGATTGACTCTCTATACCATACATACTTTATTTTTAAACTTTCCAGAAAGATTGACTCTCTGTACCATATATAATTCATCCTTAAATCTTCCAGAGAGATTGATTCTCTGGGCCATGTATAATTTATTTTTAAATTTTCTAGAAAGGTTGACTCTTTGTACCATATATAAGGCACATTTAAATTTTCCAGAGCATTTACATTTTTCAGAGAGATAGATTCTCTGTCCCATATATAATGGACATTTAAACTCTTCAGAGAGATTGACTCTCTGTACCAGATATAATTCATTACATCTTCCAGAGAGGTTGATTCTCTGTGCCATGTATAATTTATTTTTAAACTCTCTAAAAAGGTTGACTCTTTGTACCAAATATAAGGCACACTTAAATTTAACAGAGCATTTAAATTTTTCAGAGAGATTGATTCTCTGTCTGATACACACTGGACATTTACATTTTTCAGAGAGATTGCCTCTCTGTACCAGATATAACTTATTTTTGACTTTTCCAGAGCAGTTGAATTTTTCAGAGAGATTTGGACATTTACATTTTTCAGAGAGATTGCCTCTCTATACCATATATAAGGTATCTCCAATCTATTTAAGAAGACAGATTTTTGAAACCACACATGCTGGTTTGTTACTAGATTGAGAACTACAGACTGTTGAAACTTTTGCTCTCTTTCTAAAATAACTGGTTTCATCTCCCTTATTGCCTCTCTTAAATCAATCATCTTATCGGATGCATGAAGTTTTTCCTCCAACTCTCTTTTCCTTCTTTTCACTTCATGATCTATCCCAATCTGCTCTTTGGTCATCATCTCATTTACTTTCTTTACTGGGAGATTTGGTATTATGGCTAATATCGGCCTTTCTACTTCTTTTTCACCTTGTGGATTGTTAACTAAAGTAGGCATCCTTTTCTCTGACTGACTCTGTTCTGAGCTATCCCTACAGTCATCTGGACTGGTGCTACCATCGCATCATTTTGCCTTGAATTTGGGTTTGACTGATCCTGCAGCCCTACATTAATACGATCTTTTAATTCCCCTATTTTCTGGTAGAGATCATCCATCTTGGGGTTTATGTATTCCACAACATAGGCCTTCTGGTTCTCCTCAACCTTTTCCAACATAACACCCAATTCATGTTGATTCATTCTGGGTCCCTCTTCTAAAGAACTTGACTTGTCCCTTTTTACTATCTCCTCCCTAAAGCTATCCATTTGTTTCCCCAATTCTTTCCTAAGATTTTGGTCAATTTGTACACACTCATTGGCCATGCTTCCCTTAACTTCTCGTATTTCCTTTTCTAAGCCACTAAACTTATTTTTCATAGTGAGGGTTTGATCTATACAGCCCAAAGTGGCTTCCTTATATGAGTCCACTTTGGCTACCACCTCCTCTAATCTAATATGAATTCCTGCAGAAGTTATTTCGGCATTCTTTTCTATGCATTCTGATATGGATTGGGAGACCAAACCATGGACCTCATTCCTAACTAACTCAATTTCTCTCTTATTTTCTTCGATAGACTGCTCCACTTGAGCCTTTAATGACTGT
This sequence comes from Epiperipatus broadwayi, assembly GCA_028023455.1. NCBI lineage: Eukaryota > Metazoa > Onychophora > Udeonychophora > Euonychophora > Peripatidae > Epiperipatus > Epiperipatus broadwayi. The sequence goes on from JAQFVV010012852.1 coordinate 540,475, forward strand.
AGTCCCTGACAACCCTCCTGTTTGGTGACTTCCATAGATCTACACACTCCTTCTATCCTCTCCTCTAAGGATGCAAATCTATTTTTACACTCTATATTGGACCCTTCTATCCTAGTTTCCAAAGCTATGATCATTTGGTTGTTATTGTCAATAGAGTTCTCCAGATTTACCCTTAAACCTTCTATACTTTTCTCCATAGATTGACCTATCTTTTGTTCTAGATTTTCCATCCTTTGCTTACTATCTTCTCTTAGACTCTCTATGCTTATTATACTGTGCTTACTATCTTCTCTTAGACTCTCTATACTTATTATACTGTGCTTACTATCTTCTCTTAGATTTTCTATACTTTGCTTACTATCTTCTCTTAGATTTTCTATACTTTTATTATTTTTCTCTATCTTTTGTTCTAGATTTACCATACTTTTATTATTTTTCTCTATCTTTTGTTCTAGATTTACCGTACTTTGCTTACTATCTTCTCTCATACTTCTGAGCATCTGCATTATCATGTCCATGTCTGATGGTGCCATCTTTGCTATTTGAGCCTGGCCCACTTCTGACTCCTCATCTACTTCCACACTTGAGGCTGTATTATTGCTACTAACATTAAAGGCATCTTCCTCTACTTCCTCTCTTTCCTTTTGTGTTTTTAAGAAAACCTCCCCATCCTCTTCTTCAGTATGAAAACGATCACTGATTCCTGGTATTGGGGCACCTTCCTCTTCCATAACCTCTTCCATACTATAATTTAGTTCACTCATGTTATAAAACTATATATATCCCATCTGTACTTCCCTGACCATCAAAAATCCACACATCTTCTCCCTGTCTGACACCTATTCTGACCAACTGACTGATTTGATTTTCACCTTATTATGCATTTACAAATACAACAAAAAAAAAATTTTAATATCCTTATTTAATGAACTACACAACAATAATCTATATAGTGCATGTCTGTCTGTAATAGCCCAAATTATACATTCATCCATTCTCCCAGAAATCCGACAGATATTGACAGTCCACAGAATGACTAGCAGTTCACAATCTTGAGATAAATAAAAGAATTCAGTCACAGCACTATAATCACACAATGCATCACGAGCACTCAGAAGATCATCCCAATTCGATCACTATTAACTACCACAACCCTTGATTGAATGAAGCAAACTCTGTTGCAATAAAAGATGTATTAAGTCTTAGGGGCTAAAATAGATAAACTATGCCTTGCTCTCTCTCTTGGAGTCTTATGTGGCAAGTATCAAGGAATGCCCTGCTTATTATAGACTACAAAAACGAAACCTTGCTCTCTCTCTTGGAGACTTATAGGCTGATATCATGGCAGGACTACTGTTAACTGCTTCATGATAAAATAAGAATAACATATAAACTGGATTGGAAAACTATGCCATGCTCTCTCTCTTGGAGACTTATAGGCTGATATCATGGCAGGTCTGCTGTTAACTGCTTCATGATAAAATAAAGATAACATATAAATTGGGTTGGAGCAGTGAATGGGTTTGATCATTCATAAGTTACACGAAATACATAGCATTCTCAAGGCAATGACAAAACTCTCCACTCATCATCAAAACTGCAATCTAACCAACCAAACTCCAACGATCAACCATCCAATCAAACCTCTAAAATCATAGACTTTTTACAAAATGAACTCCCCAAACACACATGAGACTACTATTCCATAATTCATCACTATTACTATGCCTATCCTATCTGGCAATAAATCATTTTAATGTTCCACAAAAAAAAATCTATTATTTATTTCACCTTTGTCTTAAGTTGTGATATTCATCTCTATTTTCAAAATTGATAAAAAAAAAACTAAGCTGTTTTATGGCTGTACCCATTTTATCATCATCAATGAAAAATTAAATCATATTAAACATCATCATCTAAAATAAGACTGTTTGGCCAAGAAAATTTTGTAAGACAAAAAAAATTTTTACTGAAAAAAAAAATTTTACTAAAAAAAATTTCTCTATTTTTAACCACACATCTCCCATCATTCTATAGACTCTCTTTTTCAGGTATATGGTAAAATATCAGGCCCCAGTTGGGTGTCCATTGTAACCTAAATAAATGAGTTCAAAAAAAAGATATTACCATACCTGAGAGTAAAGGAGTCCAAATATCAAAATTAAAGTTATGAGCAAATTATTAATAACCAGTATTATATGAAATCACGTGAAGTGAGTACACTAGTAATTCAATAAAATATAACTCAGGTATACAGGCAGTAGGTTTTATCCACTTTCATTTCTTGGTTTGATGTTAAGTGCATGTTTAAACAAATACTAAGTGAATATGGTCTAGCAGGGCGCCACTAGATTATCTGAATCTAGACACGGTTATATCTGATAACCTTTCACATGTACCGGGTTTGAATCCCTTTTTGGTACTTTATTTCTAATAAAAATGAGAGATTTTGCTTTTTGAGCCATATCACTATAAGCACTAATAGTTAGGTAAAAGTAAAACATCTTTAAACCAAAGTGGAGTTCATTGAACATAAATCATTTCTCAGATCTTAACATAACAAATGTGTTTCAATATTTTTATAAGTTCACTAGCTCAGATTATATATAACTAATTTAGGATGGCAATTCACTCATCCTTGCATGAAATAGATGATGGGATGTGGTTATAATAATACTAAGAAATCACTAAATATTATAAAATCAATATTTATTTATGGCCTTTAAACAGTTAAACAGCTCATTAATTAAAACGTTGATGACGATGATGATGATGATAATAATAACGATAATGACAAGGGTTTCAACTACAGCTCTAGGACTAAGCCTAAACATAAAACTAATTTTTATAAAGAAATTCATAATTATTGCTTAATTTTAGCATATTTACTTATATCTTAAATAACTAATATTCAACCATTGATGATGATGAATAATCACACTTAACAAAGACTACACTTAATGAAATATATACGCCTCGTTTAATAAAACAAACTAATATTTATTACTACATTTCTAACATATACATAAAAATTTCTAGATAAATATGAAAATTGACATAATAATAATAATAATAATTGATTATATAACAATCCTCAGATTAATTTTAAGTTCTTCCCCCTTTCCCTTCAAATGTATTTTGTATTAAGTTGGACGTCACATTGACCATGAAAAGTATTTCAAGACAAAAAATATTATCTGCTCATTAGCACACATACTTTAAAATCCAACATGTAAATAGAATGTAAAAAAAAAATGTTAGTAAAATTGAAAGAGCAAGTTTTAGAAAAAAGTTTTAAATTATTTTCTCCCCCTCCCTTCCAAGCGCTGAAATCTATACTGAACTTGAAACAAAATAATCTAATATTCTAATACTACTCATTATTCCACATTCACTTCCAATTATACACATATAAAAATATTATTATGTATGTGCGTGTTTTATCCCATAATAACAAAATATTATTTAAAACCAAAATAATAATAATATATTAGTTAAAACTAAAATCATAATACCATAAAAAAAAATTGTTTTACATATTCATATTTCATAACTGTAAAATTAATAAACAAATAATTTTCATACATTCAAGATCATTTATGAAGCTCAAAGTTATTATTAGTAAGACATTCTTGTTTTAATCGATCTGAATAGTCTTTAAAAGTTCTTTAAATAAAATATACCACTTTATTGCTAAAATGTTTATTAAGACTGATATCATAAAGAAAATAGATATAAAAAGTCATATTACCGATCTTTTGTTTGTGGCGAATTTCCAAGGGTTCAAACTTGTCTATATTTCTGCAGCTACTATGTGGGAACAATCTCTTTCTTGAGGTGTATAACTATTTAATGATGATGACTCTATTGAGGTTATTTGCTTTAGTGGACAATTTGGAAATCATTATATTAATTTTTCTTCTCTTCCTGTCAAGCATGTGGATGAAATACAGCAGTTGTTTTCCCATTTGTAAATTTTCTTGAGTTTAAAATCAGTTGTTGTAACAATTAATTGGACTTGATGATTAATATTTATCAGTAGATTAATTCATCTTCTTTGAATGCAGGTGAATGCTTTCTTCCTTCTATTAAAAACATCTTATTTATCTGGTCAGTTGAAAGGTGTAGAATATTATTTTAGACACATCTTTTCTTTCCTATGTGATGTGCAGCTTCCTCCAGATGGTCCGGCAAATGGAATATACATATAATTTTTCTAGCCCGCCATTTCTTATATTTTCAACATTCAAATTTGATAGTTTAATAATCTGAATCAATCACAATAATAATCTTAATAATAATTCAAGACAGCTTTTTATATCCAATTTTTAGCTACCTTAACCAATCAGAGATAGCATCACTTGCTATTTTTGGACAAATTTGTTTTAATTAGATCTCTAATTTATTTTCAACCAAAGTATTTTTTTAACTGAAAAGTTTAATCCTTTTTTCCAGACACTTTTGTTTTAAAAAAAAAAATAGACTCAATTCTTATTTCCTTTCTTTTGTTTTTTTTTTTCTTTTTAACATCCAGGTAACACTTCAAATCTTTGAGCTTCCTTCTTTAGATCTTGATAAGACAATTTCAAAATTTAGAGCTCTGACTCATTATAAGCTTCCAAAGTGAAACAATCATTTACAAAAAAAAAATTGCTACAAAGATCGATATCTGATTAAACAGATTTCCTCTTTTAACAAAAAAAATTGTACAAAAAAAAATAATTTGACAGATTTAATACTTCCTTTTCTTTCAATATTTAGGAAATGTAAAATTTTGTATGTAATGTACACACATCCTTCATTCTTTCAAATCATTCATAAACTAACCTTAAATAATATAATTGCTAGCTTAGTAATTATAACCCAATTATTTAATTAAATCTGTAACTTTTAAATCCCACTTATAATTAAAGAAAAGCAAAATAAAAGTATAGAATAAAATGTTAGAATTGATCAAGCATAGGTTAGTTTTAAAGAAAGTTAAAATGTTGAATATTTGAAATATAAAACAATTAAATAATTTACACATACATTGCCTATATGTATGCATTATAACTTTGCTTTTTAACAGAAAATTTAAATATTAAATAGTTTAAATGTGTGTATTACCTTTCTATCAACACACAAACAAGTAAAGCATGTAATTGTTGACCCATTCTTTCTCTGTTTAAAGCTTTTAGAACTGGACCTTGTAGGGTTTGAACTTGGATGCCCTACAGCTTCCTTTATGGTTATATAAAATTGTGATGATGATTTTTGGTTTGACCTTTTCTACATGCACATTACTATAAATTTGGCTAGTGACCAAATTGTAATGGCACAATATATATATATA